>WOXC01012150.1:0-504380 GCA_011680675.1 Gymnobelideus leadbeateri | reverse complement strand
TCAAGGTTACCCGGCTAGTCATTATTTATGCGTGGGTGCTCATTTTCTGAGGCCGGATCTGATCTCGGGTCATCCAAACTCCGAGGCCGGCGCTCTTACTCACTGCGCCACCTAAGCCGCCCCTTTAGGGCAATTGGGGTTAAGTAACTTGCCCAAGGTTACACGGCTAGGTTTTTGTTTGTGCGGATTAAGTGTCTGAGCCCGGCTCCGAACTCAGGTCCTTCTGATTCCAGGGCCGGCACTCTATTCACTGCGCCACCTAGCCGCCCCACTACCCATCTTTCAAAGTCCATTTTAATTCCTAAGTGTTCCATGAAAACTTTCCCTGAAGATCACAGCCCTTAGGGAACTGTCTTCTAAATTCTGATTATACTTAGCCTTTATCTTACAATTTAGGATCCCAAATCAATCTCTCTAACTCTCTCTCTCTCTCTCTCTCTCTCTCTCTCTCTCTCTCTCTCTCTCCCTAATAACAGAGATAAAGACATATATTGATGACCTGATTATATCAAACTTGATTTGACCCCAAATTAGAAGGCACAGAAAATACATTATATTGTAGAGTCAAGATCCAAAAAGATTTTGGCAGACTAGAACATTGGACCAAATCTAAGATGATGAAATTGAGTAGGTATAGATGTAACCTCCTACACTCAGGTTAAAAAAATGATGGAGGCATCAGCATATAGAAGTTTGTTTGAAAAAAGATTTAGGAGTTTCAGTGGTATGCAAACTCAGTATGACTCCATAGTGTTATATGGAAACTAGCATAGCTAATTCAGACTTAGGTTAGTTATATAAAGAAAAACATGGCATCCAGGATTAGGGAAATGATAGCCCCACTGTACTAAACATACAACTGAAGTATTAAGTTCATTTTTACATGCCAATCTGAGAATGACAGACAGACAGATAAATTGACTGATAGGTAGATGGATTGATCTCTCAGCTGATTTATAGATAAAGCATTTATCATGTGTCTACACTTTTGCAAAAAACTGGGATACAAATAAATCCCTTTTAAGATTAAGGGGGAGAAAATAAGCAACTCTATCACTGAGGATGGTACTGGAAACAACTTTGTTGCCCTTTCATTTGCTGTTTTGTAAATAAAATGAATTTTTTTTTTAAAGCAATTGGGGTTAAGTAACTTGCTCAAGGTTACACGGCTAGTCATTTGATTTATGCGTGGGTGCTCATTTTCTGAGGCCGGATCTGATCTCGGGTCATCCCAACTCTGAGGCCGGCGCTCTTACTCACTGCGCCACCTAGCCGCCCCTTTTAGGGCAATTGGGGTTAAGTAACTTGCCCAAGGTTACACGGCTAGGTTTTTGTTTTGTGCGGAACTCAGGTCCTTCTGATTCCAGGGCCGGCGCTCTATTCACTGCGCCACCTAGATGCCCCTAAAATGAATTTTTAAATGATCATAAAATTGACTTAGAAATTTAGTCAGAAGATTGTTCATTATTGAGAGAATTTCAAATGATCTTCACTCATTTATTTAAAACAGGAAACACATGTGAATTTGTTGCACATTGAGTCCAGAAAGTCAAAGAGAAGAAACTCAGAATTTGAGATTTTTGTTGATTGTGATACCAACAGAGAACAACTGAATGACTTTTTTGACCTATTGAAGTCCCATACAAATGTACTGTCTGTGAATTCACCTGATGCCTTTTCTATGCAAGAAGATGGTAAGTTTGAAAGACAAAATATTCCCTAAAAACCAAATGAGTTGTATTTTCTGTCATTCATCAAGCATTTGTTGTTTGTTGCTTGTGAGCACCTCCTGTAGAGACATGCCCCATGTTGAATATTTTAGGGAGATGCCAACAACAAAAAAATAAGTGAGTTAGTGAGTCTTTGGTGTCTAGGAACTCACAGGCTAGTTGGAGGACACAATATAGACACAACTAGAGAACAGTTTCAAAGCAATGTCTGACTAAATGGCAGCAAACATGGTACAGCACAATTTAAACTGTTGGTATATGTGATGAGAGGGCATGAAATTTCATAAAGGGGATTAATAAAAGAAGACTTTCTGGAAGAAATAAATTTTGAGTTATTTTTGAAAGGATTAGTGTTGGGGCTATAGCATGGTTTTGGGGGAGAGGAATGAGAACCACATTGTTTTTTTGACTTTAGGTTGTTCTTTTACTTCATTTCGATGAAAGTGAAAAGGAAATGGCTCTTGAAGAGGAAATCTTCAGTAAAAGAAAGTTAATTTCTAATTGTTCATGTCCATTTAAATCATCATGAATTTTCATATATCTTAAGTCTCTATTGTCATAATTTTAAAAGATTAAAAATACATGAGAAACTTGCCTTTGCAGAGAAGAAATGCTTCCCCTCCTGTTGTATGCCTGGTGAGATGGTTAAATGCGGACTTTTGCCTTGTTTCTAGAACTCACTATATGCTTTTGAAATAAGGCAGAAGAGTCATATACTTTATCGTTACCACAATAATAAGAGTTATTTTTTGTCAAACAAGAGCTTGCCAAATGATTTGAATAATAAACACATTGCCTTGGAATAAACTATCCAGCAATAATAATCTCTCTGTCTCTCTCTCTCTGTCTCTCTGTCTCTGTCTCTCTCTCTCTTAAGATTTGTCACTGTGGATTCAAATTTTTCTATTTTGCCAATTATTTTTGCTGTGTAGACCATCAACTCTACCCTCACAGTTTTTTCCTCTCTTAAGCCATTCAGGTATATCCTGCTGTGGTTCCATGCTCTCTTAGGAAGCATAGATTTCTCTTTCTCATCAGGTGTAATTCATTTTCCTTTGTCTTGAAATATGCATTCATAGGTTTCTGGATTCATTTAGAGGTAGTATTCCCTTCTGTTATTAATGTCTTCCCTGTTGGTTTATCTGCTTTATATGCTCAAAGTCTTTAACTGAATTCCTTCTTCCTGAGATCTTGGTTAACTTCAGTCTTTTTTCTTTATATTCTTCATTTTCTGGCTCTTCCTTCAAAGATGGTTTTCCTAGAAGCTGAACCTCAATTTTTTCTCCATTTCCTCCTATGTTTCACTGGCCTTGGTTTTTGTCTCAGATGACATCTGGGGTGGCTGAATTGGCCACTAATTGAATGCTAAGCTTGGCAGACATATACACATACACATACTCTCTCACACACACATACTGGCATCCTAGCCCAGTTATCTCTGTTCCTCCGTTCTCTGACTGACCACTGTTGCATCAGAGGACTGCCATGTAGCAACGATTTCTTGACTTTATATGGCACATAGGGTCATAGAGTTTGAAGGAGTCTCAGAGGACATCTAACCTGACTGCCTCATTTTACAGCTAAGGATACTGAGGATTAGGGAGGTTAAGAAACTTGGGCAAGGTCACCCATGTAGGAAGTAGCAGAAATAGGATTTAAACCCAAATGTTCTCTCTTCAGAGCCAGTGCCCTTTCCACTGTATCATCCTGTTTCCTAAATACTTTGCTCCCAACAACTCTGTGAAACAGAATTACAAGTATTATAGTCCTCATTTACAGATAAGAAAACTAAGGCTTAGAGACATATTTGTTCAAGGTCATATAACTAAGTAGCACCAGAGCCAGAATTCAAATCCAGGACCCACCTGACTTCAAATTTAGCCCTCATTCTACCATACTGAATAGCCTCTCACTACAGTACTTAGATAATTGAAGACACTATCTAAAAACAGGAATGTCTTTTTCTTGCTTAGGGCCTCATTGAAGATTATTGCCTTATTGAGTTTTTCTACTTGCAGATATGGAGACAGTTCCCTGGTTTCCAAAGAAGATTTCTGACTTGGACAAATGTGCCAACAGAGTTCTGATGTATGGGTCTGAGTTAGATGCTGACCATCCTGTAAGTGATAAAGGGGGAAGCTTTCTACAAAAAACGACTTTTAAAATTCTCAGGAGTTTTGTTGAGAAAGCAACAGACTATCTCTAATATACTGGATGTTTGTTCCAATGCTGGTTAGGGAGGAAAGGGTTGGTTTTTCATACTGGTGAGAGAGGTAGTTGTTTCACATGGTGAGATGTAGGGATATTATATGGCCTTGCCTGCCCCTAGATGGCCTTCCACCATTGGGCCCAAAATACTTTCTTTTGGGTTGGATTGTGAAGGTGAAGGCATAGGCAAAGTATTCAGATGATTTTGACCCCAAATCATATTTTGAGATCTGGAAATGGATCTCAGATGCCATTTGGTCCAACTTCTTAAAAAACTGGCTTGCCCAACATCATATACTAGTGGGCAGCTAAGTGGCACAGTGGATAGAATGCTGGCCCTGGAGTCAGGAAGACTCATCTTCTTGAGTACAAATGCAACTTCAGACACTTATTAGCTGTAGGACCCTGGGCAAGTCACTTAACCCTATTTGCCTCAGTTTCCTCCTCTGTAAAATGAGCTAGAAAGGGAAATGGCAAATCATTTCAGTGTCTTTACCAAGAAAACCCCCAAAGGGTCACAAAGACTCAGACACAACTGAAAAATGAAAGGACAGCAGCAACAAACAAACTTCAGAGGTGGGATATGAACCCAGAGTGACTGACTCCAGAACTAGGGCTCTTTCAACTGTACCATACTGGCCATCTAGTCCACTCCCCCCATACCCATTTTGATGATGAGGAAAGCAAGGCCCATAGAGGTTGTCCCTTAGGTTTGACCCAAGGTGAAACAGGTATTAAATATCAGAGCTGGGTTTTGAACTTAAATCCTGTGAATCCAATGCAAACCCTTTTCCACTGCACTTCATGGCTCTTGAGGAAAAAACAATACTTGTATAGGGTTGTGCTCAATTGTTTGTTCCCTCTAAACTTGACAAAAGTTTTTAGCTAAGTGGTGCCATAGAAAGAGTTCTAGGCTTAGAGTTAGGAAGCCCTGAATTAAAATTCAACCTCCGACACTTATCAGCTGTGTGACCCTAGGTAACTCATTTAACCCCTATCTTTCTCAGTTTCCTTTTCTATAAGATGAGGATCATATGAGTATCTGCCTCCCAAGGTTGTGAAGATTAAAATAAGATAATATTTGTAAAGCATCTTGAAAACCTTAAAGAACCATATAAATGCTAGTTATTATTTTAGTTTTAATATTTGTTAACTGATACAGTAGTTAAAATTAAAAAGAAACTCCTAACATACAGAGGAGACTGTATAGTTTTTCACTTAATATCGACATGAAACCAGAAGCATTTAAAAATATTGAAATATATTTTCTCTCTCCAAATCTCAGGGCTTCAAAGACAACATGTACCGCAAAAGACGCAAATATTTTGCAGACTTGGCTATGAATTATAAACAGTAAGTCTATGATTAAAAAAAATCTTATCTAACTTTGAGAGAATAGCAAAGTGATACACAGAGAACAAATGGTCTTTGCCAATTAGCCAAATTAAAGCAAGTTAAATCAATGTATAATATTTATATGACATATAAATATAATATAATAATTATACATATTGATTTTCAATTCAAATTAACACCTGTGTTTTATCTCATTTAGTGGTGACCCCATTCCCAAGATTGAATTCACTGAAGAAGAGATAAAGACTTGGGGAACTGTGTTCCGAGAGCTTAGTAAACTCTACCCAACCCATGCTTGCAGAGAATATCTCAAAAACTTACCTTTGCTTTCTAAACACTGTGGGTATCGGGAAGACAATATCCCTCAACTGGAAGAAGTCTCACGCTTCTTAAAAGGTGGCCAGTTTATGTTGTGTAAAGAAATGCTGTTCTGCACATTAACTATGCTATTTTCTTAATGTTAGAAGCATAAAACTTTCCAAAGAGGAGTGAAGAGAATACAAATTGCTAGGCATCTTTGCAAAAGGCGTACATAGTGGGAAGTAAAGTTATATGACCCCAATGGGAGGTACTTCTGGAGCAATGGTATTTAGCATTACTGTTATCTTGTTTGTGTATTAGCGATAATTCTGAGATCCAGTTGCTATACTATTTAACAATATAATATATATATTAATATTTAATATACATTAACAATTTAATATTGAGCAAACTACAAGGGTGGTGGATTAGGTGGCTGGGGGACTCAGTGCAAAGAATGATGAATTTGGAGTCAGGAAGAACTGAGTTAAAAACAGCCTCAGAACTTAATAGTTAGCTTCTTTCAGTCTCAGTTTCCTCATCTGTAATATGGAGATAATAATAGCACAAACAAACTCTATAGGGTTGACATGAGGGTCAAAGGAAATAACACATGTAAAGTGTCTTGCGGGTCTTACAACACTATATAAATGCTAACTATAGTAATATATTATGATAATGAGCCATAATATGTAATAAGAATGTAATTTGGTGTTATCATTTGTGTAGGTATCCCCTCCACCAGCTGAAAATCTGCATGGTTTCAGGAAGGATTTAGAGCAGAAGTCACACATAGATTGAGGGGGAGCGAGGAAGTTAAAGCCGAGGTCTCTCACCAAATCTCCTTTGGTGTCATTGCCAGAGATAGGACCTTTTGATCTGGGCAGCTAGATTGTGCAGTGGGATAGAGCAAGGAAATGGAAGCAGGAAGACCTGACCTCAAATCCAACCTTAGACACTTACTGGCTGTATTGACCCTGAGCAAGTCACTTAACCTCCATTTTCCTCATCTGTAAAATGGGGATAATAATAACACCTACTTCCCAGGATTGTTGTGAAGGTCAAATGAGATATCTGTAAAGCATTTAATACAGTGCCTATCACATAGTAAGTTATATATAATTATTAATTATACTATAAATATTAATTATTATTGTTATTATCTTGCTCAGAATGAAAATGCACAGGTTTCAAGGCCCCTTAAACATCTCTTCATTACATTTCAGAGCGTACGGGTTTTTCCATCCGTCCAGTTGCTGGCTACTTGTCACCAAGGGACTTCTTAGCAGGTTTAGCATTCCGTGTTTTTCACTGCACCCAATATGTGAGACACAGTTCAGATCCTCTCTATACTCCAGAGCCGTAAGTATTGTTGCCTGATGATGACAAAATCCTCATTCTGTAGAATTCTGACATTCAACAAACATCTTTGCCGCATAATGGATAGAATGCAGGGTGTGGAGTTAGGAAGACCTCAGTTCAAATTCTACATCTCAGACACATGCTAGGTGTATGCCCTAGGGCAAGTCACTTAACCTCTTGGGGCTTCAGTTTCCTCATCTGTGGAACGAGAGGATTGGACTCAGTGACCTCTAAGACTTAGGATCCTGCATTTCTCTTGGTGCCTCAAGCTGCTCCCTAGTAATCATATGCTAAATCAATGATGGGTTTTGATCTCTATTGATGGAGGGAGTTGACATATGGGGAGTTCCCTACACTGATTAAATTACAGATCTTCACCTCAACAAATACAGCAATGGTACATGCCTTTACACCCTTTGGGATCTAATGCCAGAGTTAATATCATATATTCTGTTAGAATTAACTCCATTGAAACTGCCTCCTGCCTCCTCAGCTATTAAATGTCCAGTCTTACCTTGTGGGGTGAAATTAAGATAATGTTTAAAAAATTATTTTCTGCTGAATTAAAGTCAATAGTCACACACTTGCATTCTGCTTTGTCAGCAAGTATCATGGTGTGCTATGCTTAATTCTCTTTATGTTCCAGGGATACCTGTCATGAACTTTTGGGTCATGTCCCTCTTCTGGCTGAACCTAGCTTTGCTCAGTTCTCCCAGGAAATTGGCTTGGCATCTCTTGGAGCATCGGATGAGGAAGTGCAAAAGCTGGCTACGGTACAGACCTGAACATTTCTAGCTCTGTGGTCCTATTGGCCAGGGTATTAGTAGTTCGCATGCACACAACTGCTCTATTTAAAATGATTGGACTTGGGGAGGCTAGGTGGCGCAGTGAGTAAGAGCGCCGGCCTCGGAGTTGGGATAACCCGAGATCAGATCCGGCCTCAGAAAATGAGCACCCACGCATAAATAATGACTAGCCGTGTGACCTTGAGCAAGTTACTTAATCCCAATTGCTTAAAAAAAAAAAATAAATAAATAAATAAATAAATAAATAAAATGATTGGACTTGGTGTTTAAGAGTATAATGTAATATTGGTTAAACAGAGTGATTTGGGGACCAATTTAACAAATACCTTTTCTGTGCTTTTGTTTTTTAAAGTGTTACTTTTTTACTGTGGAATTTGGCTTATGCAAACAAGGAGGACAGCTGAGAGTTTATGGTGCTGGGCTACTCTCTTCCATCAGTGAACTCACAGTAAGAGCCATGAGTATTTGCATTTTTTCGTTTCTTTTATTAACAGGAATTGAAGTATTTGAGCTAATTAAATAGGCACACTCTATGGAAAGCACATAGAGGGACACTAACAAAGGCCTTAGGACAGAAGCTATATAAAGATCTTAGGTATACTGAGGTACTGTTTCTCCAGCAGGATTTTTAAAAATGCCTACCATTATCCTGCAGTTGGCATCCTAATTTTCCATCTACATGTATCTAGGACAGGGTTTCTTAACTTTTTAAACGTCATTTTAAAAAATTCATGTTGAAAACAATAATGCTTTTAAAAGAATAATATAAAATACAATACAAAAATTTATACATATATAAAATTACAAAGAAAGTAAATTATATTGAAATGTAGTCATCCAAATATTTAAAAAAAAACCCATGAAGTTAATGGACCCCAGGTTAAGAACTATATCATCTAGATAGGAATCCAATTAGAAGATGAGAGACAGAATTGTATGACGGATAGAGCACTGGACTGGGATGAAGAGGACCTGGGTTCAGATCCTACCTTAGATACTTGCAGATTGTATGACTTTAGGCAAGTCATTTAACGTCTCTGTGCCTCAGTTTCCCTATTCATGAAATGGGAAGAGAAATTGGACTTAATGACCACAAAGATCTCTCCCAGATTTAAATCTCTGATACCATTTGCTGATCTTTGACCCTAAGAATGTTGACAGAAGTCCTTTTGAAGACATCTCCTATGCTGTTAAGTGTGGATTTCTTTGAGAGTGAAATGTCATTTTCTGATAGAAATAATTTATATTAATCTATCCACAATCAACATAGAAAAGAATTTATTATTATTATTATTATTATTATTAAACAAATAGGAGAGGTCATTTAGGAGAAAGATCTGTCTTAGAATCAGAAAGATCTGAGTTCAAGTTGCGATTATGACGCGTACTGATTGTGACCCTAGTCAAGTTTATTAGCATTGCTCCCTTCTATTTTTTTTTACCTATAAAATGGGAATAATAATAACAATCATTTAGTAAGTGTTTCCTATGTGCCAGACACTGTACTATGCTCTGGGGATACAAAGAAAGGCAAAAGATAGTCCTTATTCTCAAGGATTTCACTGTCTATTGGAGGAGACAACATACAAACAACTATGTATAATGTGTGTGTGTGGATACATATATGTGTGTATCTCTCTTTCATCTATCTACTTATCTATCATCTGTCATCTATTTATACATCATCTATCTATCTATCTATCTGTCTTTATATCATCTATTTATACAGCATCTATCATCTATACATCATCTATCATCTGTTTATACATCTATCATCTATTTATACATCATCTATCTATCTATCTATCTATCATCTATTTATACATAATCTATTTATCTATCTACCTATCTATCATCTATTTATACTTGATCTATCTACCTATTTATCTGTCTATCTATCTATCTATCTATCTATCATCTATCTATACATATGATAAATTGAATGTAGTTTCAGAGAAAACTTCTTATAGAAGGCAGGAGTTTGGGTGAGACATGAAGGAAGTCAGGGAAACCGGCAGGTGGTCATGAGGAGGTCAAGTCAGTTCACCTCTCTGGGTCTCAGTTTCCCTATCTGTAGATTGAGAGGACTGGACTACATGGCCTCTGAAGTCCCTTCCAGCTCTAGAGCCATGTTTCCTAACATGAAATCCATTATTCCTAGCATCTAGTGTGACTCAGTTAAGCAGGTACTTTTTGTAATACATAAATTTATTTTTAGAAATGTGTTATGGGTTTGCATTATTTGCTTTACTGATTCTGGGTTTGTCCCCTAGCATGCCCTTTCTGGAAAAGCCAAAGTGAAGTCCTTCGATCCTAAGATCACCTGCAAGCAGGAGTGCCTCATTACAACTTTCCAGGAAGTCTACTTTGTGTCTGAAAGCTTTGAAGAGGCAAAGGAGAAAATGAGGTAGAGTTTGTCTGTCTCCTTTCCTCCTTCTGTAAAAGGCATGCCTCTTGTTGGCAATTTAGAATGATTAGGAGAAGCTATTGGATGATTGGGGAGCTTGGGAACAATTCCTGTTCTGACTGTAACATAATAGTGAATTTCACTCTCATGTGCATATGACTTCCTGTGATCCTAGATGGACTTTTGTCCATTTATTCACAATAAAGTGCTTGATAGCTTTTAGAATCCTTGGGGAGCCAACCACACAGAGAGAGACCTGGGGTAGAGATACCAACCAGATAATTTTCTAGAAAGCCTGGGACAAGTGGGCGGCTTATTTGCTTTGGATTTTCCCACTTGGGCTTGTCATTAATTTATTCATTCATCTATCCATCCATTTATCCATCCATCCACTCCACCCCCCAAAAGTATTTATTAAAGAACTACTAAATACCATGTACCAGGTAATAAAAAAATGAAATAGTCCTTGCCTTTATAGATCTTACATTCTGGCAGGGAAAACAATATAGACATAGAAAATTAAATACAAAATATATACAAGTATTTATGGAAAGGTGAGGAGGGTCCTAGCTACTGGGAAGGCATTACAATAGGCTTACAATAGAAGGTATCACTTGATTTAGGTTTTGAAGGAAGCTATAGATTCTGTAATGTGGAGGTGAGAAGGGCACATATTTTAGGCACAAGATGGACCTATGTTTGGGCATAAGAATAGATCCAGAGGCCTTTGTGTGTGAGGTGAACAATGGTAAGGCAGAATGTGTGTGCCTTTTTTGAGAGAAGAACCCAAACCAAATAGGACAATGCCCATTAACAGTGGTGGTATGAGAATGTTGGTTACACATGTTTGGTTTTCTGCGACTTTCCTGGAAATTGATTTGCTCTCTTTGTTGTTATCTCTTTAGAGAATTTGCAAAAACTATTAAGCGCCCTTTTGCTGTGAAGTACAACCCATACACACAAAGTATTCAGATTCTGAAGGACACCAAAAGCATTGCCAGTGTGGTCAACGAACTTCGACATGAACTTGACATTGTTGATGATGCCCTCAATAAAATGGGCAGACAATTGGGTGTCTAAAGCTGGGAGGATATTTCCTGCCTACTCAAGAGTAATTGGTTCTAGGTAGGATTGGACTACTGCAGAGTACATTGAATATTTCTATAGAGGCCCAGTGGGTAGCCAATTTCCCCCCCAAGAGTTAAGTGGTGGCTGAACTAGCTGGCTATCAAATTTAGTTCTTAACTTTCATGATGTCACAAGATGTTATTAATCAGTCCCTGGAAATTTTCATGTAAAAGCTCTACCTGGATAATCTGTGGGGATTTTTTTGTCTCCCTAGGCAAAAGTAGTTGAATTCTAGTTCTAGGAATAGGAAAAAGCATATTTTCTCTACAAAATATTTTTCCTACTTTGAACAAAGTAACTAGGCTTTCTGTAGTATGGACTGCTAGATGGGTATCTTCAAATTACTTATTGTAGATTCTGAGACTTCTGAGCACTTTGCCTCAAGACACAAGTCATATTACTATATTTAGGTTGGGTTAAGGTATTGCCTTGACTGATCACATCCCTTGAGATCAAATGGTACTTAGTCTATTAGGGGGTTCTGGCAACAGCAGATCAGGTGGTAAAAAGTCCTGTAGTAGATTCTTTAACATCTCATCTTTACTGGATAGAATGTTAAAGTCCAGCTGTGAGTTGTCATGACCCTACCCAAAAGTATTAAGTGGCTCTCTGCTGGCCTTCAGGATAATCTGAAGACAGAGTCAGAATGGACCTTAGAGGTAATCTAGTCCAACCCCTACCAGAACCATGAACCTGGTCTTTAGTATCCCTGACAACTAGTCATTCATCTGCATTATTACCCCTGGCGATGAAGAACTAACTACTTCCTGTGTAAACCTGTCTCATTGTTGGTCATCTCTATCATTAGGAAGTTCTTCCTAGTTAAAACTGCCTTTTATAACTTCCACCCATTGGTCTAGTTCTATTTTTGGAAGTTGCACAGAATAGCTCTATTCATTCTTCTTTTATGATCTCTGAAGACAGTTGGGCAGCACGATACCTGGTACAGTAGAAAAAGCAGAAGCCCTGCAGTTAGAGGGCATAGGTTCAAATCCTACCTCTAATGATCGCTACCTGTGTGATCTTAAGCTCCTTGGGCCTCAGTTTCCTCATCTGTAAGATGAGGGGGTCAGACTAGGGGCCCCTGAGTTACCTTCCAGCTCAATTCTATGATCTTATGGTTAACGGTTTCTCTAGTTCTTCTCTTCTCTGGAAAAACACCACAATAACAACACCTCCAGTTTCTTCAATTCAGTTTCATGTGGCATAGTTTGTAATCCCTTCATCCTGACTGCCTTCTTTGTGGTAGGTTCTGGCTTGCCAGTAATTCTGATAATATGGGGATAGTCAAACTTTTACCTCCTTTAATTTGACAAATATTTATTAAACAACATTACTATTAAGCATAGTAATGTGCTGTTTAGAGAAAGATAGAAAGTTTCGCCAAGGTGTGGTTCTTTCCTTTATGGCTCTTGCTAGAGCTAAAGTCTAAAGGAAGATGAGACATGTCCACAGATAAGTGGAGTGTTCATACTATACAAATAAAACAAATACAAAGTAAATTAGCTGGTTAATTAGGCATAAAACAAAGTGCTTCCTGAACCCCAAGAAGGAAAGGGTCATTTTTAAATGACAGCAGAGGGATCAGGGAGAGTTCTATGGAAAAGGTAGCATTTGAGTTACTACAAAGTGGGTGGGAATTCACCAGGTGAAAAGATAGAAGGAGGATATCATAGTCATAAGGAACAGCATGAGTAAAAGTGATAGAAACTAGTCTGATTTGACAGGAGTGTAATATCTGTGCAGGAAAAAATACCAGAAACTACTAGGAAGATAAGCTATGTTTCAGATTATGGTCTGCTTTGAATGCCAGGCAGAGGAGAATGAATTAGGCTCAACAGGCAATAGGCAGTCAGTGAAGATCTTTTTTTTTGAGCAGAGGAATGATATGAGCAAATTCATGCATAAAAGAGATGTCTAGCAGTGATCTGAAGCATAAAGAGTAAAAGAAATAAGTAATACTAAGTAAGGTAACAGATGAATGGGGATGTGTGCTTGTATGAGGCTGGTTGCCATGGGAAGAGGAAAGAGGATGAATATTCTGGACACCAGGATTCTGTTAAAGTAGACATGATTACAGTTTGTTGAAACCAAAAGTTAATTTTAAACTTTTAGAAGTAAAAAACCAAAACCCAATAAAATGCAATGTTCACCTTGGGATCTAACAGCTGCAGAATAACTAAATAGACTTAAGTAGTTGCTTTCTATCCTTTTCACGCAGTTTTTACATCCTAGTAGATTTAGGTTATTGTGGGTTCTTCATATTTTTATGTGGGTTTAATAATATTTCAAACATGTAGGAATCAAGAGTACATTGGCACTGAGTACCTCAAATTCGGGAAGCAGTTTCACTAATTTAGTTGAGATCATGCACTAAGGACTGACCACTATGTCTCAGAAGAAATGGGAAGCAGCAGGAATGTCACTTTTAAAGCAAGGGCCCCCACCCCCACCCCCTGGAAATCCAGGAAACACATCATTTACAGTACTACTGACACTATTAAGTGAGCAGTTTTTAGATTTCATTTTGGTCTAAAAATTCATTTAGTCATTTTTAGACATTCTAGGTAGTTTTATATACTGTATACAACTTCTCAGGACACTGTAATGATGAGCTGGTCCAATTCAGTGAATCTCTGCTTATTGAAATTGTTGAATCATCACTTAGATTTTTGCTTGCTATGCTTTGTATGTCTACTGTTCAAGTGGATAATAAATACTTGCAAAATTCAGATTCTTGGTCCTTATTTTGTGCACCAAACACTAAAACACATTGAGGAATATTTTCACAATTCATCTGTCCATAGAGTGCATCACAACCAGGTCACTTTAATGGCCTGTTGATATAATGTGCCATTCACTGCAGTGGAGGAATGCCTTTGGGTTACACACTCTCTAGTGCTTTCCCATCTTGACCAACTCGGTTGTGCTGGGACGCTGGGCTGCCGTCCCGCGTTTGGGTAAGTTGGTGTGACAGCTGGAGGCAGAAAGTGTGGCAGTGGAACTAACTAGTCTCCAAAGGCTCTAAACCAGCCCTTGGTTATCGTTAATATTATCTGGACTAACCAGAACCAACCTGAACTAACCAGCTACACCTTAAGTGTTGGAGCTTTCCACAGAGAGAGACCTGAATAGACCTGTTACAGCAATCACTGTTCTTTGTATCCCATTCACTTCTTACTCCACTTTCCTGGGGTCCCTGACTTGAGCAGGTAGTGTGAGATAATGTGGTGTCTTTGGGTCAAATGGAATAAAATGGCGGTTAGTGGATAAGAGATGTGGAGCAAGAGTTTCCAGGTCTTAAATGGATCGTGGAGGAAAGAACATTAGATTTGGAACTAAATGATGCTTCTTTGGTAATATGATTAACCTCCTCCAGGCCTCATTTTCCTCATCTGTAAATGAGAAGGTTGGACAAGATGCTGTCTAAAATCCTTCCACTTCTAAATTCTCAGATCTTGATGTCCTTTCCAGCTAGTGGTTCAATAGAATCTGGACTATTTTGATGAGTTCCCCATTTGTAGATAACATTTGCCACCACCTATTGGTGGAAAGAGGTCATTAGCTTTGGATGGAATTCACCAACTGAGCTGGAAGCCCCAAGCTTTCTTTAGTGAGAATTTCCACTACACAAGTGGTTCTGTGGATGCCTGTATATATCTTGTTTGTGTACAGTCATTTGCATATTGTCTCCCCCATTGGATTGTAAGTTCCTCAAGGACAAGAAATGTCTTTGCCTTTCTTTGTATCTCCTGAGCTTAGTATATAATGCCTGTCCCTGGTATATAGTAAGTGCTTAATATTTATTGACTGACTAGATTGCCTGAATGAATGAATAAAGAATTTATTAAGCATTTACTCTGTACACAACTCTGCTGCCCAGAGGATGCCTGTGGGTACCGAACTGGAAGCACTGGTATTCCAAAAGCCCTTGGGTTCAAGCCCCCTATCTGAGGGAAGATGGCAGACAAAGTGGTGGTGGTGGTTTGACTTGCCTGGAATATGGCACCTCCTGTTTTCCCCTCAGGGCACCTTGCTGCTTTAGCCAGGTCATCTTTCCTTCCTGTTGGTTACTTAATTAGCAATCGGTAGGGATGACTCGCCCCTTCTCCAAAGGAATTGCTTCCCCATATGATATCTATGAGGGCTAGACTGGAAGCAGGATCAGTGGTTGGGGTGGGTTTGGGGGGCTGCCACTCCTAGGGCTCCTTTACTTATCTACTTATTGTGTCAGCTTGTCAGCATCTGGGATGGGGATGTGTATTAGCAGCAAGCACCCCAATATCCCCAGGGTGACTGCCAGCACAGGTTCTTAGATCTGCTTTTCAAAAGGAAAGCAACTCAAAATGGGTTAACAAGCTTACTTTAATCAAACACACATTACCTAGTTCAGGGGAAAAAGGTCAGCACCCCGAACTTCAGAGTTACAGAACTTACAGATCAAACAGACAGGCTTCCAAACTGTCCAACCATTATATCAATACCAAATCACAGTTACCAGAGAGGGAAGCATCAACATCTGGGTTTTCAAAGCCGGGGGGCTCTCAACAACGGCTTCCCAGAGTCTCACCTGGTCAAATCACACAACACTTCTCAAAGTGAGCCCCAAAGCAAAGCCTCTCCTCAGGGCTTATATAGCCTTCTCCTGGCTCAGAGATTGTAACAACTTCTTGACCCACAGCCCCAATCACAAAGTATCAAGGTGTGGGCTTTCCTGAAAAACAAACCTCCCACCACAGGCTCCAGGTGCACTTAAGCTAGGGGCAGGGAAGATCTTTAAATCTGTATTTCCATTACAGGATGATGAAGGTGGGTCCTTTCTCCACAATGGCCTCTCTAATTGTCAGGCTGTTTCCCCCTTTATCAAGTCTACATGCACCTCTTTGCAACTTCAACTGGCTTTGGGGCCAAGTAGAATAAGTTTAATCTTTCTCACAGAACATCCTCCAAATATTTGAAAACACTTATTATGTTCCTCCTTAATCTTCTCTCCTCCCCCAATAAATAAATAATTCTAGTCATAGCATCATAGATTTAGAACTGGGAGGGACCTTAGAGGCAAGGTTATTTAGTCCACCCCTATCATTTTTATAATTTGAGGAAACTGAGGCAAACAGAGGTTAAATGATTTGCTCAGGGTCACACAACTAGTAAGTATCAGAGGACTGATTTGAACTCAGGTCTTCCTGAATCCCCAAACACTTCCAGCATATCGATTTAACCAACTGCACAGCCCATATGCCTGAAAGAGAAGCTGATAGGAAACAGGAAAAGGGCCTAGTAAGGCCAGGACTAAAGAAGGCAACCAAAATTTGGGAGGACAGCTTACTCTGGGATAAGCCAATCATTTCAAAGCATGGTACCTTTATTCTTTTGGTAACCAGTATGACCAGAAATAATAATTCACACTTAGGTAATGATTTAATGTTTGTGAAGCACTTTACCTATAAAAACTGTATGTGGTACGATTATTATTGTATCTATTTTATAGATGAAGAAACTGAAACTCATAGGTTAAGCACTTTGTTCATCATCACACAGATATTATCTGAGGCAGGATTCTAACCCAGGCCTCCTAACTCCAACTTACCAAGGGAGATCCCATTGACAATCAAATTCACATGTGTGCAGCCCAACTCAACCAATCTGTCTGTCAACAAGCATTAATTAAATACTTATTATGCTCCAGTCACTGTGCTAAACTCTGGGGATATGAAGGAAGTTCAATACAGTTCCTTTTCTCAAGATGTATATATTCTAATGTGAATTTAATAACAAAACTAATGACATTTAGCTTGCCTTACAAACATTTGAAGGCACTGGGAATGTCCAGCTTGGAACAAAGAAGACTAAGGGGCAGAAATAAGTTATCTATGAGTATTTGAAGGGCCGGACAGTTGTGTCACAGTAGATAGAGTGCCAGAGCTGGAATCTTCCAGAGTTCAAATCCAGCCTCAGACACTAGCTATGCAACCCTGGGCAAGGCACTTAACTCTGTTTGCCTCAGTTTCCTCATCTGTAAAATGAGCTGAAGAAGGAAATAGCAAACCACTCCAGTGTCTTTGTCATGAAAACCTCAAATGCAGTAACAAAGACACATGACTGAAAAATGACTAAACAAATTTAAAGGACTTAAAATAAAAAGGGATTAAATTTGTGTTCCTTTATCCCACAGACCTAGGAGCAGTGGATGGATGTCTTCAAGGGCAGATTTCAGTTTGATTTTAAAAGGAATGGGCTGCTTCAAAAGATAGTGAGCTCTTTAAACAATTCTGTAGCAGCAAGCACCCCAGCATCCCCAGAGTGGCTGCCAACACAGGTTCTTAGATCTGCTTTTCAAAAGGAAAGCAACTCAAAATGGGTTAACAAGCTTACTTTAATCAAACAAACATATATAACCTAGTTCAGGGGAAAAAGGTCAGCACCCCAAACTTCAGAGTTACAGAACTTACAGATCAAACAGGCTTCCAAACTGTCCAACCATTATATCAATACCAAATCACAGTTACCAGAGAGGGAAGCATCAACATCTGGGTTTTCAAAGCTGGGAGGGCTGCCCAGAGTCTCATCTGGCCAAATCACACAACACTTGTCAAAGTGAGCCCCAAAGCAAAGCCTCAAACCAGGGATTAGTCTTCTCCTGGCTCAGAGAATGTAACCACCCTCTTGACCCACTGCCCAATCACACAGCATCAAGGTGTGGTCATTCCTGAAAAGCAAGCCTCCTACCACAGGCTCCATGTGACCACATTCAGCCTATTAGGGGGGCAGAGTATACTTTCAAATTAAAGAAGGTTCTCAGAGTCACTTAAGTCAATCAAAGTCTCTTAAGCCAATCAAAGGGCCTAAGGGCAGGGAAGAGCTTCAAATCTGCATTTCCATTACAACTTCCCACCATTTGCTGAGGATATTTATAGAGGGAATCTTCAATCTTCTATAGGTTGAACTCTGACTCTAAGATTCCATCAATCAACAATCCCCATTCTCAGTATTCCTTGTTTCAATCTGGATGGACTCTGCTGTTAGATCTTGTTCAAATAACTTTTCCTCTTTGGGCCTCAATTTCCTCGGTTGTAAAACAAGGGGGTTATTGGAAAATTATATCTTTTCCTTCCAGTTTCTATGATTCAGATCCTATCAAGTGTGAATTCACAGGGTGTGATTGACTATTGTATTATAGGCTAAAAAAATACACAGTTTAAGTTACCTCTAGTCTTTGTCCCAAGGAACTACAAAATCAAATGGAAATTTTACCCCATACTCAGAAAACTGGCAAAGATGCCAAAACGTGGTAACAATCAATATTGAACAGGTTTTTGAAAAATCGTCAAGCTAATCAATGTTGAAGAGGTTGGGGAAAGTTGGGCAAACTAATGCATGGTCGGTGGAGTTGTGAATTAATATAATTATTTTGGAAAACAATTTAAAATTGTGCAAATAAAATAACCAAAATGTCTATACCCCTTGGCCCAGAGATTTCACTACTAGGCTTATAACCCAAAACGGAGATTTATAAAAAGGAAGTCCACAAGTACACAAAAACGCACTTTTTGTAATAGCAAAGGACTGGAAGTAGACGCGGATCAGTTGGGAAATGGCTAAATAAATCTGGTTAGGAGGTTTCCTCCATTAGAATAGAAGCTTCCTGAGGGCAGGGACTTTCACTTTTGTCTTTGTATCCCCGGGGCTTAGTAGAGTGCCTACACTTTAAAAGAGAATAGTAAATGCCTTTTGATTGATTTGAAAGGCAGTTTCTAAAGTGGGCACGCAAGATAAAGGGTAGGTGGGGAGAGACCAAAGTGGGCCGCCGGGTTCAGGAAGCTTTTTTTTGGAAGTGGGTCTGAGCTGAAGCCGTTGGGGGACGGTCAGAGACTGGAGAAGGTTAACTGCCCACGGTGCCAGGGCTCCTGGATTGACAGGTATCAATAGCACTCTAATCTGAACCGCCTGGACAACTCTTTAGCCTCAGCTGATTATGCTGCACGTGGCGAGGATGGGCCTACGGGTGCTTCTGGTGTCCCTCTCAGTGCCTCCTAGTGCCCTGTGTCGCAGGGCAGCCCGCACTGTCTCCTGTGTAGTCCCTCACCCCCATATACCCAACAGTGCCCTCGGCATCGCCCGCAGGCTCCTTGATGTCTGCTGGAAAACTCTATTATTGAGGGGTGGCTTCACCTTCTGGGACCCCTATGCTCCAGCCCTGGAAAGCCGGCCTTACAGAACCATAGATCCAGGCTTGTTTCCAAGGCTGGGAGACACTGAGCGTCAGAGGAGTGGACAGGCTCTGGAGAACGGACCTCCCTCTGGTGCCACTGAGTCCCCACATTACCCTCTCAAGAGAAATTCTTGAAAAAAGACCACAGAAGTGGTCATCTAAGCCTTTGCTGGAAGACCTCCGTAGAGAACTACTCAAGGCCACCTTCCACTTTGGGAGAGCTCATTGTTACAAGGTTTCCCTCTTACGTCAAAGCAAAGCTCCACCCGCTCCGGGGCGGACCCACACCCGGAAGCTCCGGCGGAGCTGACCGCTGCTGTGGAGTGCGCTGGAGGCATGGAGAGTGAGCCTGTCCAGGGGGAGGTGGCTCGGGGCCCGGCCGGGGCCCCCGCTGAGACCGTGACCTTGCTTCTGAGCTGGGTATCTGATTCCTCCAGGGTCTGCACCCCAGGGTCCCGGGCCTGGAGGGTAGATGGACAGGCTCTGGTAGTCGGGGACAGCTAGAGTCCTTTTGGGGTCTGGAGGTCCGGCACGGGGAAGGCCGGGGTCCGGGGTCATGGGGAAGTGGAGCGGTATGGGATCGGCTGGGTTCTCCTAGGCTGCACAGGGAGACAGCCAGGGACTCGACTCGCTGGGCTACGGAGTTTCCCTGAGAGAGACCCTGCGTTAGGACTGCGTGCACATTGGGGCCTTTCTTGGATATAGAATTAAAAATGTGGAAACCCCTTTTCTGCCCTGGCAGTACTGGATGTTCGATCGAAAGCCCCTTCCTTTTCAGGGGTGGCTTCGCCTTCAGCGACCCTAGGGCTCCTGCCCTCGGGAGCCCCCAGGCTTGTTTCTGAAGCAGGTAGTTTGAGTGGCGGGGGTTGTGGCCTCCCAGAAAGGACCTCTGATTCCATTGAGTCCAATCTCTACCCTCCCTACAGAAATTCCATACAACAAACCCAACAAGTGGTCATGCCGCCTCTCTTTGAAGACCTCGGCTGAAAGCAGCCCGCTGGAGAGCTCTCTTTGGCGGAGCTTTGTTAGGTTGTTTTCCTCTTACATCAAGCCCAAATCTGCCTCCCCTTGTTTCTAGTTCTGCTTTCTAGGGCCCCCCAGCAGGACAAGTCTATGCCCTCTTTCCCATCTTTTAATTGCTTTAAGACGGCAACCAAGGTTTGTGCAAACTCCTGTGAGCGCCAGTCTCTAGAGTCGCTGCCGGGGTTGGTGCAGGGGTTTCTCTTCTCATAAACACATTCACAGCAGTAGTATTCCCCCCCCACCCCCTTTTTTTTTCACTAGTGAAAATACTTGCAATACACCTCTGTGGGACTATAGGATATGGAGGTAAAGTCGTTTTATCTCCCTAAATGGGGATTTAAGGGCCATTGCAAGAGGTGAGGGGGTGGGGAGGTGGAGGGAGGGTCTGAGCGCCCTTCCCAGGCTACCGAGTGTGAGGGGTGGCTGTGCACGTGTGGTTCTCTCAGATGCACAGACATTCATATTTTTTATGGGCTCACTTTCTCCTATTATGGTTCTCTTTTGTGTCCAGGGGGCAAATAGCTATGGGCAGCTTGGCCTTGGCCATAAAGAGGATATGCTTGAGCCCCAACTGCTGAATGATTTCTGTGACCCCAAGCGCATTAAGATGCTGACAGGAGGAGGGGGACATTCAGCTGTGGTTACAGGTAACCTTTAGGACCTGCCTTCTCTGAAGACCGAATGCAGTCAGGCTCGAAGTATTTAGAACTGGAAGGGACCTTAGTGATCATCTTGTTCAGATGAGGAAACAGGCCCAGAGGGGGAAGTGACAATGATAGAGGCAGTCTGATGATAATCCCAATTTACTATCTACTCTACTATAAATTAGAATCCTTCTCCCCTCCTTCCTCATTGATGTTTGTAGGGAAAACTAAGTCAGAAGTTAACCACTTTTGTGTTAGGGAACCCTTGGGCAGTCTGGAGAAGCCTATGGACCCCTTCTCAGAATAACGATTTTAAACCCCAAAATAAAACATATAGGATAACAAAGGAAACCAATTATATTGAGAAACAGTTATCAAAATGTTTAAAAAATGTCTATGGACTACAGATTAAAAACTGATCTATTAGCTGATTATTATTAAAGTTTTCCTTTAATAAAACAAGTAAATTTTATTAAAAAAAAATTTTTAAGAGCTGTGATTCCAAGTTCAGTTCACTTCCTTTTATTCCCCTTGAAGTTAAAAAATATGTATTATTTATTTATTTTTAGGGACAGGAGGTGGTACAGTAGATAGAGTGTAGGGACTGAAGTCATCTTCCTGAGTTCAAATCCACCCTCAGAAACTTATTAGCTGTGTGACTGTGGGCAAGTCACTATCCTGTGTGCTTCAGTTCCTCATCTGTAAAATGAGTTGGAGAAGGAAATAGCAAACCACTTCAGTATCTTTGCCCAGAAAACTCCAAATTCCGTCATAAAGAGTCTGAAAAATGACCCAAGAAATTTATTTTTAACATTATTGTTTTTTTTAAACTTTGAGTAGTAGAGAAATGAGGTCTTTATCATACAAACTTGTTATAAAAGTTTTTTTATATTACTGCATTGTTTATGGTACCTCTTATCAAAATGTAGTTTCCCTGAACATTTTTAATTGTCTGTTTTTGCTTTTGCTTTGTCTGAGATCATGGTTACTACCCCTGCCTTTTTTTTTAAACTTCAACTGAAACATAATAGATTTTGTTCCATCTCTCTCTTTTTTTTTTAGTTCTCTCTCTCTCTCTCTTTCTCTTTCCCCTCCCTCTCTCCTTTCTTCCTCTATCCTTGTCTTTCTGTTTCAAGTATGTCTTTTGTAAACAGCATATTATTAGATTCTGGTTTCTAATTCATTCTGCTATCTTATTCCATTTTATGAGTGAGCTCACTGCATTCAAAATCATGTGCATTTCCCCCTCTCCTATTTTGTTTTAACTTTGATTTTATTATTTCTCATGGAGTCATTAGCTTCCACTTGCCCAAATCTAATTTTTGAGGAATTATTTTCTTCAATGGATTTTTGTGCCTCCTTTTCCACTTGGCCTGTTTATCTTTTTAAGAAGTTCTTCTCTTCAGTGAATTTTTGTGCCTCCTTTACAGTTAGGCCAATTATGTTTTTTAAGGTGTTATTTTCTTTAGTTTTTTTTTTGGTGCCTTTTTGCCAATCTGTCAATTCTTTTTTCATAATTTTCTTGCATCACTCTCATTTCTTTTCTCAAAATTTTTTTCACTACCATCTAGGAATTCTTGTTGGGCCTGGGTCCAACTAGCATTTTTCTTTGAGACTTTGGTTAGAGTTGTTTTCACATTGTTGTCTTCTTCTGAATTTATGTCTTGGTCTTACCTGCCACCATAGTAGCTTTTTTATGGTCAAGTTCTATTTTTGTTGTTTTCTCATTTTCCCAGCATATTTCTTGACTTTGAACTTTATGCTAAAATTGGGTGTTGCTCACCTGGGTCTATGGAGGTATAGTCACAAGCTTCAGGCTTTTTTTGTGCTGTTGTTTTCAGAACTAGTACTAAGGGTCTGCAAATTTTCAGTGCTTCCAAGGTGGTATGATCTGGGGAAAGGCACGGTCACTACTTTCCTAGTCTGGGCTCTGGTCTTTACGCAAGAAGTGCCTCTGTTCCCTTATAACCATGGGTGCTAGTACTCCTCTTGGCACTGGAGCCAGGTCACCTGTTTGCATTAGTGCTCCTCTGTGCTTTGGGTTAGTGACCAGGTCACTGTACCCTTGTGACTGACCACAAGCATTCCTCTCTTCCCTGGACCCAGATCTGCTTATGGGCAATAGAGTTGCCAGTCAGCACCAGCTGATTACAGGGTCATTCCCTCTCAGTTTTTCTGACCAGTTTTGACCTTCTTACTGGCCTGTGAGCTCCTGAGGCTGCTGCCACTGCTGATGCTACCACCACATGCACTCCAGGCCCATCCCAGGGTCCCACACCTCTGTTGTTGACCTCCTGAGTTGTCTTAGGCTGGAAAATGTCTCACTCTGACCTTTTGTTGCCTCTGTTGCTCCAAAGTCCAATTTGAGGCATTATTTTAAAGTTGTTTAGAGGGGATTGTTAGGAGAGTTTGGCTAGGTTGCTGCCTCTAATCCACCATCTTCTCTATAATGCTTTAAAGCCTGCAAAACAAACTTTTTAATTAGAGCTTCACAAGAGCCTTGTAGAGTAGGCACTCCAGTTATTATTATCTTCATTTGAGACTTTGGAAAAGTTAAATCATGGTATTTAAACCCAGCTCTTTCTGGTTCTAAGTCCAGCACTCAATCTCCTCAGCCATGCTTTTTCTTAGATTCTCTTGTTCCAAAGGAGGCATGAGACCATCTGTGCTTGGAATCTCCCTTTATATCCATTTCTATTAGAGTTGAGTGCCTCTGTCCCGTGGCATTTGGTTCCCATACATGCTAAAATTATTTATTCACTTTTTTTTGAGGGCAGTTGGGGTTAAGTGACTTGCCCAAGGTTACACAGCTAGTTTTTGTGTTAAGTGTCTGAGGCAGGATTTGAACCCAGGTCCTCCTGACTCCAGGGCCGGTGCTCTATTCACTGTACCACCTAGCTGCCCCAATCATTACTTACTTTTTTAAGAAAAGGAGGTGAAAACTGTTGTTCTTTGTAAGCACTTCAATTAATTAAAATCTTTTTTGAAAAAAAAAATCTCTTTTGAAGCTTTGGTAAAATGAAATTTCTCCTTCTGTGCTCACAGAAAATTTTCTGTTTTGTAGATGGAGGGGAGCTTTTTGTTTGTGGCCTGAACAAAGATGGACAGCTTGGACTTGGTCACACCGAGGATGTTTTGTCTTTTATCCCTTGCAATCCACTGGCTGGTTGCCCTGTCCTACAGGTGTCCTGTGGCTGGGATTTTACACTTTTGCTCACAGGTAACACTTCTTAGTCTCTTTCCTAGATGAAGAAATTTGGGGAAGAGTCAGATGATAGTTAGAGCTTTGATTATATGAAATGTCTTTGCTTTGAAAATGTCTCTTTTTAAAAGCAAGAAAGGTTTGTTCTTTCTGGGTGAGACTTAAAGGTGGAAGAGGGTTTGGTAGGTATGCAGGGTGGGGTTGGGGGAAAGTGAATGGTTAGAAGATCTTTGGAGGTTTCTTTCTGCCTTAGGATTCTGTGCTGGTCAGTGGTGCCTGTTGAGAATGATAGGTTGTGAGGGATTAAATACTAGGGGGAGAAGCTAGGGAATATGTGGCCAGGTTGTATCAATAATATTGACTTTGTGTTGAAGGCTGACAAAATCTGTGAGGCAGATTTGAGAGGTCCTGGGTAATGGTTGCTCTGACAGCTGCCTGAGGGCTTCTGGTTTTTTTTTTTTTTTAACTAGAGTAGCTCAGAGCTCATTGGCAAGCTCTACCTTGCATGGTGGACAGGATTATTCCATAGTCTAAAAGGATTTCTTACTGCTTTTCTCTTAAAGCTTGTTGAAGTCTGGGGCTATGTCTTGCTCTTCTTTGCATCTCCAATGCCCCTCAGTCTTGGTAATATTGTAGATAATAGGTGTTTGTTAAATGTTTGTTCAATTTAATGGAAAATGCTTAGTAGTATAAGAACTTTCACATCTTTGAGATAGATCTTCTCCATTGGGCAGGGACCCTGGTAATACTGGGATTCGGACCATATTGATTTGATAGTATTCAATATCTTCCCCTGTTAGTTTTATGACTCCAGTATTTTTATCTTACAGAAAATGGGAAGGTTCTATCATGTGGCTCAAATGCATTTGGTCAGTTAGGCCTTCCTCCTGGACCCAGAAGACAGGTGACCCCCCAAGTCATAGAGGTAAACCCTTAGTACTTAGCATCACCATGAATATCACCACAAGTTACTGTATTCTCTTGAAGTTCATATATCAGGATGCTTGGAATGAATGCTGACAATGAGATGGTCTGAAGCAGGAAAGCCTCACTCTTAGCTTGGGAATGGCCTTCTATGAGGGGAATTCAGGCTTTTGCCTCAGTTTGTGGCTAAGCCCTGACTGAGCAGTGTTGGCAAAGAAGTGTAATGAATAGAGAACCAGGCCTGGAGTCAGGAAGACCTGAGTTCAAATCACACACGCTTAGTAGTTCAAATCACACACCTGGGCAAGTCACTTAACCCATTTGCCTCAGTTTCCTTTTTTGTAAAATGGGGGTTACTGTAAAGATAAAAAGAGAAAATATTTATAATTCATTTGGTATAGTGCCTGGCATATAGTAAGTATTATATCAATGCTTATTGCCTTTCTTTTACCTGTGCGCAGTTGGGGGATCAGGTTGATCACTCACTTTCACAGAGAGGTTTTTATTTAAGGTTTCTTTAAAAAAAAAGGCTTGGGGCAGCTAGGTGGCGCATTGAATAGATTACTGGCCCTGGAGTCAGGAGGACCTGAGTTCAAATCTGGCCTCAGACACTTAACACACACACACTCTCTCACACACACACACACACACACACACACACACACACACACACACACACACACACAAACTAGCCGTGTAACCTTAGACAAGTCATTTAACCCCAATTACCCTACCTTCACCCCTCTAAAAAAAGCAAAAATAAAACCTAAATAAAAGGCTTCCTAAAAAAATTTTTTTCTGAAATGCCTGTGTTTTTTTTTTTAAATTTGTAAATGTGGTTCCAAATCCTGTGTGTTGATTCTGATAGCTCCTGAGCGAGAAGGTTGTGTGCATTGCAGCTGGAATGAGACATGCTCTGGCTGTTACAGGTGAGCATCAGAATCTGGATCTTCCCTCCAGCAGATCCAATACTCTGTTATACCACATTGTCTCTCCATTTAAGGAAAGTCCTTCAGGGGAGACCCTTAAGGGCTGAGAATGGATTATTTAATTAAAAAGGATAAAACTACAAGTGATCTTTTCTTTTCTGTCCATGATGAAGGGAGAGGTAGTGGTGTTTGGGAGGGGAAAGGGGAAGTGTAGTATGAGACATTATAGTTGGTTGGGGCAAGTAAGCCTGGGAAGGGTTGAAGGTAGGGGAGAAAAATTTAAAAAACAGCTCTTGTTTTCCTTTTTTTTCCAATTCTTTTCTCATTTCCTTTGATCTAGATGGGAATACTAATAGCTTTAGCCAAGATTACCTTTCTTCCTGGGATGGTGGAAGCTGAGAGAGGGAAGGAAAGAAAAGGTTCTAAGGAAGGGTAGGCTACCAATAGGCCTGGGCTGTATGGCCTCTATCTGCTGTAGCTCTTACCTGGGAATTCAGTGAAAGCACTAGATTCTGAATCTAGTCCTCAAGTGTGGCCTTTTGACTAAATCCAAACTTCATAGAACAAATTCCCTTAATAAAAAGATTTGTTCTGTACAACTTGAACTCAGTCAAAAGGCTGCACCTAAGGACCTAGAAGGCCACATATGGTCTTGAGGCTTCAGGTTTCCCACTCTTACACTAGAAGCAACCCCTTTTCCTAAGCCACTTAGGGTAAGATGATTGTGGACACACACCTAAGGTGTGTCTGCAACTGTCTCACTCCCTGCTCTGAAGTCAATGAAACAACATTTAATCTTTCTCATCTATCTATCTATCTATCTATCTATCTATCTATCTATCTATCTATGTATGTCTATCTGTCTGTCCATCTATCATCTTTCCATTCATCATCAATCTATCATTTATCTATACACTTATCATCTATCCATCCATGTAAATATATTATGCATAATATAATATATAAATTACATAAGTAAAAATGTATCACTAAATTATCCACAATATGTATATATATGTATATGTGCATATAAAAATATTCATATATATGTGTGTATATATTTATATACTACACATATGTGTGTGTATACATATATATGTACACATATGTACATATAGTTTGTAAAGCAGTTTACTCATTTCATTTGAGCCTTATATTGAGTAGTTCTTTGAGGCTGGTTCATTTATAAACACAGAACTCTTTCTATGGTGCCACCTAACTGCCTTATATTTACAGGGAAATATAATGGATTTAGTTTTAGATATTTAGAGGTAGATATTGGTGGGACACTCAGGTCAAGATATCTAGGAGACTGTTGAAAATACAATCTTGGACCCCTGGGTTATTTTCCATGGCTTTTTGGGGGATGGTAGAGATTATTTTTTTGTGATTATTTTCCTCAGTATACTTTGGGCTATATCAAAGAGTCCAGGTTTGTTATTAGCCATAGCCCTTGGACTTTTTATATCAAAGTATTTCTAGAATGATAATGAATTAAAATGTTCTACAACAATAGAAATCAGAGGACTTTTGAGAAGGAGGGACTCGTAGGGGTTATTTAGACCAAGGATCCAATTTTCTGGATGAGAATGCTGAGGCCCAGAGAAGTGGCTTGGCCAGGGTTCCATGGGTAATACTCACATGGCAGAGCTAGGATTAGAACCTTGTTTTTTGGTTTGAGATCTAGGTATATTAGAGCAGCATTAGTTCCCTCTGACCCGCTCACTTCCCTTCTTCTCCTGTTCCATTTGAAGAGAGTGGTCTGGTGTTCCAGTGGGGCACAGGCTTGGCATCCACAGGGCGGCGGGCATGCCCAGAGAAGCCTCTCCCACCATTCCTGTCAGCCAAGGAACCTTGCAGAGTGACAGGTGAGTTACTACTTTCATTCTGATGAGAGCCACATTTATTCTTTTAACCTGAGCTACCATGGGGCCCTTTGTAAAAACGTCACTCCCCACCTCCATTTTGCTGAGTGGTGGCCTGGGCACTCACCAGTGCATATGCTGGGCCCTAGTGGCATTTAGCTCATCTACTGAATTTCAGGTAGACAGTTTCAGTAAAGGACCATGGGTTGTCAGATAGATAGAATCTCTCGGTGATCTAGCCTCTTTCTGCCAAGGCAAAAAGGAGGGTTAGAAATGTCAGAATCTCTTTGGCCCAAGTTGACTTCTCAAAGCTCCAGGTTTCCATGGCAAAGGATAGCTGGGCAAATTCTTTTCTCTTAGGGCACAAAGCTTCCGAACTGTGAGTACTCTGAATTTAACTTACTACATTGAAAACCTGTAGCTCAGGTCATGTGATTACTTGAAAGAACTAGGGGTGGTTATCCTAGAGAATAGAAGGTGTAGAAAGGATGTGATTTCTGTGAGGGGAAGAGATGCTACCAGGCTTGTGAAATCACAGATCCTTGTTGGGGTTGGGGTGGGAGAGAGTTCATGATAACTGCTGTCAAGTCACAACTGTCATGTGCAAGATGTTTTCTGCCCTCTAGGGCCAAACAGAAAAGGAGCAGTGGGTAGAAGGTAGAGAGAGATTTCAGCTAGAATTAAGGAAGGAATTCTAACAAACATAGCTTTTCCAAGATAGAATGGGCTGCTTCTGGAGGAAATGAGCTCTCCAGCATTGGGAGTCTTCCATGGAGAGGGAGATGGCCACTTGTTGGGTATGTGGTAGAAAGAATTCTTGTTTAGGCAATTGTTGGACTAAATGTTGGACTAAACTTCTGAAGTTCTTTCTAGCTCTGAGACTTTGGGGTCCTATGATTTCCCTCCTCTCCAGAACTCATTCTGTGGATTGTCTTAGGATATACCTCTCCACCTCCAATTTGTTTCCTCCATCCTCACATTCCTACCCCATCCCAATGTTAGGCTTTCTCTTTGAAGGGAGCTATGTTGGTTGTCATTCAGCTGGATCCATTTTACCTTTTTTATTGATCTCTCTTATTTTTATGTCCCTTAATTTCAGAATATAACATTCCCACTATCCTTCCTAGCAAGCTGTTCCTTGTAACAAACAATTTAAAAAAGAGAGTGAAAAAAGTAATTCATCAAAGTCAACCAGTATAATATATAATATACTATAAAATATGATACGATACGATACAGCATGGTACTATACTATACTATACTATACCATACTATGATATAATATACCAACCACTGAGTCATAGTAGAAGCAATGTTATACTCTCATGGTCCCCTGCTTCTGCAAAGAGGGAAGGAGGTAGGGCCAGGCTCATTTTAATTGTTAACTGTTTCTTTTCTAGGCCTGGAAAATTCAAAAGTAAAGATGGTTGCCACTGGTTCCTGCCACTCAGCAGCATTAACAGGTGGGTACAGGTTCTCTTGGTGTATTTTTTGTTACGATAATAATTTGGTATAGGCTTTGTTGCCCACGGTGGTGATAGCATCTGACATGTTGAGCTCTCTCCATCCTTCTTGAGATGGAAAGAGAACAGAGTAAGGGTGGGGAACAGTGGAAGGACTGGACCAGCCAAGATACAGTTCAGTGAAAAGAGCAGTATATTTGGAGTCACACGTATTGGCTTCTACCCCAGTTCTGTTTGTTTTTTGTTTTTTCCCCAGTGTGGCCCTGGGCAGTTCATCTCTCTGGCTTCATTTTGCTCATTGGTAAAACGAGAGGGTTGGACTGGTCCAACTGGTCTAAGGCCCCTTCTATCTCTAAATCCAGTGATTCTTATGATGATGAGATTCTATAACATATAAAGTTGCTTGTCTTATGCCATTTGTATTTAGTATTTGCTGCCACCTACTGATAAAATGAAAACCATCACCCAGAGAGGTGTTTTGTGTGACTCATTTAATTCTGAGTTTTGTGGCATGAATTTAGCCTAACATGTAGAGCCATGATTGAGAATCCTGGCACATGGGGAAATGCAGTTGACCACCAATGGCTGGGTGTGAGAGGAAGGAAGAGACAAGAGGAACTGAGGAAAGTCCAACAGTCATGCCTGGAGAATGGGAGGCCCACTAGCCAGTCACTCCCTTTCCCTCCCCCCGTCCTTCATCTATTCCTGAAGCCTATTTGTTCCCCTACCAACCTTCAGGGCTATGGACTGGTGGAAAACTGGAAGGTGTGGGGAGAGTGATCTCCATATTACTACAGGGAGGAAGGGGACATCAGTACCTGACTGAAAACCCTGGCCACCTCCCTCTTGGTACTACTCTACCCCTGGCTTACCTGTCCCAGCACCAAGACTTTCTACCTATGAGCAACACTCATCCATTTTCAGAGGGCATGCTCAGGACTGGTGGGGTGTCCACTTTGGGTCTGCGCCAAACTGGTCCATGAGGTCCAGCTGAGGTCCTGGCATTGATGGGTAGACACTTTTCCTTAGGAGTGTTAGACACAACAGATGAGTGGTAAATGCCCACTAATTTTTGAATGACAGATATCTCTGTTAATGACTTTATATAATTCAGAATTTTACTAGTGTCTCACTATAGGTTGTGAGCAGACCTTCCCTTTTTTATTTAAAAATTATATATTGTATTGATGCTTCTTTTTAAAAATATTATTACTTTTAAGTGACTCATCTCACCAAAGGAATCCTTTTTCTTTTTTTTTTTTAAAGCAATTGGGGTTAAGTAACTTGCTCAAGGTTACACGGCTAGTCATTATTTGTGTGTGGGTGCTCATTTTCTGAGGCCGGATTCGATCTCGGGTCATCCCAAATCTGAGGACGGCGCTCTTACTCACTGTGCCACCTAGCCGCCCCAGGAATCCTTTTCACAACAAAGCACAGCTAAACTAGACAGATCAGCGTATTGGCCATATCTGACAGTGAATGCCTCATTCTGTACCTGTAGTCCACTGCCTTCCCTTTGAGAAATGAGAGGCATTCTTTACTTATTATCCATTGAAATTATGTTTGGCCACAACATTAAGTTCCGAAGGGTTTCAGGATGGTTTCTTTTTGTTGCAACGACTGCTGTGCACGTCGTTCCTCCCTCTTTTCTTTTTTTCTTTCCCAAAGGAAGCTTCTCCATTTTCTGGGAATGAGGCTAGGAAAAGACTCCGGTTGTTTTCATTCTACTCTAATTATCTTACTAAGTACACCATTGTTTTAACCTGGAAAGGTGCCAAGGATCTTCATCTCTTGCTAGTGTTTTCTTTCATCAGAAATTCATTGTAATTCATTTGCTAACGTATTTTTTGTTATGATAATAATAACTCACATTTGTAAAGTACTTTAAGGTTTACAAAGCCTTTTCCTTGGAACAACCCAGTGTACAAACCTCCTTTTATTCAGTGATTTATAAATATTAAGAAAAATGAGTCTGTTTTGAATTCAACAAACATTCATTGGAGGCCCTGTTACAAATACTGTTGATGCAGATACAAGATTTCGGCAGTGGAATCAGTCAGTTATTGTGAAGCAGGGGCATCTGAGTTTTCTAGGAGTGTGTCATGTGATCAGGAATCCATTATAGGCCATGGGAATTTCATTACACAATTAATTCCATGCAATTTTAGTCATGGTCAAAGAACAGGTTGAGCCTGGAGAAGAAAAGACTTATCAGGGCTTGGGTTGAGGGAGACACACAGCTATCCCTGGCTTCAAATATTTGAAGTCTATCCTGTGGCAGGAGGGATTAAATCTAATGAGATATTTAAAAGACAGTGCTGGTGATTGGACTTGTCTTGTTTGGCCCCCACAAGGCAGAACTGGGAATAACAGATTTAAGTTATGGGGAGGCAGATTTGGGCTTGATGTAAGGAAAAACTTCTTAATGATGAGAGCTCTTCCAAAGTGGAGAGGGCTGCCTCCTGTAGAGGTAGGGTTGAAGGGCTCTCGACCCCTAGAAGTCTTCAAACAGACATTGGATGACTTCATCAGGGATGTTGTAGAGGGGATATCTGTTTAGGTATGGACTTGAACTAGGTACCCTTTCAGGTTCCTTCCAGCTCTAAGAGTCTGTGGTATAGTTTATTAATGGACCTACCACGATCCCTGATGGCACCTGGTGGCAGTCAATCCAACAGTGGAATATGTGCCATGCACCATGGCAGTGGATGCTTTGGAAATTCCATTGCAGACAGAGCAGTGGCTCATCAGCCTCCATCTTCCAGCATTCTGGTGGCCCACTTGGCTTTATGCTAATCCACTCCTTTCTTTGGTCGTTTTAGATGAAGGAGATCTGTACGTTTGGGGGAGCAACAAACACGGCCAGCTAGTGAGCCCAGCTGCTTTTCTTCCCACGCCCCAGAAAATAGAAGCCACTTGTTTCCAGAACGAAAAGGTCAACATGGTGTGGAGTGGGTGGACACACTTCGTTGCCCAGACAGGTGAGAACCTAGGAAGAGAGTCAGTCTACTGTCTGTAAAAGCCCATGGTGGGGAGCTGGTGAAACTGAACTAATAATAGCAAGTGGTATTCACATGTCCATGGTGACTCGCAGCTCTCAAAGACAGCATCCAAATGAGGCAGCTGGGGTAAGTGTTGTCCTCTCCCTCTGATAGGAGTTGATGCCCAGACTGAGGAGTGACTTCTCTGGAGCCACACAGTGACTCCATCCTCACTCCCAAGCCCGGGGCTTCTTTCACAACCATGCAGGGGCTCCCAATCTCAAACAGCCTGTTTAGCATTGAAAAAGTGGATTCTTATCTGTGAAAGGCAGTATGGTGCGATGGGCTAGAAGTCAGAGACCCGGGTTCTGTTTCTACTTTCACCACTGATTTGTTGTGTGGCTTTAGGCATGTTACATCTCATTAAGCCTCAGTTTCCCCATTCTGTTAAATGAGGGAGCTTGACTAGATCTCGAGTCTCAGTCTTTTGATGGCTGCTCTGCAGTACCCTCAATTATCCTATATGGCTCTCCACCCTGTCCAGGTGACTGTAATTATTTTAATACCTTTGTTAAGAAACGCAAGATTCAGATAATCATAGTAAGTTTGTTGAGGGCTACAAATGTAAACATGTGATTTGGATTTGAAACCTTTGAATTTGGTGATTACTGAGATCTTTTCTGTGTCTAAATCCATGTAAAGGGACCAGGAACTGCATAGATGACACCTACATCTGATGGTGATTATTATGATTAATTATTAATAATTAATAACTAATCATATTACTAATTTATTCTAATCCTAATGACTATGCTGCTGCTAACTCACATTTATATAGTGCTTTAAGGTTTTTACAAGGAGCCTTCTCAGTAATACTCCCACGTCATAGGTAGAGCAAGGGTTACTATCCTCATCTGACAGATAAAGAAACAGAGACTCCCAGGAGTTAAAGGATTAGTTCACACTCACACAACAGTTAAGTGTGGTTTCTTGATTCCAAATTCAACACATTTCTTTTTTTTTCTTTTTTCTTTTGGAGGGGGGAAGGCAGGGAAATTGGGGTTAAGTGACTTACCCAAGGTCAAATGGCTAGTAAGTGTTAAGTGTCTGAGGCCAAATTTGAACTCAGGTCCTCCTGACTCCAGAGCCAATGTTCTATTCACTGCACCACCTAGCCATCCCCAACACATTTCTTATTGGGCTCTTCTACTCCCCTGGTTTCAATTATCTAAGCAGATCACTTCCAAATCTAGATTTCTATCTCCAGCCTTTCTCCATGTTGTCCTTTCATTGAGTCCTGTTACTGACAAAGGAATCTAAGCCTTTCATGGATGAAGGGATGATTCTAGGTTCTGTGACTGTGTTTTTGATGTAAATACATCAGGACTCAATAAATAAGAACACAAGACCTCTGGTGGCATCTTGGTCTGCAGAGGGGGAATACCAAGTGAGGGCTAGGACCGTTCATAGTCAGAAGCTAAGTTAGGGTTGGGGTTGGCAGAGGTGCAGGAGAGCATGGGTCCTGTCATGACTTGGAGGTCAAATGTAGGTGCAATTATGTTTCCAGAAAGTTGTCCTGATTAAGGATGCCTTGAGCACAAATCTCTGGCCACAGGACTTCTTTCTGACCTCCGACTTGGTGCTTGTGCTAAGCTCCCATGAGGCTTTTTACCACCCCTATGTTTTCATTTGTATCATAGCCATTTGGGTGGGCTTATGTTTTCCCTGAGGTTAGGATCAGATCCTGTCTTGTCTTTGTTATCTCCCTCAGTGGCTACCATAAGTGCTCTGCACATAGGTGCCCAAGTAAAGTGAATTAATTGAATTAAAATACATATCTTATTTCCCCTATTAGATTATAACCTTCCTAAAAGGAGGAACATAAGGCATAGTGTTGAACATAATGTTTTGCAAGTAGCAGGTGTTTGAGAAATGTTTGTGGGATGGATGAATTAATAAATTTCGAGTTGTTCCTGGGATTTGCAGAAGGTCTGGATCAATATGTTGGCCTTTGGTCTCAGGACTATTTAGTTATCCCATTTTGGAAATATAGTTGACCTTAAGCAATGGGGTTCTTAAACTTTTTTGTGTCATGGACCACAGTGGCAATCTGGTGAAGCCTAAAGACGCTTTCTCAGAATAATATTTTGTTGCCTACATTCATAATTGAAGGAAACACTGATTTGCAGTTCAAAGTTAGTGAAAATAAAGAGATACATTTCCCCCCCCCCCCCATTCAAGCTTATGGAACTCCTGAATCACCATTTATGGACACCAGGTTAAGAGTTCCTGCCTTTTGTTCAGTTGGCAAACATGAGGCAAAGCTGTTGAGCCAGGGTCCAGGCTGGGTTAGTGAGAGAAAGTGAAATGTTTACTCTTCTCTCATCTTGACCTTACACACCTGTGGTGTTGGTGGCTAGACCACTGGCAAATCTTGACTCTGGAGACCCCACCAGAGTTTAGAGTTGTTAACAACTCTCAAACCTTTGGAATGACTGCATGAATTACCCTGTAACCAAGTTTTAAAAAGCTCACACGTAACTCACAAAGCCACAGTTCACCATTCACTGCTTATCTAGTGGGGCACTTTTAGCAAAGCCTGTAGCCCATCCTGCTCCCAATTCTTTAGTGGGAATTCTCCATCCAATAGCTAGGGACCCCCTGAAAGCTTCTAGGATAACTGACTGGGGAGATAGTTTACTTAGAAAAGCTTCTGGTTGTTGGAGAAGCATCATAGGAATTTCCTCCAAGTCCTTCAGTACTCTGCTTGCTGTTTTCCGAAGTATATTTGGAGTATCCAGTTCATTGCAATACCCATTAATTAAGCACCTGCCATGTTTTGGGCTAGGCACTGAGGGGGATATAATAGCTAATACAGCTCATTTATATATCATTTTAAGGTTTTCAAAGCACCTTACAGAGGTTATCTCATCTGATACTCACAACTGCCTTGTGAAGTAGGTACTATTGTTATCCCCATTTTATAGATGAGGAAACTAAGGCTGATAGAGGTTAAGTAATTTTCCAAGACCCACATGGCTTGTAAATGAGACAGGATTCAAGTCTAGTCCTCTGTCCACTGTTCTGCCTTGTTGCCTCTGATAAATACTACAAAATAAGATGTCACTGTCACCATCCTCAAGCAGCTAACAGCCTAGTACATACACATGGCCAAATTTTAGGAGACTGATTATGAATACTAATTTATGTTGCACTTTATAGTGACAAAATTCTTTTTACAGATGAGCTTGTGGTACAGGGGAAGGAGAGAGGACCTGAGTTTGAATGCTGCCTCTGATGCTTACTATCTGTGCGACCTTGGACAGGTCATTGAATATCCATGGGTTTAAGTCCCTCACTTGTAAAATAAGTCAGTTGTACCACCTGTCTTGGAGGTCCTTGCTAATTCTCCATCTGTGGTTCTATGATCAACTTTGAGCTACTATCATTATTATTCTTATTGTTATGGAAGGAAGTATTCTTCCCCATGGATGAGGAAATCAATTTAGAAAGGTCTAGTGACTTGTCCAGAGTCACAGACTACTAAGCAACTAAGATGAATGCCAGTTCCAATACAATGTTTGATTAATTTTAATTAAAATGAATTTAATTTCTAATTAAAGAAATGTTAAGCACTGACTTTGTTTAAGGTGAGAGGTAGTGGGGTAGAGTAGACATAGGGTCAGCCTAGGAGTCAGGAAGACCTGAGTGTACCCCTCATACATGCTAGCTTTGTGGCTATGGGCAAGCTAATTTAACTTCCCAGTAGTCCCCAGGCAACTCTCTGACTATTAGTTTACCCAGGAGTTGCTGATCTATGTCAATGGAGGGAGTTTTCACACTGGGTATTGTCAGGAGTGATGAAGTCAAGGTTCTGATTCATAAACAATGTCCAAGGTCCCATGGTGGGAAGCAAACAGCTTTGGCTCTGCTCAGGTTAAGACTCTGCCTTCAATGACCATCTCTGTATCTCTAGCTGGAAGCATGACATTTGATTATCTCAACAACCTTATGAAATTATTATCCCTATTTTATAGATGAGGAAACAGAGGCACAGAGAGGTTAAGTGGCAACAGCTAGTAAATGTCTGAGGCAGAATTTGAACTTAGATCTTCCTAATGCCAAGTCTAGTTCTCTATTCACTGGGACCACCTTGGGTCTCCGCTGGGCTGGCTATGTAGCCCAAATGCCAAATGTGCATCACCTAAAAGACTATTATATATATATAAGGCAAGTGCTTATATGAAGGTCAGAAGTGGTACAAGGGCATTCTTTAAGGTCTCTCTGAAAAACTTTAATATCAGTTGTGAGACTTAGGAGACACTGGCACAGGACTACCCATCATGGTGTGCCCACCACATCAAAGAAGGCTCTGTATGCTGTAAGCAAAGCAGAATCACAGTAGTACAAAGGAAACACGAGATGCACAAATCTAGAGACATTTTTACCCCAAATGTTCAAGTGGACTTCTTGTATCCTACCTATTGTAGAGCCTTCTGAACTCATATTGGACTGATCAGCCACGACTGAGCACACTGTACCTTGACCCAACATCGAGATGGCATTGGGTCTCTTCAAGAACAACTGGAAGAGTCCTTAGGAGACCTCTAGTCCAAACCATACCTAACCCCGGAATCTCCTTTGTAATAGCTCCAAGAACCCACCTCCAACAAGTGGTCAATTAATCTCCACTTTTAAAGATCTCTGTTTAGGGGCCACTACCTGCCATTTGAGCCAGCCCTTTTGACTTTGAGCTCTAACTTATAGGAAAGTTGTCTTTTTTCTGGAAGAGGTTTTCTTATCTCCTCAACTCAAGGGTGACAGTCCTGCTCAATGAAACAATACAAGGTAAATGCCATTTCTGAAGTTTAGTTCTTCAGATCTTTGAAGGCAGCTATCGTGTCTTCCAAAAAGTTTCTTTTTCTCCATGCTATACAGCTTTAGTTTTATCTACTGATCACCAGCTAGCAGAGTTTCCAGTTTCCTCACCACCCTTGTTGTTACTCTATGGTTCTGCTGAAATTTGCTGGTTAGCTTCCTAAAATGTAGTGTACAGAACCAAACATAAGATACTTGTGGTTTGACCAGGCAAGGTGTAGCTGGAATATTTTTCTTGGTTCTGTATATTTTGACTCTAGTGATATATTTTTTAACCTAACTTTCCTATTACTGTTGAGTATGCTAGCATCCTCCTAGCCACCCAGGCTCACAGCCTGTTCATCTCTGATTCCTCATTCTCTCTCCACCCATCCCTACCTCCATTTGATCTTTTGCCAAGGCTTGAGGATTTTACCTTTGTAACATTTCTCACATATACTCCCTTCTCTCTTCTGATACTGCCACCACCTTGGTGGAGGCCATCATCACCTTATACCTGGATTGTTGTGATAGCCAGCTGCTTGGTATCTCAGTTGCAAATCTCCCCAATCTAGGCTATCATTCACTCACTTGTCAAAGTAATCTTCCCAAAGCCCAGCTCTGATCCTGTCACCCCTGTACTCAATAAATTCCAATGGCTCCCTGTCACCTCCGGGATCAAATATAAAATTTTGGCGTTTTGGCATGTTTGGCATTAAAAGCCCTTAATAACCAGACCTCCCCACCCCCACCTTTCTAGTCTTTTTGCCCTTTATGTACCGTTCTTCCACCCTGCCATGTACTTTGTGATCCAGTGACCTTGACCTCCTTGTGGTTCCTTGCACAAGATACTCCATCTCCCAACTTTTTCACTGATTGCCCCCAAGGCCCAGAATTCTCTTGCTTCAGATCTCCATCTCCTGGTCTCCATGGCTTCCTTTAAGTCTCATCTAAAATCTCATCTTCTGCAAAAAGCATTTTCTGATCCCCCTTCATGCCAGTGCCTTTATTCTGTGATTATCTCCAATTTATCCTTTCTATATCTTGTTTATACATATTTGTTTGCATGTCATCTCCCCAGTAGACTGGGAGCTTTTTCTGAGCCGGAGCTGGTTTTTTTTTTGCCTTTCTTTGTATTCCCATCCCTTAACTTAGTGCCTGGTACATAACAAGTACCGAATAAATGCTTTTATTGATCGGTTAGCATTGTTGGTACACACTGACTTTGTAGTCTACTAAAACCCCCAGATGTTTTCTACACAAACTGTGGTCTCATCATACCTTCTTTATCTTGTTTCTTGGGCAGATCATTTTTTGAACCAAAGTGTAAGGCTTTGTATTTATCCTTATTAAGCTTCATCTTTTTATATTTGGGTTATTAATCTAAACTATTGAGATCTTCTTGTATCCTGATGATATTGTCTGATGTTTTATCTCACCTGGCTTTGTGTAATCTTTAAATTTGATAAGCATGCTCTTTATGCCTCTACCTGTTGATAAGACCATTGAATATGGACAGCTCCTAGAGTCCTTCCACTAAAGAATTCTTTCCATCTTAACCCTGATGCCACTGCTCACTTTGTTCAGGATACACTCTGCCTTCTAGGAGCTTACTATCTCAGAATCTCAACAGTTGGAAGAAACCTTTGAAGTTACTGTATTAATCACTACTCTGGTTCTGGAACTGATCTCACCTAATCGTATTATGGTCTAGCTAACATCTCTCCATTGTAATCACAAGGATATCATGAGACATTTTCCAAATGCCTTGCTAAAATCCAGGTGCAATGTGTCTAAGTCATTAATCTGATTTAGCAATCCAAAACACAAGGAAATAAGTTCGGTCTTCAAAACACAAGGAAATAAGGTTACTCTGATAAGACTTGTATTTACTAAAACCCTTTTAGCTCTTGTTACTCCATTTTAATTCTTTTTAAGACATTCCTTTAGTAACATGCTCTAGAATTTTGCCAGAAATGAGAGGGAAACCCATTGACTTAGAATTTGAAGATCATGCAATTTCTTTTGCTATGATGTGTCAGGGATTTCTGACAGTGGCTTATCAATCACTTCTGCCAGTCCTTTTATTACCTGAAGATGCTGTTCCTTTGATCCTGGGAACTTGAACCCGCTGGGGACACCTTGGTTCTCCCCTACCACTTCTCCCTGATAAACACTTTTTGTTCTGTCTTTCCCTATCTCATGATTTTCTCCTTGGTAGAGAAAACAGAAGTAACATAACAGAGGAGCAGTTTTGCTTTTTTTACTGCTGTCCATTGTTATTGTCCCATTCACCCTGAGAATTACTTGGATCTTCCTCTTTCCCCAAGGATAGCATAAAAAAGGGCATTTTGGGGATGTATTGACATTTCTTGTCAGTCTCAGCTCATTTGGAGCATAGGTGTTGCTGATATTTTAATAGAATTCTGCCTCTTACTCAATCCTGTTATCTGCTTTTGCTTCCATCTCCTTCCATCTTTAAGAAATCTAAGTTGACCAAGCAGTTTGATACCTCAAGAGAAATTATGTTTAGATAGCTCCCCATTTTTGTACTTATTGTAATTGTTGGTGCTTTAAGAATGTCACATTATTCCCTTGGGCATCAGGTAACCTCTTGGTCTTGTTTTCATCATGTGTAAATGAGGGAGTTGGTCTAGATGGCCTCTGAGGTCCCTTCTGTCTCTGAATCCACAGCCCTGCGATCATATAATTGATAATGTCCTATATTTCTTCTCCCTTTCATAGCAAACTTCTAGAAAAGCTGTCTATATTCATTACCTCTGCTTTCTCACCTCCCCACCACTCAACTGAAACTGCTCTTTACAAGGGCATGAGTGTTGTATTCATTGCTAAAACTAATGGCTTTTCATTGTCCCTCATTCTTCTTGACCTCTTTGTGGTGTTTGACACTACTGACCACCTTCACCTTTTAGGTATGCTTTCTTCCCTGAGGTTTGGTGACACTATTTTGTGGTGGTTCTTAGCTGTCTGATCAATCTTTATTAGTCTTCCTTGCAGAATGACTATCCATATCCAATTCTCTATCCATGTATGTATGCCACACCTCAGTCCTGGGTTCTCTTCTCTTATTCTTGATAAAATCATCCATTTATGTGGATTCAACTATTATTTCTTTATAAAGACTCTCTTTATCTCTCTCCTTCCCCCTCCCCCCTGTGAAATTGAAAATTGATTTTTAATTCTATTTTGTTAAGATCTAATCAAGCTAGATTTAATATTTTCCCTCAGTGTTCCTTACCCTTGCTGGTTTACTCAGGTAACCTCAGGTCACTTGGGTCGTAGAAATTCTTGGGACTTGCACCTCTACCCTTGTCTTTTGATTTGGACCTCTACCCTTGTAACCACCTCTTACTCATGTTCTGGAGAAGCTTGCTTAATCTAAAGATCAAGATAAGTTGTTGTGGCAATTTCCAAATTCTCCAAATAACATGTCTTGTTTGTGGTTTAGGGGAATTTCAGAAGGGGAGGGTCAAATGTTGTAATATCAGGCTGAGGTGAGAGTTTTTTACTTTCTAGCCAATTAGAAGGCACACCTATTTTGCTTGAAATTTTGCCATGTTATCTTTTAAATCACTATAAAAGATGTTGTCTTCCTTCACCAAATGGATCATGCTCAGAACTTTATCTCAGAATTTCTCTTGTGATCTCTCTCTCTCTGTCTGTCTTCCTCTTTCCCTCTCTCTTTCCCTCCCTTCCTCCTTCCCTCCTCCTTTCCCTCCTTCCCTCCCTCTTTCCCTCCCTCTTGCCCTTTTTCTTTCCCTCTCTCCCTCCCTCCTTCTCTCCTTCTTTCTTTCCCTCTCTCCCTTTATCCTTCTTTCCTTCCCTCCCTCCCTCTTTCCCTCCCCCTTCCCTCCCTCCTGCCCTTCTTCTTTCTCTCTCTCCCTCCCTCCTTCTCTCCTTCCTTCCTTCTTTCCCTCTCTCCCTCTCTCCTTCTCTCCTTCCCTCCCTTCCTCCTTCCATCTCTCTCTCCTTCCCTCCCTCCCTCCCTGTCTCCTTCCCTCCTTCCCTCATCTATCTCTGTCCCCTCACCCCGCCTTTATGTCTCCATTGGCTAACACCCAGCCTGGCACAGAATAGGTACCTCATTGTTGGATAGAATTAAATTGTTGAGCTGACATTGACCTAATACTTTAAAGTTTGCAAAGCACATTACATATATTATCATATTGGGTAGCAGGTCGATTTGGGCTCTTTGTTATATAATGCTGAAAGATTCATGGCTTTTAATCCAAAGTGCTGGTTCTTGGTGATTTATCAGAATTTCTAGGGTAGTAATTGTCACAGGATTGAGTCATTACCATTGGATTGGCTGTCGTCTGGGCCCTGTGGGGTCACCCACTGGAGCCAAAGTGGCTAGAATTTAGCTGCTTCTTAGATGTTGGAAGCACTTTGTAGTGCACATTTTCTAAAAATTACCTCTTTGTTCCTTCAGCAAACTAGAGATGTTAAAAATGAGTTTAAATCAACCCTGAGAAGAACAGGTATTTTTATCCCCAGTCTACAACTGAGGAAACTGAGGCTCATAAGTTAAGCAATTTGTCCATAGTCACAGAAGGAGTAAGTGTTGGAGGTAGGTTTTGAACCAAAGTTTACCTGACTTCAGATACAGTATTCTGTTTCCCTCTTTCCCTTCATCCTTTAATTTTCTTCCTCTCTTCTTTCCATCTCTCACTTCTAGTTAGTAGGAGAAGGAGAATAAGTTGACATTCCCCTCTACCTGGGGTCACTGGCTCCCATATGACAGAATCTCTGTAGGACAGAACACATCCTAGGAAGAACAAGGAAGAATCATTCAAGTCACAGACTGTGCTCATGGGATGGGCGTTGGCTGGGCTTCCCTTGCAGGAAATGCACTACAGAATCCTGATGATTGGAATTTGTTGGTATTTATTTTCCTTTTGCTCAGTGTCTGTTAGGCTGGCCATCCTGAGACCCCAGGGTACTTCTTTTCTGAGAAGAATGACTATCTCTTCCTCTAGGGGAGGCTCTGCTGGGGGCATGGACTTAAATCTCCATTGCCAGGGAGCTGGCCCAAGCAATCTGAAATTCTAAAATGTCACAACTTGTCATTTGGTCCAACTCCCTAATTTTATTGAAGAACAGGTTCAGAAGGGGGCTTGTTCAAGGTCACATGGTAAGTTAGTGGCACAATTGGGATTAGAATGCCATCTCTTGACCCTTTCTACTTCCCATTGGAACTCTCATTGGAAAAAGCCAAATTTGGGTAATGTCTTTTTGTCTTTAGGAGAATATAGGTTTTTAAAGTAGGCCTTTCAGAGGCAGCATATCCGAACTGTTGGGGTCATAAGGGAACAAGTATGGGCTGTTGTCCCAGGAGAGTGTAGTGGAATTTTGTCTATACTGGAGCTATGCAGGGTGAATGTGTCTAAGGAGGAAAGGCAATGGAAGTCTTTTCTGGTATATATGAGATGGACCCCTTATTCATCTGCAGATTTCATGTTCTGGAGCAGACATTCTCAAAGAGTGATCTGAGGACTCCTAGAGATGCTTGAGACTCTTTTAGAAGGTCTGCAAAATCAAAACTATTTTTATAAAAATACTAACATGCTATTTGACTATTAAAATACTCCTCCTTTTTCTAATTACACATCTGTTAGAGGCTGGATTTTTTTTAACAAATGCTTTATTAATTTCTGGTTTACATCATTCATTGCCACCAGATTTTTTCCCCATTTTTCCCCTACCCACCACCCCAGAATAGCAGTCCCACAAAATATCCCCTTATCCAATCTGCTCTCTCCCATATCTTCTCCCATACCCCCTTCGACTTTACCATTAGGGCGAGGACAGTCTCTGTGCCCCAATGCCTGAACATCTTATCTCTCAATTACATGTAAAATAGTATTAATAATAGTATTTATATATATTTGAAACATTTAATTTTAAAACCTCGAATTTCAGATCCATTCCCTTCTTCCCTTGTCACCCATTCCCTCTGGGAAGATAAGTAATTCAGTATGTGTTATACATGTATAGCTATGCAAAACATTACCATAGTAGATATATTGGACAAGGCTGCTTATAATTCCCTCCCACCCACCCCCCCCCACTTGGTCCATTCCCTACTTTGATCCCGTCCCTCTTCGATCGTGGGTACTTCCAAGAGGCTGGATTTTCTTTATGTGATTCTACCAAAACAATGTATTGCAACAAATTGAATGCAAAAGCAGATAGGAGAATCCAGCTGTCTTTTACTGAGCCAGACATTAAAGAGATTTGCAAAAATATTCAAAACAATGCCATTCTTCTCAATTTTTTTGATTTTGGGAAATAGTTATTTTTCATATGAATATATTATTTGTGTAACCATGTAATGGGTTTATTATTATTTTTAAATGAATTACTAAATATTTTAATAATTTATCAATTTTAATTTTTAATAAGATCAATATTGATAGATATAACCCATATAGACAAAAGATCTTTGTTGAATAATTTTTAAGAATGTAAAGTATTCCTCAAAAAAAATTTAAGAGTGTAGAGTCCTCAATTTTTAAGAGTATGAAAGGGTCCTGAGACCAAAAAGTGAGGGGGGGGGGAGAGAGAGAGAGAGAGAGAGAGAGAGAGAGAGAGAGAGAGAGAGAGAGACTAAAGAGTAGGATACATACTCAACCCTCAGGTTGTCTTTGACCAAGCTGTGGTGCCATCCCAAAGATGGGCATATCAGGGAGGAACCACCTCAGGCTATTCCTATCTTTAAGGGAGGCCTGGTAGGGAGCTTATTATTTTGGCCTTTTTATCCTACTTAATAAAATCATATGCAAAGAAGTCATCAAATATTAGAGATTGGGGGGGCGGTTCAGAGATCTTCAGTCCAGCTGCTTCATTTTTTCAAATGAGGAAACTAAGGTCAACATGCCCAAGGTCACCCAGTGAGTTTCATAAACTCTTTATCATGGGTTTGTGGCAGAGCTTGTCCTTGGACTAGAACCCGAATCCACTGTCTCCCAGATCCTCATTCTTTCCTCTTCCCCAGCTGCCTCCTAGGCCCAAGTCTAACCCCTTGGCTGAATTAGATTGCATCTTCTTCCTGTTTCCTGAGAGCAGGAAGGAAATGGTTTTGCAGAAGGATCTTCTCTCAGTCACTCTTGTTTCCTTGGATGTCACATGCATACACACATATACACAGGGACTTTATTGTATTTGATGCCTCAGCATTAGTGAAATCCAAGCCTGCTCATTGATTCCCAGCAAACACCATTAATAGGGGTATTTAATGCTGATTTCGGTGTTTGGGGTTCCAGATCCTGTCCAGAAGAGGGTGACAGTGTACATTACTCTCTTTTGAGCCTGTGTTTATCTGGAAACCTCAACCCAGTTCAGGGAGGGTCTGACCTAATGTGCTCTATTTAAAGTTGTCTCCTTGTAGCGGATGCTGACTTTTGGAGCTTTTAATCACCAACCACTGAAAGTCAAACTCTGTCCTAGAGGACTTTGGGGAAGAGGGAGTTGGCTTTTTTTTTAATACTGTATTTTATTTTATTTTAAATTAAATTTTATGTTTATTTTTAGTTTACATCATTCATTTCCACAAGATTTTGAGTTACAAATTTTCTCCCCATCTTTCCCCTACTCACCACCCCAAAACAGCTATCCTACTGTATACCCCCTCCTCCAATCTGCTCTCTCCTATATCCTCTCCCATCCCCCCTCTGACTTTCCAGTAGGGCAAGATGGATTTCTATACCCCAGTGCCTGTATATCTTATTTCCCAGTTGCATGTAAAAAAATTTTTTTTTAAACATTTGATTTTCAAATTTGAATTCCAGATTCTTTTTCTACCTCCCCCATCACCCAACCTTACTGGGAAGAGAAGCAGTTCCATATAGGTTATACATGTGTAGCTACGCAAAACATTTCCATAGTGGATATATTGTGAAAGACTGACTATATTTCCTTCTTCCTATCCCGCCTCCCCCCCACCAACTTGTTCTATTCTCTACTTTGACCCTGTCCCTTTTCAAAAGTGGGTGCTTCTAACTTCCCTCCCCCCAACCTGCCTTACCCTCCATCATCCCCTTCCCCCCTACTCTCCTGTAGGGCAAGATACCCTATTTAGTGTGTATGTCTTTTCCTTCCCTAGGCCAAATTCATTGAGAATAAGGTTGACTCATTTCCTTTTGCCTTCCTGTTCTTCCCCTCCATTGTTTTCCCTTGCCTCTTTTTTTTTTTTTAAAGCAATTGGGGTTAAGTAACTTGCCCAAGGTTACACGGCTAGGTTTTTGTTTGTGTGGATTAAGTGTCGGAGGCCGGCTCCGAACTCAGGTCCTTCTGATTCCAGGGCCGACGCTCTATTCACTGCGCCACCTAGCCGCCCCCCCCTTGCCTCTTCTATATGAGATAATTTACCCCATTCTGTCTCTCCCTATCTCCTCTCGTTATATTCCTCTCTCACCTTTCAATTTCATCTTCTAAGTATCATCTCTTTCTATTTAATTGGTCCTGTGCCCTCTATCTATGTATACCTGTACACATATATACACACACTCACATATGTATTCATATGCCCATATACCCTCCTATATACACATATATATGTATGTGTATGTGTGTGTGTGTGTATGTATGTATATATTATACACATTTATATTCCCTTCAGCTATTCTCATATCGAGAAAAATTTCATTAAGTTACAATTATTTTTCCATGTAGGAATGTAAATAGTTCAACTTTGATAAGTTCCTTATTTTTTTCCCCTGTTTTACCTTCTCATGCTTCTCTTGCTTCTTGTATCTGAATGTCAAATTTTCTATTCAACTCTGATTTTTTCATCAAGAATACTTGAAAGCCCTCTATTTCATTGAATGACCATATTTGTCCCTGAAACATGATACTCACTTTTGCTGGGTAGGGGATTCTTGGTTTTAATCCCAGCTCCTTTGACCTCTGGAATATTATATTCTAGGCCCTTCGATCCCTCAGTGTAGAAGCTGCCAGATCCTGTGTTATCCTGATTGTGTTTCCACAATATTCAAATTGTTTCTTCTTGGCTGCTTGTAATATTTTCTCCTTGATCTGGGAACTTTGGAACCTGGCTATAATATTCCTATTATAGTTTTCTTTTTGGGATCTTTTTTAATAGGTGATCGGTAGATTCTTTCAACCTCTATTTTGCCATCTGGTTCTAAAACTTCAGGGCTATTTTCCTTGAGAATTTCTTAAAGGATGATTTCTAGGTTCTTTCTTTGATCATGGCTTTCAGGTAGTCCATAATTTTAAAATTACCTCTCCTGGATCTAGTGGTTTTTCCAATGAGATAGTTCACATTGCCTTCTATTTTTTCAGTTGTTTGGATCTATTTAATAGTATCTTGATTTCTCATAAAGTCACTACGTTCCATTTGCTCCAATCTAATTCTGAAGGAATGATTCTCCTCAGTGAGCTTTTGATATTCTTTTTCCATCTGGCAAATTTGGCTTTTTAAGGCATTCTTTTCCTTATTGGCTTTTTGAGCCTCTTTTGCCATTTGAGTTAGTCTGTTTTTTAAGGTGTTATTTTCTTCAATCAGGTTGTTGACTCTCTTTTCATGATTTTTTTTTTTTGGAGGGCAATTGGGGTTAAGTGACTTGCCCAACATCACACAGCTAGTTTTTGTGTTAAGTTTCTGAGGCCAGATCCAAACCCAGGTCCTCCTGACTCCAGGGCTGGTGCTCTATTCACTGTGCCACCTAGGTGACCCTTTTCATGATTTTCTTGTATCATTCTCATTTCTCTTCCCAATTTTTCCTCCATTTCTCTTATTTGGTTTCAAAATCTTTCTTAAGTTCCTCTATGGCCTGTAATCAGTTCGTATTTTCCTTGGCAGCTTTTGGTACAGGAATTCTGACTTCATTGTCTTCCTCCTATTCCATGCTTTGATCCTTTTTGTCCCCAAAATAGGAGTCTAAAGTTGGATTGCTGTGCTTGCTTTGCTTCCTTTGCCTGGTCATGTTGCCACTCAATTACTTGACTTTTGAGCTTTTTGCCACAGTAGAACTCTGCTACCAGAGAGGGGAGATTTGTCCCAAATCACTGGGGGTTTTGAAGCTGCTTGAGCTATTAATTGGGTACCCTCTCTGAAGCCTCCACAGGCTCTGGCACCTGCTCACACACCCTAGGACCTCCACCCTAGACAGTGATCCAGATCCAAGCAGGTTAAAGCAAGAGCAATTAACCCTCAGAATGTTCGCTTGGTCCCCCTACAATCTGCAGGCCAGGAGCTGTGAAGCAGCCATGTGGTGGCTGCCATGCCTCAGCCTCTTCTCCCTTCTGGGGACAGAGGCTGGACCACACTTCTGGACCCCTGGTTCCCAAAGTCTGCACTGACCTCTCACTTGTCTTTGGCATTTATGGGTTGATAATTCTGGAAACTGCCACACCTGCTGGTGATCCACTCTTCCCCGAAGTCCCTCCAGCCAGGGCTGCTTATGGCTACCCTGGGGCTAAAACCATGGGCTCATGCAGGTGGGGCTGGGCTCTGCTCCCCGGCATGTTGCAATGGACCCTTCCTGCCAGCCTACCGGGCTGCCTTCAGAGGGAGATTTGTTTCTCTCTGTCACTTTTTGGATTCTTTAGCTCTAAAGTTTATTTAGATTCATTTTTTATAGGTATTTGAGGTGGTTATGGGGGGAGCATATGGAGTTTTCCTGCTTCTATGCTGCCATCTTGGCTTCATCCCAGGAGTTGGCTTTTTAACTGCCTGTCTGACATCACCTCTAATGTCACACATCCAAAAATGAATATCATTATATTTTCTACCTTCCCCCTTTAGACAGCCACCACATACCAGCATTCCTCTTTGTCTCAATGGCATCATCGTTCCTGGGCATGGAAACTTGGACTTATCTTTGAGTAGTAAGTGCCTGCTCTATGCATAGCATGGTAATTAGATATACAAGGAAATGCTATTAAATAGTTTCTGCCCCTAAGATGAAGCAGTCATTTAAGGCAACCATTCTTTGCAAAATGACTCCATTAAAGCTTAATTCATGTTTGACTTCATGAACTTTTTATTATAGAAGTTATCCTTTGAACTATTGGTTTTTAAAAAGTTCTAAAGTCAAATCTTAAAGGACTTTTTGGAATAAGTGTCTACCTTACATATGGGAGACATTTCCGATGGGAAGTGGAAAGTCAAACCTTAAAGGACTTTTTTTTTTCTTTTTGGAGGGCAATTTGGGGTTAAGTGACTTGCCCACAGTCACACGGTTAGTTTTTTTGTTAAGTGTCTGAGGCTGGATTTGAACTCAGCTTCTCCTGACTCCAGGGCGAGTGTTCTATTCACTGAGCCACCTAGGCGCCCCATTAAAAGACTTTTTGGAATAGGTGTCTGCCTTACCTATGGGAAGGTAACATAGGCAGAATATAATTAATAATAATAATAATAATAATAATAATAACTAACATTTAGATAGCCCCTACTATGTGCTAGGTGCTAAGTACTTTATAATTATCTCATTTGATTCTCAAATCTCTGAGAGGTAGGTGCTATTTTTATCAACAATTAAGGCCCAGATGAGTGGTACAAATAAGAACTGCTTGGTGTTCAGAGGTTCAGTGTGGGAGCTGGGGAGGTTAGAGGAAGGTTTCTAGGAGGAAGCGGGCTTTCAGTTGAGCCTTGAAGAGTGTGTCTAATGTGAAAAGGCAGAGGAAGAGGAAGGGAATTCCTAATTGGGGGAGGAATTACCTGAGCAAAGGCCTAGAGGTAAGAATGAGAAAGGTACTTTATGGATACTAGACTGGTTTGGTTGGGCAAACAGTGGGATAAGAGATAGGAAAAGTCATTTAGGTCCAAGTTGTAGAAGGCTTTGAATGTCAGGCTAGGGAATTTGGAATTTTGTCCTGTAGGCCATGGGCAGCTAGGTGGCACAATGGAGGCTTGGAGTCAAGAGGACCTGAGTTCAAATCTGGCCTCAGACATTTACTAGTGATATGACACTGGGCAAGTCACTTAACCCTGTTTGCGTCAGTTTCCTCATTTGTAAAATGAACTGGAGAAAGAAATGGCAAACCACTCTGGTATTTCTGCCAAGAAAACCATAACTGGGGTCATGGAGAGTCAAGAGGTCTGAAACTACTTGAAAACAACAAACCAGTAGGCCATGGGGAGTCACTGAAGATTTTTGAGCAGGGAAGTAACATGGCTAAAGCTGTTTTAAGACTGGGTACCGGTGGACTCCTTTCTCTTCAGTCTTTAGCACAAGAAAAATCGAGAAGGGGTCCTGTCCTTTCCCAGCTCCTTTTCTCCTTTAAAAAGGAGCAGAGACCTCTGGCCTTCAGTGCCTCTGACCTTTTCCTTTTCTCTGAAGGATTCATGGAATACATCCCTTTTGGAAGGGGCTTATGCATTCTTTCATCTTTGTTCCCACTTCCTCTCCAATTTTATTTCTTCTTTCTTTTTCCCTCACCCCCAGATCATAACAAGAGGTGAGCAGGTTGACCTTTCCCTCTACCTGGGTTCACTGGCTCCCATATGACAGAATCTCTGTAGAACAGAATACATCCCAGGAAGAACAAGGTTCAGGTCATGGGAGAATCATTCAAGTCAAGTCAGGCTCATGGGATGGGCCTTGGCTGGGCTTCCCTTGCAGGAAATGTTACTACAGAGTCCTGATGATTAGAATTTGTTGGTGTTTATTTTCCTTTTGCCCAGTGTCTGTTAGGCTGGCCATCCTGAGACCCCAGGTACTTCCTTTCTGTGAAGAATGTCTCCATCTTTTCCTTTAGGGGAGGGTCTATTGGGGCATAGATCTGGTCTCCATGTCAGGGAGCTAACTCAGGCAATCTGAAATCCTTAAAACGTTAGAGCTTGTTACTTAGTCCAGCTCCCTAATTTTATCGAAGAAGAGATACAGAATAGGGCTTGTCCAAGGTCACACAGTGAATTAGTAGTAGAACTGGATGTAGAATGCCATCTTATGGCCCTTTCCACTTCCCATTGGAAAAAAACACAAACAAATTCAGTCATTCCCTTTTGTCTGACAACCCTGTGTGACTCAGGACACTTGCTTCATCCTACCTTGGAACTTCAAGGATTGGTGATGTCACAGGTGTGAATCCAGCATACAGATCTCATTCCTTCTGTAATGTGCTAGACTGTCTTGAGGAATTGCGGTGGCCAGTGATGCCATCATCTTGTGGCCTACCTGCTGATAAGCCATCTCCAAATTTACCTGGGCTGGTCCTAGGATGGCAGATAGAGAAACAGTAGCTGGACCTTTATTTTGAGCCTGTGTTCTAGCTTGGCCTGCCTGAACTTGTGCTCACATGGTGTACCCTTTGGAAGTTCAAGGTCACCTACATGATGAAGTGTCAAAGGAAGGCATCATTACTTGGCATTTTAGGAAAATCTTCATTCTTAGCATGAATACTTTATTCTTTTTTTTTTGTTTTGTTTTTTGGAGGGGGGAAGGTAGGGCAATTTGGGTTAAGTGACTTTGCCTAAGGTCACATGGCTAGTAAGTGTTAAGTATCTGAGGCTGGATTTGAACTCAAGTTCTCTTGACTTCAGGGCGAGTACTCTATTCACTGTGACACCTAGCCTCCCTAAATCCTTTATTCTTAATGGCCAGATTGCCATTTACCCAGACATCCAAGTCTTTCTCTCATTTGCATTATTCCTCTGGACCTATGTGCTGTCCTTATTGGTGCCCCTCATGGGGAGCAGGGGCAGAGTTCAGACTGGTCTTGGGCTAGAACTGGGTGAGGTGCTGTGTCTAATGGATGTGAAGACCAAACTTGGCCTCAAGAGGGCACCAGTGTCTGCCTCTTTTCCTCCATCACACTAGCTCTGGAGGCCATCTATTCTACCGGCCCCCCCACCTATTTCTAAACCCCCTTATTTTACAGAAGAGGAAACTAGGCTTGTGGGAATTAAATAACCTGCTCAAGATCACATGGGCAGCAAGCATCAGAAATGGGATTTAAACCCAGAGCCTCTAAATTCAGAGCTGGTGTGCTTTCCATTGTACCACACTGCCTCCTCCAGGTAGGCATTCTCCATCCCTTTTCTGTTTCATGGACCCCTTTAATAGTTTGGTGAAGCCTGTGGACCCCTTCCCAGAATTATGGTTTTAAATAATTGAAAGAAATGCTAAATTTCAATTGGAGACAAATAAAAATAAAGATGTCATTTTTTTCTTATTCAAATTCCTTGATCCCCTGAAATATGTTTATAGAACCTTGGGAAGTCTATGGATTCCAGGTTGAGAAACCCCCTGTCTGTCTTAAGGGGAGTAACTTATATAATCCTATTTACTATCCATTATGTAAAGAAGGATTTCATTTTATTGGTCCTAAAACTACCCTTATTTAATATTTCAGGGGGAATATGCTAAGTTTAGGAAGGGTGGTAGAGTGAAAAGAATAGTGAACTAGGAGAATGGAGGCCTGGCTTGTTATAGTTGAGGCACCAAATTGCTTTCTGGCCTTAGGTAGGTCCCTTCCCTATCCTTGAGTCTCTGTCTCCTCCTTGGTAAAAATAAGGGTGTTGGGTTAGGGTGACAGGATTTGCAGCTAGAGGATGGAACTTTAGTGATCAAGTCTAACCCATTTATTTTATATATAGGGAAATAGAGTCACACAGGAGTGAAGCCCAACATCACACAGGTGTTTTGTAGCAGAGCTGAGAATTTAATGCAGATACTCAGACTCATCTAGGAATTCTGCAGGATGAAATCTAGAGAAATAGATTTGGGAATCCAGGGCCTGGGTTCAAATCCCCCTTTTGACACTACCTATGTGACCTTGGGCAAATCCCTTCCCATCTCTGGGCCTCACTTTCCCCACTTGTAAAATATGGTGGGTGTATCTGATGACCTTCGAAGGTCTGGGATCTTATCATAGATACCTTGATTCCAAATCAGATATGCTCCCTCTTCTCTCTTTGACCTTCCATGATTCTGCTTTTCTGATGTCTGTGTCAGGGTAATGGGGACCCAGATCCTGCCTCCTATAGTCTGTGCCCCATCACCCAGCTGTTGTCCTATTGTGGGGTCTCCTCAGCAGCTGGAGAGAGGGTTTGGACGCTTTCTGTCTCCTGATGTCTAGAGGAAGCTGAGACCAGAGGGAGGAATGGATGGGGAAAGGGTGGGAGACAAGACGGACTCCATACTTGTGGTTAGCCCCAGCTTCTTCTTACTGTTTGGTATGGAGGGAGAGCTTTCCGTCTTGTTTCCAGTTCCCATCAGACCCCTCTGAAGCAGGGGCCTTCTTGGGATGGCAGGACCAAACTGGGCAGATGGGTTGTCTGAAATGCCACCAGGTGGCAGCAGTGAGAAGCCTCCTAGGCATCAGGGTGATGGAGGCGGTTCAGCTGGTAGGGGACCCTATTTTGCTGGTGAAAGGGATTGAAATCAGCAGAGTCTGGTATTAGGTTGTGACTGAGAACATCTGCAAGCCTCCAGAGAACAGCAGGGCATGTTCCTGGGTAAAAACAAACCAGAGAATGAGGATAGGAAGGAAAATCAAATTGCAGTGGTCCCGTTCTTCCTGTGGCCCCTTGAGAATGACCAGGCCTGCTTTGGGGGAAATTGTCTTAACCTGGTTTTTAGAGGTTGTGTGGTCCATTGGCCCATCCGCATCCCCTGACTGTTGGTAAGATTGTACATGTGCCCTACCCTGGGAAGATCCTATGGGAATATTGTGTTCATTTCTAGGTGACACATTTGAGGACAGACATTGGCCTGGAGCACTTCAGATGAATGAAAGCAGGATAGTGAAAGGCCTCAAGATAATGCCCTATGAGAAAGTGCTGAAGAAAGTGGGGTGTTTGTCCCACATAAGAGAAGACTTAGGGGTGGTCCTGGTACCTGTCTTTAAGTATTAGGTGACCTCTGAAGTTCTCTCTAGCTCTGTGATCTTATCATAGATATCATGACTCCAAATCAACTGTGCTCCCTCTTCTATCTTTGACCTTCCATGGTTCTTCTTTTTTGATGTCTGTGTGAGGGCAATGGGTACCCGGATTCTGCCTCCTGTGAGCCCAGGTAGAAGCATGGTAGTGAAGAGTCTGTGGCCCATCACCCAGCTGTTGTCCTATTATGTGTTCTCTCCACACAGTAGCTGGGGAGAGGGTTTGGATGCTTTCTGTCTCCTGGGAAAACATGATAAAATAAAGGAACAAACAAAATTTAGATGAAATTTAAAATTTTTATGTTTTGCCCCAAAGGGCAGAGCTAGTGTTGGGCAAGAATTGCAAAGAAGTAAATTTAAACTTGATTCTAAGGAAAAATAACAAAACAAAACAACTTTCTTATTATTAAAGTTGTCCCAAAACGGAATAGGACTGTCTTAGATTCCTTTTCATTGGAGTGTTTCAAATACAGGTTAGATGATGCTCTGGGAAGAACAAATTTCAAAAATTTGAGAGAATAGGGTTAGGTAAGATCTCATAGTCTAAGACTGTATAGGGCAAATCAGTCCAAGAAGGATGGGATGGGTTGGTGTGGTGGCACAAAGCTATTGTCTCTCCTGCTGGGGAGGCTGAGGATGGTGGATCACTTGAGTTTTGGAGTTCTGGGTTCTAATAGTTGGAGGCAGTCTGGTATCTGCACTAAATCCAGCACCAAAAGGATAAATCCCCAGGAGGGAAAGGCTATCAGGCTAACTAAGGAAAGGCGAAACAGCTCAAATTGGGAACAGAGCAAGTCACAGCTCCCAAGCTTGATCACTACTGAGTGGCCCCTGTGCTTTTAGCCTGGGAGAGATAGGGAGACCCAATCACACAAAATGAAACAAATCAAAATAAAGAAGGATGGGATGAAATCTCTGATGAAATTCTGATTCTAGAAACAGTTTTATAGTAAAGCGGAAGAGGGAAATCTAAAGAAATTGATGTGGCTGCACAGGGAACTACACAAGTGTGCACAAGATGGAAAAAGGGGTAATTGAAGATTCAACAAACATTAAGCACCGACTGTGTGCAAGGCTTGGTGCTAGGCACTGGTGATAGAAATAAAGACAAAAAATTCTTCATTCATTCTATCGGGGGAAAGGGAAAAATATGGCATGTATACAGATAATTAAAGGGAAAAATATGGCATGTATACAGATAATTATAGTACAAGTAGGGCACGATGGTAGTAAAAAAATAGTAACTTAGGATTTATAGAGCACTTTCAGGTCTGCAAAAAGCTTTATGCCTTATTTGATTCTTGTGAGGTAGGTGGTTTTTATCCCCATTGTACAGACGAGGAAATGAAGCTGAGTAAGGTAAAGTGACTTGCCTAGGATCACACAATTAAGTAGCATTTGGGGCAAGATTTGAACTTGGGTCTTCCTGACTCCAGATCTAGTGATCTCTCCATTGTACCATCACGTGAAATGTTCTAGGAATATTTGAGGAGACAGGGATCACTTTTAACTAGAGGGAAGTAGGGAAAGCTAGGCAGAGGAGGTGACACGGAGGTCCCATGAAGGAAGAGGAAGCATTATTGAAAAATGTGATGGGGGGAGGGAAGGCCTTCCAGAGCTAGTGGATAGTCTGGGCAAATTCATGGGGGTGGGAGATGGTGTGCTGAATTCAGGGAACAGCTAGTAACCTAATTTTAGATGGAAATAAGGCTGGTTTGGAGCCAGATTGTTGTAATTGGATGAATGCCAAGGAGAGGAGATTTTATTTTATCCTTGAGGTAATAAGGAGCTACCATCAGTTTTCCAATAGGGAAGTGTTAGCAGTCATCCCACAACCTTAGGAAGGGAATTTTGGCACCTTTGTGGAGGACAATTTTCGAGAGAGGAGACTAGAGGCAGGAGGACCAATTAGGATTAATACAAAAGAATTGTGTAAGAATGTGAAGATGTTAAGGCCCAGAATGATTGTAACAAGCATGCAGTGAATGCTAAAGGCAGCAAAAAAGGCTTTTAAAAAAAAAAATTGCAGAGACCAAAGAAAGATCAAATGAGGGATAAGATGGTTGCTTGGTATTAATAGTCTGATAACAGACAATGGAAAGAAAGCAGAGCTGTTTGACTTCTAGTTGGCTTCTATTTTCTCTGCCAAGGAGAATAATCCTCTGATTGGGAAGACTAGAACAAAAATGCCCAATAAGTAATTTAGACCCAAGATAAGGGAGCAGACAGTGAGAGAGAACTTAGATGCCCCCAAATAGGTTCATGTTACCATTGCAAGATAACCAGGGAGCCAGACTTGAGTGTAGACCAAACCAGATTATAATGCAATGGTTAACTAGATAAATAAAATTACAAAACAATGTAGTTAATATTAGTTTCTGATTTTCTAAGTCAGGATGCTGCTGTAGGGATCTGTTTCTATTTGGGTGTGATACCACTGTCATAACTGTGTAATGGAAAGAATGTTGGATTTGGAATGAGAGGGCCTCGGTTCGAATCCTGTTATCTGCCACTTTATTTGTGAGTTCTTCAAGGCCAGGGACTGTCTTTTGCCTTTCTTTGTATCTCTAGTGCTTGGCCCGGTGCCTGGGCACATAGTAGGTGTTTAATGTTTATTGACTGACGGATTCTTTGTTCCTCTGGGCCTTAGTTCCTTCCTCTATCAAAGGAGGGGATTTGAATACAGTAGAGTACATGATCTCTAATGCCTCTTTCTGCTCTAAATCCTGTTATCCTGTGGTGGCTGGACTGCCACCTCTGTCAAAGGATGGTGAGTGGGAGGTAGTCGTCCCACTGAAGAAGAGGAAATGTCTTGATTTTGAAAACAGGCAAGAAGGCAAATTCTTTGAACTATAAGATGGCGAGCTTGACTTTGACCCATGGGAAAATCCTAGAATGAATTGTTAAAGGGATAGTTTCAACATACTTAGAGAGAAAAGAAGTGATCACTGCACTATTATAGGTTCCTAAAGATAAAGTCATGTCTGACTAAACTCACTTCCTTTTAGTGATAGGGTTGTTAGACTGGTAGACAGGGCAGTGTCATGGCTGAGTATACCTGGATTTGAGTAAGTCATCTGACAAAATTTCTGATAGTATCCTTATAGTTAAGATGGAGAGATGTGGACCAGAGGTTAATATATTTTAAGTTGATTTGGAGTTGGATGAATGACTGACCAGTGGTCCAAGAGTGGTGGTTAATGGATTGATATCATTGTACTCATTGGTACTCAGCTCTGTTTGCTTTAGCATTTGTATCGGTTGATCGAAGATGTCATGTTTATCACATTTGTTACTGACACAGAACTTGAAACTAGCAGCCTGGATGATGGAAATAGAATTTGAAAATGTCTCAACAGAATGGGTGGATAAAGTGAAATTTAATAGAGGTAAATATAAAATGGGGGCTGCTAGACGTCTTAGTGGATAGAGCACTGGGCCTGGAGTCAGGAAGACTTGAGCTCAAATCCTGCCTCAGACACTTCCCAACTGTGTGGCCTTGGGCAACCCCTTTAACCTCTGTTGAGTAGGAGGCAGCTAGATGGCTCAGTGGATAGTGCTGGACCTGGAATCAGGAAGACCTGAGTTCAAATCCGCCCTCAGACACTAGCTACGTGATCCTGGGCAAGTCACTTAACCTATGTTTGCCTTACTCCACTGGAGGAGGAAATAACAAACCATTTTAATATCTTTGCCAACAAAACCCCATAGACAGTATGATCCATGGGGTCATGAAGAATCAGACACGACTGAATGACAACAAAATGTAAAACCCTGTTCCTGGATTAAAAAAAGAAATTCCACAATCTCAGGATGGCAGCTAGATAGAAGGTCACATTAAAAAGGCCCAGAGGTGATGGCAGACCACCAATCTAATTAGTTCACAGTGTAACATGGTAGCCAGAGAACCGATGGGACCTCATGTTGCATTAATAAAAACGCAATATTCAGGATAAGAGGTATAATAGACCTTCAGTACTTGGGACTTGGACTACATCTGGAGTATTGTTTTCCATCTGAGGAAAACATACATCGACAAGTTTGAATGTATCCAGAGGAGACCCACTGCCATATTGGTGATGGGAAAGCAAACCATGTAGTCACAAAGGGAAGTAGGGACTTTTGACCTGGAGAAGGGAAGATTGAAGGTGGGGAAGAGGGGTGGGACAGGAAAATTTTCTTTGCCTGTTTCCCAGGTCACTCCCACTGGTGTCTTTTGTACACCAAAAGAACAAACACAAGCTTTGGTGCTGCTGTTGTTTCTGTCTTTGGGAGAGGGACCAGAGTACTTTCATCTTGTTGGAAGCTATGTTGGGGAAGGTGGATTTGGGTCACTCATGCAGGTAGCCAAGGACAGAGCCTGATCCAAGATCCAGCACATTGGCTCCCACACAATGGAATTTATGAGTGTCACTCTTCTTGTACACTGTAGCCATAGATTTCCATGAAAAAGAAAAGCTTATTGATAGCTTTTTTCAAAGTCATTTCCCTCCTTTCTCCCCAGATTGAACCTTCCCTGTTACAAGGAAAACAATCAAGCAAAAACAGCTGATACAGAGACCATATCTGACAGTCTATACAATATTTTGGCCAGCAGTTACCCACATCTCTGCTATGAGAGAGGAAGCATATTTCATTAAATCTTCCCTTGGACTTTCATTTATTTTTCCATTACTCAGAATTCACCTTTTATGTGATTTTTAAGTTTACATTACTGAGGTCATTGTGTACATTGTAGTGGATTGCCATTTAAATTAAATTCAGCAAGAGCAAACCAATTTTGATGTTTCATTAAGTCTTGTAGTATTCATCTGAGAAAAAAGAGATCTGGTTTCCTGTCCCAGGCCTGCCACATACTTGGTGTGACTTGGGACTTGTCTTCCCTGGGCCTCAGTTTCCCCACCTGTGTGTCCATGCCAGTCTGCTAGGCCAGTAGGGCACCCAACCCAACAAGACTCTCATTGTGAAAAAGCTGTCACATTTAACATATCTGTCTGGGTAGATGAGATGATCTTGAAAGCACCTTCTAGCTCTGAAGTTTTGTGAGCTGCCTTGATTTGGTGTGGCTGTTCCTGACCCTCCCTGCCTGCCAATAGTGGCAGTGGGGGTGGGGGGTGGGGGATGGGGGAGGCCAGGGGGTGGTTCTTGTAGTTTGACCAGTAAGGCAGGCAGATTCTATGCCCTTGAAACTGCAGGGCTCTTCCTGAGAGAGCTTCTTTTGGTAGCTCCTCTTGTTCATTGCAGGCCCAGGCCCAGGCCTAGCCAGGCCATCTCAGCTGACCTCAGTTTTTAATCAGCTCTGCTGAACCCCAGGAGCTTCTGGGCAGCAGGAGTCATCTTCTCCATCACCCCAGGGGTAAGGGAGCCGTGGACATTTTAAAAACATTATAAAGATACAGAGATACTCCAGATGGTCGTTTGCAGGGGATAGCATTAAAGCCCTGTGTCTGGACACCTGTGTGGGCAGCTCAGAGGAGATGCCTGCTCAGGAGAAGGGCTGTTACCATCCCAGTGCCTGGGAAGGCTGATCATCCCAGGTGGTCCCTCTATGTCCCCTTGTCCAAGAGTCGTTGAGTGACTTGCAGAGATGGGTGTCCTTGGGAGCCCTTGCTAGCTGCCAGATACGGGTGCTGCACACAGCCATCCAGTCCTTTCTGCACCAAGATGAGGGAGGGCTGACTGTCCTGGTGGAGCACCTGGTTTTCAGTCTCATCTCCTCCTGCTCCTGACTCACTCTGTGACCTTGGGGGAGTCGCCTCCTTCTCCCTGCCCCACTTTCCTCCTGTTTGAAATGACAGGTTGGAACGTAGAGGCTCTCCAAGGTCGATCCAGTTCTGACATTCTGTGACTTTGTGCTCCTTTAGTGGATGGTGGCCAGCTACGGGCCTGCTGTCCATGATCCTCCCGGTCACTGGGGAGCTTTATTTTGGACGTGTCATTAGCGAGGGGCCAGCATCCTAGACAAAGAGCTTTTGTGAGGGCCTCTCTGTGAGTGGCACTGTGCTGATTGCTGAGCCGAGACAATTACAGGGAGGTGGCCGCAGCCTTCATGAGTTCACCCTTGCCAGGGACTGGGTCACCTTGTCATTTGCTCCTAAATGGGGAGGGGTGAAATAGAGAGACCAGGACCAGCCCAACCCTTCAGCCTCAGTTGTCTGGTGCCTTTGGGAGAGCCCTGGGATGAGAGTCCAGACGTGGGGTAGGGCAGATTTGGCATCAGGGCTTGAGCTTGGGTGCTTCTGTGACCCATGGCAATTCATTTAACTTCTAAATAAAAATGGCACTTTAAGGTTTGCAAGTCACTTTATCTCATTTGGGACTCATAAAAGCTCTGTAAGGTAGGTGCTATTATTATCCCCATTTTATAGCTGAGGAAACTTGAGCCTGAGAGAGGTCAAGTTACTTGTGCAAGGTCACACAACTAGCAAATGTCTGAGGCAGGATTCGAACTCAGGTCTTTTTTTTTTTTTTTAGCTCCAAGTCTTTGCTTCATCCACCAAGCCCTCTAGCTACCTTCTCTTTAAACCAGAGCTAATGATCTTAATGGTGCAATGGAGAAGGCTGGTTTAGGACTTTGACTGGGTTCCTTCTGCCCAAGTTATATACTAGTGGTGTGGCCATGACAAATCATTTAAGTTCTTATGCCTTGGACAGCTCTCTAGGACTGAAGTTACTGATAGACTGCTGATCTACATTGTTACAGGGAGTTTTCACACTGGGAAATGTCCACACTGATGAAATCACAGGTCCAGACTAAGCCTACTCCCCTGAGAAAAGTTCCCTCATCCTCTGTGCTTTGTAAGCAGCCTTCAAACTCTCTAAAAACAGATATTATTGGTAACAGTAGTAGTCATAGATGTACCTTTGCCATTTGGGAATAGAATTCTTTTGAGAATAAAGGTTATTTTCTTTTTTATCTTTGTAACCCTGGTGCCTGGCACAAAAGAAGGTGCTTAAAGATTCTAGTTTATTGATTAATTATAGCTGATTGTACCATGGTAGAAACATGGTAAATTTAGAAACTGGAAGAAACTTCAGAGGTCATCTAGTATAGCCCCTTCATTTTACAAATGAGGAAACTGATGCCCAACTTGACTTGGCCAAGGCCACACTGGTAGTAGGTGTTACATGTAAAATTTGAACTCAGGTTCTCTCTGGGCTTCAGTTCTTTCATTTGTAAAATGGGGTGTATGTGTGTGTGTGCGCGTGCACGTGTGTGTTGGGGGTGTAGTAATGTTTGACAAGAAAATTTCTGAAGGCTCTCCCAGCTCTAAAACTCAGGAGTCTTTCATAGTCTTTGGATTCTGACCTGACCCAAACCATCCACCCACTTTGGCCCAGAGTAAGACTGGTTGGCTGCTGAGCCAGGAGCTTGGCAAACCTCAGATATAGTAACTATTCTTCCTGGGATGGAGACAAGCTAGATGAGTTTTTAATTGCTGAGCTAAGATTAGGAAGCAATCTACATTTTAAAACATGATTAATAAAAGTCTAAAAGTGTGAGATGTACTAGAGTTTGAATTTAAAATGAGTTAGGATGTAAGAGGGATTTGTGTGCCTTGGTGTGCCTGATGGGAAACAAAAGGGAGTTTTCTCGGGGCTGGATGACCTCAGGGAGAGGTAGGGGCTTCCTTGTTACTCGGAGTTTGCCAGACTAAGCACAATCGGGGCTGATCAGCTAGAGTGTTTTTTATAATAGCAGTATCTTTAGTGAGGGACCTGGGCTCTGTGGTCCATCAGCCATGGTTTGACCCCATCCCAGTCTGTTGTTGCTGTCTGAGGATTTGGGGAGACTTTTCCACAAAAGTCAATAAATGCTTAAAGCAATAGGCTTTTATTATAGCAAGTTTTAACTCACATAACAGATAGTTTAAGGCTTAACATGATTTAGCCAGGGACAGGGACAGTTCCTATCAACATGTACTTATTAGGCATTTATGGCATGTTAGGCAGTGTTTCATAGTGGTTAGAGAGCTAACCATGGAGTCAGAAAGCTTGGGTTCAAATGAGATGAACAGTTGTATTAACCGAGGGCAAGTCACAGCTTCTCTAGGTATAAAGTGGCAGAAAAAGTGCATTGATACAAGGAATTTCCATAATGGGAGTTCCTCAGACCTTTGGAATCATGGATGCATATTCTTTTCAGATAGTTTGCTAGGTTCTGGGGATGCAGGAACAAAAATAAAACAGTCCTTGCCCTCAGGCAGCTTCCATTCCATTCCATTCCATTCCATTCCATTCTATTTCAGAAAGGACTGTGGGCTTTGGGATAAAGATTCTTAGCCACCAGAAGTAGAAGAAAACAATGGGGTCTTAATCACTGTAGCTGGGGTGGAGAGGTATTAAACCTTGGGTGGGATGATGTCCAGACTACAGCAGGAAGAGAAAGGGGGTTTTTGGACTTGGTGTACCCCGATAATAGCCAAACTCTTGTCCCTTTGCCTAGTCGATGGGTGGGTTGCATGTATCCTTTGTCACCTCCACACCACAGCCATGGGTGTAATTGGGAGGGGTGGGGGGGAATATATTATCATTCTGGAATGTCTGACTGCTTTCCCATTTCTGAAATCATAGGCAGGGAAACACCAAAGACCGGTTAGGGAAAGTTCTTGCTGTTTAGCCACAGAGCATGGAAACTCCACTTGACCTGATTCTCTTTCTTGATTTTGCTGGATCTTACCACTTCCTCTTATCTACTGTCTTTGCTAGTCTTTGGAGTTTCTAGAAAAGGGCGGGGGGGGGAGGGGCGGGGCATAAGGAAGGACATTATGTTTAGAATTAAGGCATCCTACTGCAATGGACCTCAGAGAGACATAAGAAACCAGGCAAGTTTTTTTTTTTTTGGAGGGGGCAACTAATTAATTTTAGTGAAGACCAAACAATTTAGAACCAGAATAGATCTTGGACAGTCTGCATTTTACAGGTGAAGGAGCTGAAACCCAGAGTGGGGGAGTTGCTTGCCCAAGATCACACAAGTAGTAAGAGCTGGCATTCATACCAGGTCCTCAAGATCCAAATATATTATTCTTTTCCAGTGTTCTGCCATATTTCTGTTCATCATAAAATGTCATAACTGGAAGGACTTTATGGATGTCGGTTCAAGCTCTACATTTTTCAGAGGAAGAAACAGGCCCAGAGAAGTTCAACCCAGTGAGTCAGTGTCAGAACTACCTATAGAGGCCCCCCCACGTGTATGTATGTACCTCCCTCCCCCCAACTGCCCTTGGAATGAGGTTGTGAAGACCATATTAATGATCCAATTTAGTCAGCTTCAGTGGGGGTTACCAAAGGCTCAGCTCAGATGACCTGGGAGCATAAAGATTTTGAAGTAGAATTGGTCTTTGTGTTATAAGTAGCAAAACATTATTTTAAAAAATTGTTTAACCATTTCTTTATGACTTCATTCATATCAGAGAAGTGGAAGAGTTCTGTTTTCCTTGAGTTTTGTTCCATGCTTTGTGGAGGGAAGTAAGCATTACCAGAGAAAAGTAGGCATGTTAAATTTGCCTGCTTTTTGTACACAATGTTTGAGAGCTTTGTTGGACTGAGGATGCTCCTGGCCAGGCCATTTAGCATAGATGCAAGTCCCAGAACTGGAAGGAAGGCAGAGGTAGCCTAAAAACAGATATGACTGTAGGAAGTAAGAATATCCATACTTTCAAATTTCATGATTTCATCCTTGCAGGTATTTTCTCTCCTGACATTGATCATGATCCCTCTGTGCCTTAGCAGACAGTTTTCATAAGGTGCTATGTCCTCCCTTCCCCCCGAAAATTATCCCCTGTTGGTCAACCTTCTAGTGAGAAGGAGACTTTTAATAAAAACTGTAAATATCTCCCAGATATCTGATCTTTGATCCTTTAGTCTCTTGTACTCATCTACCGTCATTAATCTGGAATGCTAAAGTCCTAGAAATATCTTGGGTTGATTCTATGGATTGGGAGGAACGTTGGAGGATAGAGACCGTTTAAAAAACAAAGCAAAACACTCAACATTATACTATCAAGGGTCAGGAAGACCGAATTGCTGCTCTCCTAGAATTTGTAGTCCAAAAGTCAAGTTGAGTGAGTACATAATGTTCATACAAGGTTATTTATTCAGAGATAATAATATTTATGCAGGAAAGTCTGTCATGTGGAAGTAGGATTAGCTTTGTTCTGTTTGGTCCCAGAAGGTAGAACTAGAAGAAATGAGTGAGAATTGCCAAGAGGCATATTTAGACTTTAGATTGGGGGGAAAGGAAGAGGAACTTTCATTAAAACTATCCAAAATAAAATGGGATGCCTCAGGAGGTCGTAGATTCTCCCTCCATGCAAGTCTTTTAAGCTGGATTCTAACATACCCCTTTGTTGTCTCAGAAATAGGATACCATTGTGGTGGATTTATTGGGCAAGAAAACTCACTTCCAGTCTTGTGATAGACTTTCATCTTGGCTAAGAGAAGTTTTCTAGCTCCATGGTCTTCCCTCTCATATAATTTCCTATTGGAGTTCCCAAGTTTATTTCTAGACTGCTTGAATCAAATCTCCCCCACCCCAGGTAAAGAGTCACCTTTTATATGGTCCAGTACCCTCAGTCAGATGTCGAGATAGAACATCCTAGCTAGGTCCCACAATGGTGTTTTGGCTGCTATGGACCCCATATTGCTCACTGCAAAATTGTGTGGCAATAACTCAGCCTACTCATCCACCTAGAACATATATACTCCCCCTTCCTTTTTCTTAATAAGCTATGACTCCTACATTGAATTTTTTTCCAGCACTCAATCTGTGTATCATGATCCCCCTAGTATTTTCAGCTCCCTGAGGGAGTCAGATCCTGCCCAGCCTGACCATCAGTTCTAAAGGGAAGCCTTTAGGGTTGGATGGGGATTGAAGTCTGACTATGCATCTTTAACCTAAAATTTGGTGACTAGGGCTACAGGCCTCATCCAGAAGTGAGCTTTATTGACTGCTGGTTAATAGAATATGAACTCCTCCAATAAAATGTAAACATTTTCATTTTAGTTTTTGTATCTGCAGCATCTGGTACAGAGCTGGGTATACAGTAGGTATTGCATAAAAGTTTGTTGAACAAATGAATAAATGATAATTGATGTCTGAAGTTTGCAAGTTTGCAATGTACTTTTCTCATAATTTCATGAGGTAGGTAGTGCAATTATTATTGTGCCTTGACTTAATATATCTTACTTCTCTTCATGTGATTGGTTTTCTTCATACATGGCATTCCATTTCTTGTTGCCTTGGCTTTGTAGTAATTAGCCCTCATGCCTGGAATGCACTCCCTCTTTTCCTCCCCATCTTAGAATTCATAGTTTCTTTAAGACTCAACTCAAGTGACATTTTTTTTTTAGAGCAATTGGGGTTAAGTAACTTGCTCAAGGTTACATGGCCAGTCATTATTTGTGTGTGGGTGCTCATTTTCTGAGGCCGGATTCGATCTCAGGTCATCCCAACTCCGAGGCCGGCGCTCTTACTCACTGCGCCACCTAGCCGCCCCTCAAGTGACATTTTCTACATGAAACCTATCTTGATATCTATTTTTCTTATGCCTATATATGTAAATGTTGTCTCCTCTGTTAGAATGTGAGCTCCCTGAGGGCAGGGACTGTTTAACTTTTCTCTTTGTAGCCCCAGAACCTACCACTGTGCCTAATACATTGTAGGCTCTTAAATAACTTCTTGCTTGCCCATTTTTTTTTCAATTAAACAAATGCTTTATTAACTTCTGGTTTACATCATTCATTTCCTCCAGATTTTGAGTTACAGTTTTTTTCCCCTACCCACCATCCCAGAATAGCAGTTCCACAAGATATCCTTCCCTCCAATCTGCTCTCTTCCAAATCTTCTCCCATACCCCCTTCGACTTTTCCATTAGAGCAAGGTGAATCTCTGTGCCCCAATGCCTGCACATCTTATCTCTCAATTACTTGCAAAAGAGTATTGATAATAGTATTTATATATATTTGAAACATTTAATTTTAAGACCTCGAATTTCAGATCCATTCCCTTCCTCCCTTGCCACCTATTCCCTCTGGGGAGATAAGTAATTCAGTATGTGTTGTACATGTATAGCTATGCAAAATATTACCATAGTAGATATATTGGACAAGGCTGCTTATAATTCCCTCCCACCCATCCCACCCCCCACCTGGTCCTTTCCCTACTTGAAACTGTCCCTCTTCTATAGTGGGTACTTCCAACCTCCCCTCACCCCAAGAATGCCCTCCCATCCATCATCCCTCCTCTCATCCCCCTTCCCCCTATTCTGCTGCAGGTTGAGATATCCATTTAGTATGTATGTCATTCTCTCCCTGAACCAAATTCAATGAGAATGTGGTTTTGCCTTTTTTTCCCTTCCTATTCTCCCCCTCCCTTGCAACCACTTCCCCTTGCTTCTTCTACATGAGATAGTTTACCCTACCCTGTCTCCCCATCTCCTCTTGCCACTTTCCTCTCTCACCTCATAATTTCATCCCTTGAGTATTCTCCTTTCCCAACAAATTCAACCTATGCCCTCTATCCATATATAACTGTAACCATATACACACACATTCACATATGTATTCATATGACCACACACCCTTCTTCCATTATTTTCATAGTGAGAAAGATATCATCAGTCACAGTTATTGTTTTTCCATATAGAAATGTAAATAGTTCAACTTTGATAAGTTCCTTTTGATTTCTTTTCCCTGATTACCTTCTCAGGCATCTCTTGCTTCTTGTGTCTGGATGTCAAATTTTCTATTCAACTCTGGTTTTTTCCTCAAGAATGCTTGAAAGTCCTCTATTCCACTGAATGACCATATTTTCCCCTGAAACAAAATACTCAGTTTTGCTGGGTAGGTGACCCTTGGGTTCATTCCCAGTTCTTTTGCCCTCTGGAATATCATATTCCATGCCCTTTGATCCCTCAGTGTAGAAGCTGCCAGGTCCTGGGCTATTCTGATTGTGTTTCCACAATATTGAAATTGTTTCTTCCTGGCTGTTTGTAGTATTTTCTCCTTGATCTGGGGATTCTGGAACCTGGCTATAATATTCCTGGGAGTTTTCTTTTTGGGATCTTTTTCAGGAGGTGATCAGTGGATTCTTTCAACCTCTATTTTGCCCTCTGGATCTAAAACATCAGGGCAGTTTTCCTTGAGAATTTCTAGGTTCTTTCTTTGATCATGGCTTTCAGGTAGTCCAATAATTTTTAAATTGTCTCTCCTGATCTATTTTCCAGGTCAGTGGTTTTTCCCATGGGATATTTCACATTGCCTTCTAATCTTTCATTTGTTTGGATCTGCTTAACAGCATCTTGATTTCTCATAAAGTCATTAGCTTCCATTTGCTCCAGTCTAACTCTGAAGGAATGAATCTCCTCAGTGAACTTTTGAGATTCTTTTTCCATCTGGCAAATTCGACTTTTTAAGGCATTCTTCTCCTCATTGCCCTTTGGGCCTCCTTTGCCATTTGAGTTAGTCTATTTTTTAAGGTGTTGTTTTCCTCAGTCAGGCTGTTGACCCTCATTTCATACTTTTCCTGCATCCTTCTCATTTCTCTTTCCAATTTTTCCTCCACTTCTCTTATTTGATTTTTAAAGTCCTTTTTGAGGTCCTCTATGGCCTCTAACACACTCATATTTTCCTTTGGGGCTTTTGGAGGAGGATTTCTGACCTCACATCCCTCTTCTGTCCTATGCTTCGATCCTCTTTGCCCCCCAAATAGGAGTCTAATGTTGTATTCTTCTGTTTATTTTGTTTCCTTTGCCTTGACATCTTGCCACTTAATTACTTGACTTTTGGGCTTGTTGCCACAGTAGGACTCTGCCACCAGACAGGAGAGCTTTCGTCCCGAACGTTGGGGTCTTCACAGCTTTCTGGCAAGCTGGAAACCCACCCACAACCTCCCCCCCAGATCACAATCCAGATGCAGGGAGGTTAAAGCAAGAGCGATTACCCCCCAAGACTGATCGCTGGATCTCCCTACAGTTCGTAGGCCAGGAGCTAAAGCTGCCACTGAAGCTGCAAAATGGCATCTGTGTCATTTCTCCTCAGCCACTTCTCTCCCCCAGGGGGAGAAGCCAACATGTTCCCCAAATACTGGTCCCAAAGTCCATAGGGCACTAACCTCTCGCTTTGTCCTAGGTATATCTGAGTTGATAATTCTGGAATCGCCACAGCTGCTGGTGTTCTGGGGTCCCTCCAGCTGGCTGCTGGCCCGGCCGCCCTGGGGCTAAAACTGTGGCTCAAGCAGACCTGGGCTCGGCTCCGCACCTGCGTGCGGTGCTGCTGGCTCCCAGAGCGCTGCGCTGGTCCTTCCTGCAGGGCTGCTGGGCTGTCCTCAGTGGGAGGTTAGTTTCTCTGTGTCGTTCCGTCGGTGCTGGGGCTCCAGAAGTTCTTCAGAGTCCCCTTTTACATAGTTTGGAGGTGATCTGGGGGGAGAGTGCCTTGGTCGCACTGTTTCTACTCCGCCATCTTGGCTCCTGATACCCATTTTATAGATACAGAAGCTATGGATATGGATTCTCATTGCTATGGATAACTTTGATGTTCAATGAGTCTTTGTTCCAAAGACTCATCTTGACACCAACATACTACCTCCCAAAGCATTGCCCACTATGAATGCAGGGGTAAATCTGAACATGTAGAGGCAATAGATAGACAATCTTTATCTTTCTATTTTAGCAGAAGTAAGGCCTTGTTCACGTATAATGTTCCAGAGTCACTAGAGGCCAACTATCCATGATTCCACCATACCAAGAACTGGTCTTTGTGGTCCAGGGAGTTGTTCAAGGGGGAGTGATATTGTCAGTTTCCATAGCATTAGTGATATATCTGGGCAAGGAGAGGTCTTGCCACATATATTGATGTGGTCATGGGCTTGATTATTAAAGCAAGGTGGGAATGGAGTTTGTACACCAGCAGGTTGGCACCTTCAAAGAGTCTGATTATATTGGACAAACAATGATTTCACTGATACTTTGGATAGGGCATCCCTTCATTTCTACCTCCAGCTTTATGTCCCAGTTTCCTGTTTCCATATCAGCCCCTAGGATTTGGCATTCCTACAAAACTCTAGTTCTTAACTGAGCCTAAGGTGTGTACCCTGTCCCTATTTATCCCCCAAAGGGGCTATCCTTTCAGACCTCAGGTCTGCCCAAGTTATTGGCACATGTTGCCTTGAGTATTCAGTCAGAGAGCAATGGAAAAGGTTGTGGTGGGTGTGAGTAGGGTATAACACATTACAAACAGAAATTGACAAAGCAATGGCAGAAGGCAGCCTGTAGGATTGCAGAATTAGAGATGGCTAGAACCTCAGAGGTCATCTAATTAAACTTTTTCATATTTACAAATAAGGAAACATAGGTCCAGAGGACATGCAGCTAGTATCAGACCTGGAATGTGAATCCAGGTCCTCTGACTACAAGTACAACATGCTTTTCACTGTACCCCATACATGATAGGTCACTTGCATTCAGATTTTGCTTGAGACATATTTGGATCTATAAATGGATTGGTATTACACTTTATGCTGTTCCCTTTTTGTGCCTTTAATCATTCTTTTCTTATCTTAACCTCCCCTTCCCAGCAATACCCACCATTAGTCTCTGCATAATGAAAGGCTCAACTCCAGTTCCTTAGTTCAACATTTTAATTAAATTTAAAAACATGTATTAGCTGCCTGTGTGCAAAGAATAGTACCCTGGGCTCAGTACTGGGAAAGGTAGGAAGTCTAGATAGGACACAAGCCCTAGTCCCTGCTTCCTTACCCTTGTGTAGCATCCAGTCTAGTGGAGGGGAGACGAGGATGGGGAAAGCATCAATACAGATGACTGATATACATTAGTTCATTAAACCTTCCTGGACTGCTCCCGAGGGAGCTGAGCCCTTCCTCCTCTGAGCCCCTTCTGGAGTGTTGGGTGTCCTTCCTCGTGCTTGGCACTGAGCTCAGCAAGCTTTGCGGTGTTCTCTTTTCATAAGACTGTCCTCCTTCCCCATCTGTGGTTGTGCATAAGAATTCCAATTACATTTTACTCACTGACATTATTTATAGAACTTTTGCATTTCCCTCCATTCATCTTTCACCTTGAAACTGACACCATATTTTTTTTAAAAAAAATTTTTGTCTGAATTTAATGAACATCTAAAAGAAAAAAAGAACATTTATACATAAGAAGTTGAACAAAAAAAGAGGATATGTGAAAACACACATCTCCTCAGTTTGCTTAAAAAAATAGAAATGCAGCATGTAATTTTCCTTTCTATATATTTTGTTTTAACATTCTTTTTAAAAAAAATTCGAGTTCCAAATTCTCTCCCTCCCTCTAGTCCCTCCCCCACCCATTGAGAAAGAAAGCAATAGTCTATCAATTATATGGAATGTATGACTTTCAAAGCTGACCTGTGATACAATTTTCATTTGTCCATTGTGTATATTGCTAATATATAGGATCACAGATTTGGAGCTAGAAAGGACCTTATTTAGAGGGCAGTTAGTCCAGTCTCCTCATTTTACAGATGAGGAAACTGAGACCCTGAGACTAAGTGATTTAGAGTCAAACAGGTAGGAAGTGTCAGGATTTGGACACAGATCCTCCTGACTCAATCTACCACTCTAACCACCTACCTCCCTATGATAGCTGCCTCCCTATAAGTCCTCTCTCCATGAAAAAAGATTCACTTGTCAAATTTAGACCTTGAATTGATTTCAGCTTGAAACATAGATACTCTATGGTACCTTAGGGAACATCTTTTTTTGTGGATTCAATTGTTGGAAATGTCCTGAAATTCATATTTGTGTGTTTTTAGAATCTTCATTTCAATATTCATCTTATTAGATATAATTGAGGGAAGTATTGGCATAGGCAGTTCCAAGCACAGGGCACATCTTAATAAACGTCTGTCAAATGAAGAAACTGTATTTCCATGTAGTATATTTCCTTTGTAAGAATTCATTTATTATTCATTTATTTATTTTTAGTCTTTTTTTTTGGGGGGGGAAGGCAGGGCAATCGGGGTTAAGTGACTTACCCAAGGTCACACAGTTAGTAGGTATTAAGTGTCTGAGGCTGGATTTGAACTCAGGTTCTCCTGATCCCAGGGCTGGTGCTCTGTTTTTAAAACAATTTTTTTTTGGTTTTTCCTTTTGGTGTTTCCTTTTGGTACAATGGAATTAAAGACACTCATCCCTCCTCTCTCTAATGCCCTACCACATGAATTTCCCTTACAATACAGCCCGATAGGTTGATAATAGTAGATGTCACTCTCTATTTTGGAAATTTTCTGATTGTTAGTAGAAAAGATGAATGTGTGCTTTCATTTTCCTGATTTGTTACCAGTTCTGTCTATCTTCATTGACCTGAGTATTTGTTGCAGTTTAGACTTGTCTTTATTTACCTTTTTGCTTTCTTAACTCAGTATTAGTTTATATAGATCTTCCTGTCTTCTCTGATTTCTTCATATATGGTAAAATAATATTCCACTGCATTCACACATCACATCTGGTTCAGCTGTTCCCTTATCATTGGTTATATTTTGTTTCCAGGTTTTTGTGTAATAAATAATGCTGCTATAATACTTTAGAACATATGAATATTTTCTTGCTGACATTAGCTTCCTTGGGGATATAATCACAGTAGTGAGTTCTCTGAGTCAAGAGTATAGATGAGTTTAATAACTTTAATGCAGGATTTGAAATTATTTTTTTGAGTAGTTGGACCAGTTCACAGCTCTAATAGCAGTGGATTATCATGCTTGTCTCGGCAAAGAGCCCTCTCAGATTGAATTTTCCCTTTTTGACAATATTAAGAGATGATACATCAGTGTTGTTTTAATTTGTATTTCTCTGATTATTAATTACTTTTAAATCTTTCAAATGTTTGTTAATAATTTGCATTTTTTCTTTGGAAAACTTAATATCCTTTTACCACTCATCTCTTAGAGAACATGTATTAATTGTATAGATATGTGTTAGTTCCCTAGAGATTTTGGATGTCAAACTTTTATCAGATATGTTTAATACAAATATTTCTTCCCAATATATCTTTTTTTTTCTAATTCCATGTTTGCATTATTTGTGCAAACCTTCAAAAAAATTTTTTTTTACATAATGGAGATGGTGTCTTTTGTCTTTTATGTTCTTTTCTATCCTGTATTTGGATACATTTCCCCCCTTCCCTTCTCCTCATCCTCAAAGGTGTGATTCTGGTATTTTATGATTCTATTTCTTATGTTTAGCTAGCATTTATTGTGTTATGTGGTGTCAGACACTGTTTTAAACTAATTTTCCACCAAATTGCTTCATTGTTTTCCTAGCAGATCTTATTGAGGAAAGAACCGATCCCCTAATTATCCTTGGGTTTATCAAACACTAGCTTGTTATATATCTTTATATTTCCCTCCAGATCTTATTTAAATTATTCCATTGACTTACTTTTTATTTTTTTAATCCAACAGAGATAGTTTTGACAATTAGTTATACAGAATATAATGTGAGACCTCATAACTTCAAATTCTCTGTATTCCTACTTTTTATTTTCTTTTTTCAAAAATTTTCTTTTTTTTGTTACATGTACAAATTTTGTAATACTTGTTTTTTTTAAAAAAAATTTGGTTCCAAATTCTCTCCCTTTCTCCCTCCTTTTCTTCCCTTCCTCCTCATTGAGAAGGCAAGCACTTTGATATATGTGCAGTTATATAAAACATATTTCCGTATTAGTCATGTTGTGAAAGAAAACACAAAAAAAGAAAAACAAGAAAAACCAAAAAAAGAAGAAAGAGAGAAAAATAGAGAAAGTTTAAAAAAGTATTTTTCAATATGTATTCAAGACTCTTATCAGTTCTTCCTCTGAAGATAGGTATCATTTTTCATGCTTTTTTTTTTCATTTTCAAACATCTGTTTCCTAGACCAAGATTATTGTATGATAACCCCCAAATTCCCAAATCATGTTTGGGAATAGCTAGTGTTTCATCCTAGACATAATATGGTCCATTACACATGGTACTTGGAAGATTGACAAGCACACTGACCAACTTGACAACCAACCTTAGGATATGAGCAAACAGAAGATTTTCATTCATTGACTAGAGAGTAGGGATTCTTCTAAACCCACCTCAAAACAATCACCTTCAGAAATACTGTTCTCTGTCCTTCCCCCACAGCCTAGTCCCAGATGATCTTCCTTTGCTATATCCCCTGCTGCCAAATTCATCCATTCATGTCATATTTACACATCTGTGTCTCCCAGAATCCCTTCTTTCCTCTTCTTGCCTGTTATCTTTTCAAACTCAGTTCATATCTGAGTTCCCTCATGAAACCTGCTCTGCCCCTAGTGACCTTTTCTTTCTCTGATCTCCTAGAGGCCATGGAATGAACAATAGATAAACTTGAAATGCTTTCATGACACAGAATCTGAATTCAAATCCTAGCCTTGCCATTTATTGCTTGTGTGACTGGGGACAAATCATTTAACTTCTTTGGGCCTCATTTTCTTCATATATAAAGTAAGGGGATTGGACTGGACAGTCTCTATGTTTCTATGATCAATAGCACTTCAAATCAATCAACATTTATTAGCACTGACTATGTGCAAGGCATTCTGCTAAAAGTCTGAACCAGTTATCTGGCAGTTGGTTGTAGGTAATCTTGTGACATCTTTTCTGTTATTTTGAAGTGGAGGCTGGATAAGCACTTGGATTTTGAAGAGGAATTCCTTGCTTGGTTATTTGGAAAGGATCCCTTTCAGATCCGAGGTTCTGGGACTTTGAGGTAGTTGGATCTAATTAATATGCTCCCTTTTCAAATTTTCTTAAAACACCATGGATGTCTCCCCCACTGCCTCAAATCCCTATCAAACACTACCTTGTACTTTAATTATCTGGTCACATGACTTACCTCTCTGTGCCACCCCACCCCACCCCACCCCCAGATGTAAAGTTTTTTAGGACAGGGACGGTGTCCTTTTAATTTTGGAGGATTCAGACCTGGGATTTCTTTGGTGTAGGCAGCTCCCTCCTCTAGAGCAGATCAGCAGTTCTTTGCACATTACATAATTAGAAAGGTGTTAAGATATTGATGAATTAAATGTCTTGCTCAAGGCTATATAATTGGTATATGTCAGAGTCAGGACTTGAATTTCCTAACCGTGAAGCTGTCCATCCACTGTACGATGTTACTTCTCAACTGCCATTGAAGAAAACAAAACAAAAAACCCAACCCCACCACAAATTTCATACCTCATCATGCCCCACCTAGCACAGTGATTTTCATGTGATAAATAAATATTTGTGAATTAATGGTTATTCTTTGGCCACACATTGCTACTGCCTTCCCTCTGAGATCATCTCCCATTTATACTATCTCTGTCTTGTCTGTGTAGACTGTTTCTGGATTGTCTTCTCCATTAAGAACCTAAGTGTCTCCAGAGGAGTGACTTTTATGCTGGCCAGTGTGTCCTTAGCACTTAGCCCAGTGCTTGGTACATAGTAAGCCTTTAATAAATGGTTATTGTCTAACTGTTGATCTGTTGGATCTTTTCACCTGCTTCCTCAAGACTGTGAAGCACTTAGAACCTCGTATGTTTTGATATCCCCCTTTTTGTGCCCAAGCTAGGGCCTTGTACGTTGTAGGTTTTTGATTCAGGTTTGCTAGATGGATGAAGGAGTAAGTGAAGTCACAACAAGAAAATCCCCCAGTGGAGACTGCCTTTGGACGTTTCGCCATCTTTTCATTTGTTTCAGCAGATGCCTTCCTCGAAGGAGCTACAAACCATATGTTAGATGTGGGGCCAGATGAAGCTTTGATACCAAACACCAAGAATGTAGGAGATCTGAGAATTTAATATGCATTACTTTATGTTTTGTGTCTTATGCAAAGGTTTTCTTTGTTCAAACAAATATGTATAAAAATTTTATGCAGGGCACATGGTCATGCATATTGATTGCAGCAAATCTGTTAATAATCTGTGTCTCGTCGGGGTTTGCGTTTCTGTTGGAAAAACAAATGTGGAACTGAATGCATTCAGGGAGTCTCCATGTTGCTCACTGTTGGGGGACAGAGGGTGCTTTCCATCTTTATTAAGAGTCATTTATTACCATTCTCGGAGATGTTGGAATAGATAGCTCTCTGTGTAGGCAGGAAGGCAGGGAGGAGAAGGAAGGAAAGAGAAAGAAAAAGGAAGGGATGAAAGAAGAAAGAAGGAAGGAAGAAAGAGAAAGGAAGGAGGGAAACAAGTAGGCCTTTATTAAGCGCCTACTATATGCCATTTGTTGTTGTTCAATTGTTTCAGTCATTTCTGACTCTCCTTGACACCATTTGGGGTTTTCTTGGCAAAGCTACTGGAGTAGTTTGTCATTTCCTTCTCCAGCTCTCATCTTATAGATGAGGAAACTGAGAGAAACAGGATTAAGGGACTTTCCCAGGGGCAAACAACTAGTAAGAATCTGAGTTCAGATTTGAGCTCAGGTCTCCTTTTCCAAAAACAAAACAAAACAAAACACACACACACATACACACACACACACACACACACACACACACATGTTTTGTTTTGCTTTTGTTTTGTTTTTGTTTATTATATATATATAATATTTTATTTTTTCTAATTACATGTAAAAACAATTTTTAACATTATTTTAAAACAAATTTTGAGTTCCAAATTATTAATTACACATAAAAGTAATTTTAATGTTATTTTTTTAAAACAAATTTTGAATTCCAAATTCTTTCCCCCCCTTTTCTCCCCCCTCCCTGTGATGGATAAGTAATCAGATATTGATTATACATGTGTAATCATGTAAAACATTTCCATATTAGTCATTTTGTGAAAGAAAACTCAAAGAAGAAAGAAAGGAAGGAAGGAAGGAAGGAAGGAAAAGAAAGAAAGAAGAAAGGAAAGAAAGGAAGGAAGAAAAAAGAAAGAAAAGTGATATGTTTCAATCTGTATTCAGACTCCATCACGAACTCTGGTCTTCTCAATGCCAGGTCCCAGTGTGCTATCTATGGCACAATCCAGATGCCATGCAATGTTAAGTGGCATGGTGTGGTGTGGCATGAAGGCCCATGTAAAGTAGTCCTGCCTAAGGATACCATCACCCTTCCCCCTCTGCCTTCTACCAGCTCAATTAAATCACTTCCTTTAGATTAAGGACTATCTTGCAGGCCCCTAGTATATTGTAAGTATATTACCTGGGAGGGGGAAACTCAGTAGCCCTTGTACAGCATTAATTAATGGCAAACATAGAATGAGGCCCTGAGGGACAGGCCTGTTTTGATGGAGAAAGGGTCAGGATGGTAGGAAGCTGCTGGATAGCAGCCCATGGGAAGGTGGAGATGGGAGACACGCAGGTGTGAGTCATCTGAGAAGGGTGATGGGGCGGTGGTGGCAAGAGGAAGATACCTGAAATGACCTCTGCCTAAGGCTGACTGGTTTCATGTTTATTTAAATGGAATGGGGGAAAGAGTGCCCTATTTGGAGAAAGAAGATCTTGGTTCGTATCCTGACCCCCCTGTCACTTAGTGCCGAGAAGTATGTCCCTTCAATCTGGGCTTCAGTTTCCTTATCTGCAAAATGAAGCATTGGGCTTGACCTATAAAATACTTTCTAGCTCCAAATCTCTAAGTTGTATTAATTAGGTACAGTTTTAGCCTCAATGACTTTTTATATGTTGTCTCATTTGATCCTCCAAAGAACCTCCCTGGGCCTCAGTTTCCTTGTCTATATAATGAGGAGTTGGTCTTGCTTACCTATAAGGTGCCTTTTGGCTCTAAATCTATGATTCCATGAATCCCTAGTGGTGTTAATTTGGTACATACTCATTGAACCTTACTTTTCTCATCAGTAAAATAAGGACCATATTACTTCTACTAATAATGATAGCTAACTTTTATGTAGTGCTTCAGGGTTTGCAAAAATGTTCTCTCAATTGATCTTCCCAACAGTCCTGTAAGATAAGTATTTTTATTGTCCTCGTTTTGTTGTTCAGTCATTTTTTTTATTCCTGTCCAACTCTTCATGACTCCATTTGGGGTTTTCTTGACAGAGATACTGAAGTGGTTTGCTATTTCCTTCTCTAGCTCATTTTACAGATGAGGAAACTGGGACAAACAAGGTCAAGTGACTTCCCCAGAGTTACACAGTTTGTAGGCAGGATCTGAGGCAGGTTTTGAACTCAAAAGTCTTTATGACCCCCATGTTCTTCTCCCTATTCACCACGCCACCTAGCTGCACTATTTACTTCTTTGAGTGGTTATAAGGAAAGTGCTTTTTAAACTTCCAAGGGCATTAAAAATGGGAGCTATTCTAAGTGATTGTTAACATATGCTACTGAGATGGTGAAATTGTCTGCTTTAATTAAAATATTTGCATTTAGAGACTGGCAAGGTATTTACCTGGGGCCGCGCTGACTATGGTCAACTCGGGAGGAAAGTGGATGGCCGTGAGAGATGTAAAGGAGAGTATGAATTACCCCTGTCCAGCACAAGAATGTTGACCACCATGCCTTCTTCCCTTCCTTGCTTAGCAGGAATGGCTGAGGTGAGAAACTTTTTTTTAAATGAATTTTCATTTAATGAATTTCTTCAAACTGGAGAAGAGCGTCTTGCCCATCTAGACATGTGGTGATGAGGTGTGTCCTATCTAGGCCAGGTTGTGGGGAACCAATAACAGTGATGAGAATGCTGTAATCAGAGTCAGTATATGGGGGGTTAAGTCCTAGCTGTTTTTCCTTGGGTTTTCACCTTCACTTTTCTGACTGTCAAGTTTTGTCTTTTATAAAATACTATGAGAGATGACCTAGATGTTGTCTGAGATCTCTCCCAGGTCTGAAGGTCTTTGATTCCTGAGCTCTCCTTTGGATTCTCTTTGGCAGCCTTGTCTTTCACATTTCCCCATGGAAAGGAAGACTGCTTTGTTCCATTGCTTCCTCTCTGATTACCTTAAGTTTTCTATTTCTGGTTGGCCTATTGCTTTCTCCTTGGATTGAGTTGTTAGTAAGCTTTGTTTTACTCCTGCCTTAACAAAACAAAACAAAACAACACACACACACACACACACACACACACACAGACACACACACAGACACACACACACACATTCACACGCTGTGTCCTAGCAGTGATAGGGCAGGCTGTACTTCTGAGTTCAAGGTGGCTTTAATGGAGTGACTCAATCTGTATTCCAAGCCTGTTGAAAAAATTAATAAGCCAGCAATCTTTCTGCAATTACCATCAGACTAATTACAATTCTTTTCCTACTTAGAAGGTTTTCTCACCCAGGAGGCCTGACCTGGCTCATCTCTGGCTTATGTAGGACACGTATTTTTCTGCCTCACCAACCGTACCAGCCCAGGCCTTACAACCCCTCTTCCTCCTCTTATCTGTACTTTTCCCTTTTCTCCTCCTCATTTCCTCAGTCTTTCTTCCTCCCATATAGTATTCAGAACAGAGTAGGCCAGGGGTTCTGAGCCTTTTCATGTCAGAATCTGGTGAGCCCCATGGACTCCTTAGAATGCTTTTAAATGCATAAAACAAAATGTATAAGATTGCAAAGGAAATCTATATTGAAATATAGTTATTAAAATATTTTAGAAAACAAATTCATGGATCCCAGGCTAAGTACTATTGGAGGAGGGAGATCTTTTTCTAAGACAAAAAAAATTACTTTTACATTTGATACAAAACAACTTTCTTCATCCCCCCCTTTCTCCTTTAACCTCCCTTCCATATTCTCAAAAGACAATTGAGTAACACTGAGTGATTTTGACTGTGTATTTTTTGTGTTCTGAGCACTTAGCACATTTCCTGGAATATGGTAGGTAGTTAATAAATGCTTGTTGGCTGATCGACACTTTTGTTATCAATTAACTGTTAATATAAAGGGAGATAAATCTTTTAACGTGGATAGGATGATGCCAAGATGGTTTTCTTTCACTTAAGCTTCTTGCATTGTTCATATTCTCTCTATTTAGGTTATTGTGGTCATTGTGAATATTATTCTTTTGGTTCTGCTTTCTTTACCCTGCATAATTTTATAAAAGTCTTCTGTGATTTTCTGAATTCTTCTTGTTTACCATTCTTTACAATACAGTGATTATCCACCGCATACATTGTACTACAGTTTTTTCAATCCTTTCACAATTGTTGGGCTCATATTTTGTTTCCAGATTTTTGTTATTACAAATGTGCTTCTATGGATATTTTTGTACATATAAGACCTTTTCTTGCTGTCAGTAATTTGGAATATAGTCACAGTAATGGGTCAAAGAATGTGCAAAAAAAAAGAATGGGAATTTTCTTGTGTAATTCCAAAGTTTTCCCCCCCAGAATAGTTGAACAAATTTACAGCACCACTAGAGGTGAATTAGTGTGCCTGACTTTGTACAGCTTTTCCAACAATCTTTACTAATTTGATATGTGTGAAATGATAGTAATGATGAAAATAACAACCACCACAAAGACAACCTGACATTTATATGGTGACCTAAAGTTTGTAAAGTACTTTACAAACATTGATTCAATCATGAGATTCCTTTCCCAGTTTTCCTAGCAGGGTTTGTCATATGGAGTTCTTTCCCCAATCATTTATGGTCTTGAATTTGTCCAATGATAGGCTTCTGTCATTTTTTATAATTTATGTTTTATTCTATTTATTTTTCAGTTTTTTATCCCATAATACACACACACACAAATATATATGTATATGTATACACACATATTGGAGAAGGGAATGGCAAATCACTCTGGTATCTTCTCCAAGAAAACTCCCTGGACTTTCCTTCTTATTTTTTCTACTGTATTTCCTGAAAGGTCCCCATGTGAATTTTCTTCTTATTTTGCTTAATTCCATAAAGTAGAATAGTTTGCAAGGTATAGTAAGATAAGTAAGGTAAGTAAGTATGTGTAGGATAATGTAGGTAGCCTGATCACTTTTACTCTACTAGTTTGACCTGGCTATTAACATTAGACCTTTCTCCAATTATTTAACTTTTTTAGTTCTATAAACATTGGTGTGTGTGTGTGTGTGTGTGTGTGTGTGTGTGTGTGTGTGTGTGTAGTGTGTCCCTTGGTATATTTTCAGGAATAATATATCCTGTTATTATTTTAGGGACAGTTTCCCTTCCTAGCTCTTCTTACTGGATTTTGTTAGTAATATACAGAAAGTCTAATATTTTTTGTGGATTTATTTTGTATCCTGCTACTTAGCTGATCTATTTTTCTCATTTTCTAGGGTTCCTTAAGTAAATAGTGATATTATCTCCAAAAAAAATGATCTTGCCTTCTTTTTGCCTATGTTAATTCCCTTAATTTCTTTTTTTTTCTTATTACAATTAATAGCATCTAGGAGACTGTGAGTATCCTTCCTTCACCCCAGTCTTAATGGGAATGTTTCCAGTGTTTTTCCATTACAAATAATGCTTGCCTTTGGTTTTAGATAGATGTTTTTGATAATATTAAGAAACAATCTCTTTATTCCTATGAGTTTTAACATTTTATTATAAGTAAATGTTATCTTTTGTTGAAGATTTTTCTATATTTATTGACATAATCATGATATTTTTATTACTTTTTATTATTAACATGGTTATGTAAATTGTTTTCCTAATGTTGAATGGGTCTAGAGATAAATCCAACATGGTTATAGTGAAAAAAATTTCAAGATGCTTCTGTAGACTTTTTGCTAATATCTTATTTAATATTTTTTGCATCAATCTGTTTTTAGTTATGTTTTGCCATTACTAAAAGGAGGTTGACTGGTCATGTAATGAGAATGAGGGATAGCCAATGGAAGTTGCATGGTATGATTGGTATACTTTCTAATGGCAAGAGATCTAGAGGTAGGCCCTGCATGTTCAATGGATCTTCTAGAGAAGATTTATATGAAAAAATGCACAAGACAAGAGTTTATACAAGATGAGAAGGCATGACTGAACTGAAATCCGTACTATTAGAGTATTTTTTTGTGAATTTTTATGTAGTATCAGAACCATTTGCTCTTTAAACATTGATAGAATTTCCTTACAAATCTATCTGGACCAGAAGTTTGTTATTCTTTGGAGAGTTCATTTATGTCCTGTTCAATCTCTCTCTCTCTCTCTCTCTCTCTCTCTCTCTCTCTCTCTCTCTCTCTCTCTTTTAAGCAACTGGGGTTAACTAACTTGCTCAAGGTTACATGGCCAGTTATTGTTGTGTGGGTATTAAGTATTTGAGGTCGGAACCAATCCTGGGTCCTCCTGACTGCAGGGCTGGCTCTCTTACTCACTGAGCCACCTAGCCGCCCCTCAATATCTCTTTTTAAGATTGTTTTTCGAAGGTTAAATTTTCTATTTCTTCTTTTGCTAATTTGGGAATTTTATATTGTGGTAAATTTTCATTTCATTTGTTTTCAGATCTGTTAGCATGTAATTGGGACTAGTAATTCTTACAATTTTCTTTGTTTCTTTTTCATTCATTGTGAATTCTTACTTTTCTTTTTATCTTTGAAATTCAATTTTTTCTCTCTTTGAAAAAGTCAAATTAGCAAATGATTTGCTATCTTTATTGGTCTTGACAAAACAGCTCTATTTTATTTTTAGCTAATTTTTGTTTTCAATTTTGTTTATTTTTCTTTGTTTTTAAACACTTCCAACTTTGTCCTTGTTTCTGGACTATTAATTTGTTAAATTATTAGTTTTTTAAAATACATGTTTAATTCATTAACATTCTCTTCTTCTTATTAATAAAATGTTCAGAAATTCAAAGATAATTTTTTTTCTCTAAGGATTACGTTAGCTACATGCCATCAATTTTGGTATATTTTCTCATTGTCATGATTCTCTTTAATATAATAATTATTATTTTATTTGACCCAATCAATATCTAGCATAACATTATTTAGTCTCCATTGAAGTGTATTTCTTTTGTCTATATTTCTTTTACTGATTATAATTTTATTTGATTTATTGGTATTGATTATGACAGTGCAGTTTTTATTGCATTATCACTTATAAAGGCTACATTTAATATTTCTACCCTTTGCATTTGTTCATGAGTTCTTTTTACCCTATCATGTAATTTTGTGAAGAGGTCACGTGAAAAATGAGCATTCTCCCTGAGATTCCCCTTCAATACTTGTCAAAGGTCCATCATATCTGTTTTTCCAATATTCTATTGAAATGCATAATTTCCTTATTGTTAGATCTGATTAGGTCTGAAAAAGGCATATTAAAGTCGTCTAGAATTATTTTCTTATTGTTTTGCTTTTATTCAAACCAATTAACTTTTACTTTGTATTAGACACTATATCCTTTAGTACATATACATTTAATACTGATATTGTTTCATTATCCATGGCACCTTTAAGTGTAATATAGTTTTCCTGTTTGTATGTCTTGAAGGTATCTTCATAGGAAACTGTCCAAAATTACTCAACTACTACTACTACTTTTTTGGATTCAGCTCACACACAACAAATTTAATTCCACCCCCTTATTTTAACTCTGAATAAATAACTCTGAATGAATATCTGTCTTCTATAAGGTTTTACTGAATGCCTCATAATGTTATAGAGGTGACCCTAGGTTCTCAAAGGCTTTTTCTTCACCTTTCTACCCTGTTTAACTGCTCTTACATCCTCTCTTCTCCTTCACTCCTAAACTTGTTGATAAGTTATCTACACTAAATATTTTTACTTAATATCTTTACACTCTTCAATCTCTGCTCAACCCTTTGAAGTCAAACTTCCATCTCTACTATTCTACTGAAACTGCTCTCGGAAAGGTCACCAATGACTTTGTAATCAAAAGATCCAATGGCCTTTTATTTAGTATTCATCCTTCATGATTTCTCTATAGCTTTTGACCTAGATGAACAGGCCTTCCTTCTGGAAACCTTCTCTATTTCCCTCATGGTGGTGGTTTTCCTCTCCCCTCTATAATCACTCTTTTGTCTCCTCCTTTTGCTGAACTTATAAGGGGTTATTCCTTATCATCTGATTTAATTCTCCTCCGCTCCCTTTACATGCTCATTGGTAAGCCCTTTCTCTTCTATTTTTACATGGGCAGTTTCAAAAACAGATGAGGTCTCTAGTCTTGATTACTTTTCTGAGCTGCAGACCTACATCTCAAAATGCCTACCAGATACCTCTACCTGGGTTTTCTACTGGTACCTCAAATTTTCATTCAGTAAGATCAGTACCAAACCCATTCTCTTTCTTCCAAAGGATTTGATCTTCCCCTAGGACTTCACTTTTTCTGACTCTTATTGCCACCAGTTACCCTGGCCCCCATGTCTGTCCATGTGGAGTTATCTTTGGCTCCTCTAACTTCTCACATCCAGCTAATTGTCAGCTCTTGTTCATTTAATCTCTGCAACATTTTAAATAGCCATTTCCTTCTCACCACTCTCATTGCCACCATGCTCGTACAGAACCTTCATTTCTACCTGCCTAGGCTATTGCAGTTGTCTCCAAGTGGTTATTTCTGCCTTTAGTCTCTCAAATTCATAATTAAGATAATAAATAAAGAGCAGAAGGGACCTTGGAACCCACTGAACATAATCCCTATATTTTACAGATGAGGAAACTGAGGCCCAGAAAGATTAAGTGATTTGCTCAGGGTTGCACATCTAGGAGGTATTTGAGGCAGGATTTAAATCTAGTGCTTTGTTTGATATACTGCATAGCTTCTCAGTTTCAGAATAGTCTTTCTTGTGTATAGATCTAGTCATGTCTCTCCTGTGTTCAGAAACCTTCAGTGGCTCCACAGTGCCTACTGAATGGTATCCAAGGCCCTCCACAGTCTGTTGCCATTCTAGATTCCCAGCTTTATTTCATATTATTCTTCTCTACATGCTCTATGCCGCAGACAAATGGAGCAGGTCTGGCCCCTCAAGCATATTTATACCTCTGTACCTTTCTTCATAATGCTTCCCATGCCTGTTGACTTCTTTAAAGCCCAAGTTAAAAGTCACATTTTTCAGGAAGACTTCCATAGGTTCCCTATAGTTAACAACTTCCCCCCTCATATTAGGAGGCAGCCCTTGCCCTCAAGGTGCCTACATTCTACTGGGGGTTATAACATGTAAACAGATAATTAAATATAATATAACTCAAGGAGGAAGGGGAGAGGGAAGATTACTACTGGATAGAATAGGAAAGACCTAGCTTCTTAAAGGATCAATCGGTATATAGTGGCTTGTCAGTTATGCTAGGATGAGTAGAGAAAAAGGTAATTTCACTATTCAGAATCACTGGGTAACACTATCAGAGGAATGAATCAGGCCCCTATGTGTTTCATGATGTTATTTCTGAAAGAAAACTAGCACTTGGATATTGTGTAAAGAAACCATTAATGAGCTTGGCAGTTTCCAGGGCTGCCATCTCCTAGAGTGTTCAGAAAGACTGTGGTTTACTGAATGACCTTGCTATATTTAACACATTGCTCATTTTAAGTTTGTCTTAAGACTGTGGGATTTCAGTGCCCCAAATAACAAGGAAATCTGCCACCAGCAATCAGCTGAGTCCAGGGGGATTCAGGATTTCATACAACCAAAGTTTCCCTTAAACTCTATGGTAAGTAGTTAGCAGCTTTAGAAGAGTTCAGAAGAAAGTTTGTCAGAGACCAGATGCCCCCCAAAAAGGCAGGACCATTGGTTGATGGCAATCAGCCTTTTTGAAAAGTTCACCATTGCTGAGTGGTGACTTTCACTCAGAGGTCATTGAAAAGTAAGTTGATTTAAAGTCCTAGGGAACTGTTTAGAGAATTCAGCAGAATTTTCTTGAATAGCCTGGGACATCTGTGCTGTAACCACTACAAGAGAGGGAGAAAAACAGCCTAAAAATAAACACAAAGCATCCAGTGGGTCTAGAATCAGAGAATTTCAAACGAGAAGGGATCCCATCCAACCTGTACAGAAACCAGGACTCCTTCTATGCCATGCCCTGTCTCCAAGTGGTCCTTAACCTCTGCTTAAAGGCATTCAGTGATGGAGAGCCCATTACATCCTGTGGTAGCCGATTCCACTTTAGGATGGCTCTAATTGCTGCAAAATTTCCCCTTATTTTTAGCAGAAAATTTCCTCTCTGTCACTTCTTCCTGTTATTCCTATTTTTGCTCTCTGGGGCCAGACATAGCAGGTCTAATCCCTTTTCCTGTGATAACCCTACAAATGCTTCAAGGTAGTGATCATGCCCCACCTTTGCCCCCTCCAAATCACATCTCTCCTGCAGGCTGGACACCATCCACGGCCACCTTTCTTCAGTAGCTCTCCAGGACATGCCAATGGAATATCAATATTTCGAGAAAATGTTCAATAAGGGAGGAGAAGACTAGGTTCTGTTGTACAAAACATATGACTGAGTTGGTCATGTAAGCATAGGTTTAGAGCTGGAAGAGGCCTCAGAGGTCATCAGTTCCTACCCTCCATGTAGAGATAAGGAAATCAAGACTGAAAGAGTTGACTTTCTCAAGGTCACACAGATGCTAAGTAGCACAGCCTGGGATCAGACTTTGGTCCTATGATGCCAAATTCAGTGCCCTTGCCATTATACCACAATGCTGTGACTTCCTCTTCTCTGTTCCCCATTACAACATTTTTTCTCAAGAGCAACAATTGTTAAAAGATCATTTGTAGGAGAATTTATGGAGGGGATTTATACAGACTTTTTTGTTGTCTTCTGGGCTCTCCCAGTTCTTTTTGTCTGAGGACAAGAGAATTGTACCCATTGATTATCAGGGTTTCTGGGAGTAATTCTAACTTTTACTCTCCCTCTCATTTTGCCTTGAAGCCAAGAATTCAAGCCATCACTTTAGAGACAAGAGATGACACCTTTTTGGCCTATGAATTTGGGGTCTCAAGGAAGGGTAGCTGGCAGAGTCATAACTACTGTTGAGTGATAGGACTTTTCCCTATGGCACCAAAATTTACAGTGGTCCTAATAGCACTTTCAGGGTTTTTTTTTTTTTTGTTTGTTTTTTTAGTGGCATAGAACAACTGAGTTTAGAAACAAATTAACAAGAATAAGTCATTAAAATAGGAAGCATTTAGATGGTGGCTTCCTCCCTCTGGTTATAGCTCAGATGAGTTTCTCATCAGTCCAGCCTCACAGTGTCCTTATTTTCCCCTTCTCTCCAACCTCTCCAACAGTGATCCCTCTATGTTCTGGGGTCTTTGCCACCACACGCTCTATCTCTCAAGGGAATTGAGGGATCATGCTTCATGCTGCTAATGCCAAGTGTAAATGTTTCTAGTTATAGCTGTAAGTATCGTGAAAATTCTACTTTAATTATCTAGGGTATTTGCTAGTCTTGCTATCCCAGCTTGAGGAAGTCATGTGAGGATTGCTGACAATGCCTGGAAGCAGGCTATCTGGGCCTGAACTCACTGAAAGACCCACAAGCATCACTGTTAGTCAGAAGGAGGGTCAGATTCCAGGATTGCTAAAGATAACCCACCAATGTGAGAACAGATATGTCCTAGAAGGTACTGAGACCAGAGCAAAGATAGAACTAGGAGTCATTATGTTGGAGGAAGATTAAAGTCATAATATTAATAGGATGCTGGGTTGGTGTCTAGGGAAGCTAAGTGGCACAGTGGCTTGAGTGCTAGATCTAGAATCAGGAAGACTAAATCTGCCTGAGCTCAAATTTGGCCTCAGACACTTCCTAGCTATATGACCCTGGGCAAGTCACTTAATCCTGTTTGCCTCAGTTTTCTCATCTGTCAAATGAACTAGAGAAAGAAAAGGAGCTGGAGCAAACCCCTTCAGTATTCTTGCCAAGAAAACCTTGATAGAGTTAGATGTGATTGAACAAAAATATTGGTGTCCACATTGTGTCCCTTTCACCTAATAATGCATCTTTTCTGTTCTAAGCCCTCTTTATTCTTCACATGCGGTATCCTTGATTTATTTAGGGAATAAGCCATTAAACTCTACATCAGAGCAGAATAGAACCAGCAGGTTCCTGACATAATCTTTTCAGGTAGTGTACTTAAAGCCCTTCATTGCCTGACTCCAATCTATCTACCTTTTGATGTGTGTGATGTTATCTGCACCATAATTCAGCATCCAGTCAAAGTTGTTTATTTCTTATTCTCCAAACTTAGCCCTCCATCTTTCATTTCTGTGCCTTTGTGTGGACAGTTCTCAATACCTGGAAAACTCTCTTCCTCATCTCCTTTTCAGGACTGAATCCATGCCCCATCTCCCACAGGAAGTCTTTCCTGTTCCTCTTAGTTATTAATGGTCTTTGTCTGTCTGATCAGGATAAGTCTGTATACACTTATTGGTTTACATGATATAGCTTCCACCCCCTTTACTCACTTCAACTAGAATGTATGCTCCTTAAGGGCAGAGACTTTTTGGGGAGGGCATTACCTTTGTATCTCCAGTACCTAACAGAGTGATTTGTCCATAGCAAGTGTTTAATAAATACTTGCTGGATTGAATTGGGTCCATGTTCTTAGGTTTTCTTATAATATAGAGCTAAGGTTGGTAAATAGAGAATATTATTCCCCTTTTCTGTGATGGAAAGAACACTGTATTTAGAGTCAGAGATATTGAGTTCAAATCTCAGCTCTACCATTAACTAACTTTGGTAAGAGTGCTAGATCAGACAACCTGGACTCAATTCCTGGCTTTGCTCATTGTGACTTTGGGCAATGCACTTAACCTTTCTGGTCCTATATCTTCATTTGTAAAATGGAGGAATTTGGATTAGATGACCTCTAAGTTCCCTTCCACATCCAAATCTATGATTCTAAGTCACTTTGCCTCTCTGGGCCTCGGTTTCCTCATTTTTAAGATGAGGGGGTTGGATAAGATGGGGTCCTTTCGAGCTCCAAATTTCTATCCTATGAGTTTCCTTGAGATTCAGTGACTTTCCCCAAGGACAACTGGCAAGTTAGTGGTGGAACCACTGGAATAAATATATAATGAAGAAGCAAATCTATGAAGGGACAGAGCTACGTGGTAAGTGTATAAATACGGGACAAGATGAAGTGTTTCTATCTGGGGAGACGTAGGTGGTGGTGGTGGCAATGACCCATCTCCAGCATTTACAAAGTGACTATTTGGAAATAAACCCCTGATGCTTAGATTTCCACTGATGTCACAGGGGAACTGTGGGCAGGGATGGAAGAAAACAGGGTGATCTTTTCAGGGACATAAGACATTGTGGCAATCGATTATTAAGATTATTGCTGTTCAGCTGGATGAGCAAGGTAAAGAAAGGACAAAACAGAATGGAAGGAGAAGTGAAAACTCATCAAGGTCCCAGTTTTAATTTACTCTAGTGTCTCTCCCACTCCCCTTTCTGGAAAAGGAAAACTGTCTGGGTTAATTTTTAAAAAAGAAAAAAGATCTATGAAGTTATTATGTCTCTGTCACTTCCTAATGACTCCCCTCCCCCCAATAGAACCCTTTCTTATAACGAATTTATGTATATATGATACGTATATATACACATATAATATATGTATATAAGTGTTTATATATGTATATATGTGTATATCTATATTCACATATGTACATATCTATATATAACACTATATATGATATATAATAATATATGTATATACACATGCGTATAATATATTTGTATATCTATGTGTATATATAATATAATATTAAGTATAATATTATATATATAATATATATTATAATATTATAAAAATACACATAAGAAATCAACACACTGGCCATGTCCTAAAACATACACTTCATTGCACACCTAGAGCCCACCACTTGTTTGCTTAGAGTAGGGAGCATGCCTTTAATGCTGTCCAAAGGTAATGTGGTTGGGTATGCGAATTCAAGAGGGGTGAGTTTATATATCTTGGAGGCAGAGGGGGCATGCTGGGTGAAATACGAGACTTGGAGTTGGGAAGACCTCAGCCAAATCCCACTTCTTATACTTCCCAGCTCCATCACACGGTCACTTTAATTAACCATAAGCCTCAGTTTCCTCATATATGAAAATGTGTCTAATGTCTCTAGTGCTAACCTTATAAGGTTATTATGAGGTTCAAGTGAGATAATATATTTAAAGTACTTTTTAAACTTTAAAACACGTTTGTAAAAGCCAGTTATTAATATTGTTATGTAGATTTGTCTTCAGAGATGTATTGGCTAGATGGGGTGGGAGTGGGGAGCCATGTGGGAGTATTCACTGGTGAAATTAGGTTTACAAGTGAGTCTGTCTGTTTGGTGGATAGGAATTACTAGAGGAGGTGACTGTTGAAGGATGGGGCGTGGGGTTGAGTTTGATGGATATCAATCAACTAATCAATATTAACTGATTATGTACCAGGTACTGTATTAGTTTGTGAAGGTCAGGTTGTGAAGGGTTTTTAATGTCAACTGGAGGAATTTGTGTTTGGTTCTAGAGGTCACAGAATGTTGCTGCAGTTTATTGAGAAGGGGAGTGAGTTTGTTACAACTGAGATTTAGAAAATCGCTTTGGCATTTATGTAGAGGTTGGACTAGGAAGAGAAGAAGTTGAGGCAAGGAGCCCAGTTAGGAGGCCATTGCAATGGCCCAGGTCACAAGTAGTGAGGGCCTGGCCTAGGGCTCAGTGAATGGTGAGAAACTGTTGTGGTGGAAGCAGGGACGTGATCTGGCATCCCACTGGCTATCAGTTAAGAGAAAGGTAAGCAGGAAGGTCCAGAAAACTTGGGCAGAGGCTTGTGAGCATGGGGCAAGTGTCTGATGGGTTGGAACCACTAGAGAGGAGCCTGGAGTATTGATCAGGTCCTCTGAAGTCCATGGCCCATGCTTGGACTTCACATGTCTCTCCACAGATTTGGAGTTGGAAGGGACATTAGAGAGTCAACTGGAACAGCCTCCTTATTTTGCAGGTGACTTTTGCAAAGCATTTTACAAATATTGTCTCATTTGGTCTTCATGACAGCCCTTGGAGGTGGGTGCTATTTTACAGATAAGAAAACTAAGGCAGACAGAGGTCAAGTGACCTGACCAGGGCTCAGTTAGTGTCTGAGGCTGCATTTGAACTCAGGTCTTCCTGACTCCAAGTTTGGTGCTCTTTCCACTGTGCCACCTAGTCATGTATGGAAGAGGAAACTAAGGCCAGAGAGGTGAAGCCCAAGATCCCACAGTTCACAAGAGACAGAGCTGAGGTATGCACCAAGATCTGTTGATTACAAGTCCAGGGTCTTCCCACTATACCATGCTGAGATGCTACAACCTAGTTGTGGACTCTTGAGGGGGAGGTGTGGCATGAGGGAGATGTTATGTACCCGGCTGGTGAGTAGAGATGATAATGGAGCTGCCATGCTTCATACCAAACACGGACTCCATGGTCTTCACCTTTAAAGATTACCTTTCTTCCAGCTTAGGACACCTCACCCACTGGACCTTCCGTTTCCAACCGTTAGTTCTGAATAATGCTTGACATTGTGCTCTTCTGGTACCTTTCCATGGTTCCTTGACCATTCTATTGGATTTTTTGTCTCATTCTAGACAGCATCTCCTCTAAACCTTTTTCTCTTCCCTCCAGGTCCTACATACATTCACATCCCATACTTAGAGCAGATGACCCAGTCTCTGGCTTCACTGAGAAGATGAAGGCCGTTTTCTATGAGCTTCCTTAACTTCCTTCCTCAACCCTGTTCACTCAGCCTCATTTCTCCATTGTCCTCTTGCTTCCTGCCTGCTTCAGAAGAAGGGTCTCTCCTTACTGTTGACTAATCCCTGTGTTAGTGTTATATTCCTTTCTAATGACTAGTATTTACATAGAACATTTAAGGTTTGCAAAAACATTTCATTTATGTTATGGCATTTAGTTTAATTAAGAGGTAGGTGCTTTTAGCATTCTCATTTTACAGATGTGGAAACTGAGGCAGAGGTTAACTGACTTGCTTGGGGTTTGACTCAGCCCTTCCTAACTCCAAGTCCGAGATCCTAAAGACTGGTGTCTTTAATCTGGTCCCTTCCTGCCTCCCTTAGGACCTGGCTCTGGCAATGATGCATTATCTTGTGTATGTTAATTTTCTCCTCTTGACTAGCTGCTTCCCATCTCTTTACAGACGTGTCCTCATCTCTCTTGGATGCTTCTTATCCCTCCAGGTGCTGTCCCATTTCTCTTCCTCATAGCTGATAGATCAATGCCAAACTTCTTGAAGAATTCATTTGCTCTTACAGTCACATGTTCTCACTGTCCTGTCCCCTCAACTTCTTGCCATTTGATTTCCCCTCCAAGCTCTGCTGAAATTGCTTTCCCCAAGGCCACCAATAGCTTTTCAATCAACAAATCCTTTGACCTTTTCTCAGTCCTCATCCTTCTCGGCCTCTGCAGTCTTTGGCACTGTTTACCACATTCCCCCCCGGATACTTTCTTCTCCTGACTGCAGTTTCTCTGCCAGTGGCATTCGTGCTCACCAAGTCTCCCATGTGCCAAACCTTGGTGTTATTTTTGACTCTTCTGTCTCCTTTCTCTCTCATATTGAGTCCTGTGTATTCTACCTCCACAAAAGCTTTAATATCCCCTCCTCCTCTCTATTACCACTGCTACCACCTAGTATAGGCCCTCATTACCACCCACCTGGACTATTTTAATAGCCTCCTAACTGGATTTTCCGCCTCCACTCTCTCCCCCTCCAATCCATTCTTCGAATCGCTTCCAGATTTATCTTCCTTGTACAGAAACGTGGTCATGTCAGTCTTTGCTCAAAACCTTTCAATGGTTCCTTATTGTCTAACAAGTAAATTAAAAAATAGTAACAAGAGCTGACAGGCAGCATAACATAGGGTTGGAGAACCCACCTGGGAGTCAGGAAGACCGAAATTCTAGGTCTGTTTCAACTCCTCCTTACTCTACGACCTTGGAGAAATCACTTCATCTCTCAGTGCCCCAGGCAACTTTCTAAGAGTAGACGTTGCTAGTGAGTTGCTGGTCTGCCTCATTACATGGTGCTTCCTAATTGGGGCTCCTCATGCCAATGAAATCATAGATCTGGCCCAATAATAATGATGATAATTATGGGGATCATAAAATGATGATAGTTTACATTTCTATAGTTCTTTAAGATTTATAAAATGCTTTTCTCACAACAATATCTGGGGTAGGTAATGAAAATGTTGTTTACTATCATTTTGTAGATGAGAAAGCTACAGTTTAGTGACTGACTCATAGTCATACATCGATGAAGCTGGCATTTGAACCTAGGTCTCTGACTTCCAATTGAACCATTTTGTTTTGTTTTATTTTCCTCTAGCTTGGCATTCTCACCCCTACATGAGCTGAGGTCACTCTACCTTTCTAGCCTTATCCCATCCCTGAGACTTCCCATGTATTTTTCATCTCTAGAGTTTTGTCCATATTTTTCTCAATGCCTGGAAATGCTCTTTCTGAATGGCACCTCAAGATTTCTGCCTGTACCTTCATACCATTTCTTCCATGTAACTTAATTTGAACACCCCACACTTGGTAATAACCTTTCTCTGACTCAGACCTCACAGATCATCACAGTTTGCCTTTCTCTTTGCATATGTATGTGATTTTATATTCTGGGCATTTGTGTCATTATCTTCCCCTCCTAGACTATAATCTCTCTTCTTACCTGTATTTTGTACTTTATTCAGTACCTGGTACAGTGTTCTGTATACAACTGATGCTTATTTAATGTTTGAATTGAGTTTAATTGAATTGAATGTTCCATACTGGAGCTACTACAGTTGGCTGAGTGGCCATGTTCCTGACAAGAGTGGAAGGAAAGGGACTCTGTGGCCATGTTTCTCAACCGAATGATTGGAGGTGGTTGATTCAGGATAGATAAAGTGCTTCTGGGGACAATGAACCAAGGCTGATGGGGAGAATGTTTTGTAAGAAGAGTTATTATTAGCTGGATGATGGCCAGTCTTAGAGTACATCAGAGGTCAGCTTGGCATGGATAGCCCCGAAAAGACTTTCCTTTCTCTGGCTGAAGGCTCTTGTCAGTGATGTGTTGTATAACTAGAGAAGTTTCTGTATATGAGAGTAAACCCCAAGTCCCTCTGATGTGCAGGTGTGGTCATGCATGAGCAGGGTCTGCCTTATCTCCTTCCACTCAACTAGCTAGAGAGGCGTTGGGTTCCGATACCATCTTTCTTCCATGTCTCCTGCTTTCTCACCATCCTCACTTCCCTTTTATTGGAAACTTGGACTCTACCCTTGGGTCCCTTGGCTCTGATTGGTGAACTTTTGCCCTCTCTTCCTGGTCATCTTCACACCATGCCACAGTATGTGTACCCATACCTACTTTTCCACCTCCTCTTTATATCTTGCTTGTATTTATTTGTATTTTCAGCACTTAGCCCAGTGCCTGGCTTAGCAAGTACTTATTCAATGCTCCATCTGTCCAACCATGCAATCTATATCTCTATCTACTCATCCATCCATCCATCTATCTATCTATCTACCTACCTACCTATCTGTCTGTCTATCTACTTACCAACTTACCTCCTTGCCCACCTACTAAGCTTCCCTTGACTGTGACTGTGACTTGATGGAATAGCATTGGAAGAAGATCTATCTTTACCATTCTGGGGTATGCATTTTGGAAGCTGACTCCATGCCCTCTACCTTACGCTCATATCCTAGCCATTACACTAGGCACTGGAAGTAACTTCATGCTCTCTATAATACAAGAAAACCCTGGATATTGTATTATTTCTGTCTACCTACAATTAGCAGTGTAGGACACAGTTTAGGGTTGAGGTGACTTGTCATGACAAGGAAGGATGGTTTAGGTGAACTGGTGGGTAACTCCAGCCAGTAGACCATGGGATCCAACACCTAAGAAATTAGGAAAGGGACTATTTCTGTTTGTGAGTTTCTGGGAAAGTTTGCTGGTGTGGAAGTCTCATGGCTGAGGTCTCCTTGGGGACGTGATGGCACTTGAACAGGTTTGGCCAAGGGTGGGATGTACTCTGTGTCAGCTTGCTAACAAAGCACCTGTAGGCTCTTTTGATTCTTCTCCTGTGCCCATTTTATTAGAAAGGCTTTTCTGGGATTTCAGCTTTTTCCTCTGCAATTAACACCTTTAATTAAAAATAAAGCAAATGGTTCACTGTGTTCCCTTTCTTTTCCCTTTCAAACTTCTCTGAGCATTTTTTGGGGTGATATCTCTCGATGACATATCTGCTGGGGGGTGGCTGAATGTCAGGTGCAAATTGGAAAAGGGGAATTGATGCCACCTTTATCAGAGAGGTTTCCTGGAAGAGTGTGGCAGGATCCAAAATAGAACATTATCAGCTGCTTGATGGGCAGCATCCCACAGAGCCAATAATTTGATCCACAAGCTCTCCTACCTCCCCTCTGTCCAAATGAGAGCCTTTCTATCTGGCCTCTCTGCTTTGCTTTCCCGCATGGCTCTGTGGACCCAGGCCAGAGTGGCTCCCCAGTTCCACCCAAGATTCCTCTCTTCTCCCTAGTTGAGCCTTTGTCTGTGTTTCATTAGTCAGATGCCTGGGCTGGGAGCTGCACACTGTATAAATGCAGTGAAGTTTCACTTCAGGCTCCGGGGAGTTAAACTCCCAAATTAATTCATTGTTGTTCATGTTGCTCCTACCTCATAGCTTCAGGGTCGTGTGGTGTGCTTCCTGAATTAGGGGTAGGGAGCTTTGGGGGAGGGAGGAGATATTTATACACATATTTTTGGTTTTTGGAATAACCTGGAAGAGTGCAAATTCACAAAATGTGAGCATTGGATGGGAACTTGTTGGTTATTAAAACCTGGGTTGAAATCCCATCTCTGAAACTTACCAACTGTGTGACTTTGAGCAAATCATATAAGCTCTCTGGGCCTTAGTTTCCTTAACTGTTACTTCAGGGGGTTGGACTGATTGTCTCAAAGGACTGTTCCAGTTGTAATAAAGCTATGATCTTCTGATCCACTGACATCCCAGGAGAGAGAAGCCCTTCTTCCCCAGCTGTCTTTTCTCCTTCCCACCTCCCCTTAACACTACCAGGTTGTTTGGGAGCTGATGAAGGAACATGGCAATCCTGTTGCCTGGTTCCTTGCATTGCACATAAGAGAGTCTTTGTAAATATTTGTTTAATTGAATTAAATCTTCTAGTGGTCTGGACAGCAGTGCCAGGAAGGACCAAATGGGAAGAGAGTAGGGTGGGGAGACACATTTCAGCACCCTAACAATTAAAGCTGCCTTTGCTTGGGCCGTGATAGTATAGAGGACACCACTGTTCAAGTTTGGCCTCTAAGGTTCCTTCCAACTTGGATATTCTGGGATTCTGATCCTTTATAAAAGAAATTTTAGGTTATGCAAATAGAGGATAGTTCATGAAAAATCTATTTCCCCTTACCCCTTCTATACTTTTTCTTTCTTTCCTCCTCTCTGCCCCCTCCCATTCTTTATGGCTGAGCCAAAGCAGGTCAGGACAACCTCAGGTCTGGAGGATAGAGTCATAGAATCTCAGAGTGGAAGTTTGGGTGATCTGTGGCAAGTTGTTTCATTTCATTTTATTTTTATTTTATTTCTGGATTTATTTTATTTTATTTTTGTAACCACTGGTCTAATAGCAAATATCCCAGGAGCTTGTGTGATACAAATGAAGACTTTGATAGATAAAACACATCCAAGGCCAAGAAGGACCCAGTAGATCCTTGTTATTAAGGAGGGCACTGATGGAAATGCTGACCTGTGTTCCCACACCTCATCTCTATCCCTATCTGACTGAGGATTAACCCATTTTGGTCCAGCTTGGTTCTATGGTTATAAAACATTGTAAGATCTGGCTCCTTCTCAAATATTCCATTCCATTACGACTAAGAGCTATTATTAGGGTCATTGAAGAAGTTAGCATATCTTGTCGCTAACTTTAGTGACTTTTTCACCATGTTCCTTACCCTTTTTGGGCCTCAGTTTCCTCAACTGTAAAATGAAGGTTTCTAACTAGATATCCCTAAAAGTCTCTTACAGCTCTAAATCTATGCTTCTATTCCTGCTCACACTTTGTTCTAGCGATCTCGAATGTATTGATCATGTAATATTGTGTATTATGATTTTCTGCTCTAAACCTATGATCTTTTGGTCCCATGACCCTAGCTAGCTGAGAAGCCAATGTGAATGATAGACTTTCAAAGAGATGCAGTTTTATTTCCCAAATAAAATCATGTATAGAAAGCTATGAACTGCTATAAACATGTGAGGAATTAATGTTACTAATGTACTTTCAAGTTCAATTAGTGATAGAAACCAAGATAACAAGGCTCACCAAAATGCTTTGCTATTTCAGTGTCCTTGGAATGTCTCTAAGAAACAGATAAGAATGATATATAGTGATTTGAGTGTTAGGAATATCTTCCCAATCTCTTCTTCGGATCATGCCACTCCCACATCAAAACCATCAGTGGCTCCGCATTGTCTACTAGGTGTTGAAATGGATAGAATGCCAGACTTAGAAAACCCGAGTTCAAATTTTGCCTCAAACATTTTCTCAGTTGTGTTACTCTGGGCGAGTCCCTTCCCTTCCCAAGTCCCAAATTGGATAATACATGTAAAAGTGCTCTGTAGACCTTAAAGTGCTAATTATTTATACTATGACTACTAATACTATTCTTCCTCTACTGCTGCTGCTACTACTACTACTTATTAAATATCTCCCCCATCCTCAAAGAAATCTCTCTTGTAATACAGAAAAAGCAATTAAAGAAAAACACAACATCCTTCTCTGTCAATGTACATGGCATTCTGCCCAAGTGGTCCTCTATCTCCCTGTTGTGAGAAAAGAGGCAGCTGATATTATCTGTTCTCCAGGATCATTACTGCTATGGCTCACAGTTTGACTTCTCCACAATGATTATTTAATTACCATTTCTGTTGTTATTTTGTATGTTCTTTTAGTTTTACTGATTTAACTGTATCTGTTCGGACAAATTTTCCTATGTTTCTTTGAATTCCTCATAGCCATCACATATTTCTGCATAAAACAAACTCTATTACATGCCTATGCCAGATTTTGTTCAGTCATTCCCCAATAATAGTTTTTTTCCTTGACATTTCTGCATTCCTAGGTTTCCCCTCAACACCAGTCATTCAAATCAATGCATACAATTTGTGTCCATTATAAGAAATCTGTGTGAGCAGTGGGTCTCACCCAAGGAGGGTGTGATGGTGAATATCTGAGGGAGGGAGGGACTAAGAGGTGGGGGTACATTTAAGATCAATTACATGGACAGCATCTCTTTTGCTGAAACTGTAACTGGGTCAAATTCTGTCTGAGCCACCATCTGGGAAATGGTTTAAACTAATATTTGCTGAGTTTCATGATCTGAACTGTTTGAGGGTTACTGCAGCTTGTTTGAACTGGACTATTCTCTGATAATCAAGAGAGATTGAAAGCCTTATGTTTACCATATATCCTATTACATTTTATTAATATACTGGATAAAGAAACATTCAGAGTGAATTGTCTATAGACTGGTCTAGAAAATGAGGGGGTTGCCCTAAATGGTCTTCTAGCTTGGAACACATGATTCTGTGATCCTGTGGCTGGAGTGGTATTTCTCTGTATATAGAGTGGGGAGGTCTTGTTCAGATAATCCCTTTTACTCTGGTCAAATTGACAAGCATTTGTTAAGTCCATATCCATAAGCCAGGCATTATGCTAAGAGTCAGAGTATTAAGGAAATACATATATAAACAGAAAGAAACACATAGTCCTTGCCTGAAAAGAGCTTACATTCTATAGGGGAAAGGAAAAAAACCTAAAATGGAATTGAAAAGGCAAGGAGGTTGGTGATGGGGTAGGGAGAAAGTATCCTGGTTGAGGCTTGGTGGAGAAAGTATCGGGACTCAGGAGTAGAGTCTGGAGAAGAGTGCAGATGTGGTTGTCCTTTAAATGGCCTTTAAACTTTCCTTTAAATGGAGGTTAACTAAACAGAACTTTGGGTCACAAGGGGTCAACTGGTGAAGAAAGTCTAAAAAGTTAGGAGTGAGTGGAAAACTGTCACTGAAGACTTCCTTTTTTAACGAAAACTTTACCATGTAGAACATTAGCTCTTTCTTTAACACATGATTCAAATCTCAGTTTTTTGAGTTAAGTTCAGATCACTGATCTGGACTTACTTTGAGTGTATTCTGTGCTTGGTTAGACTATGCATGGATTTTAGTTTCCTGTTCTGGACACCATGTTTTGGGAAGGTTATTGATAAGTCAGACAGTATCCAGAGGAGGATGACCAGGAAACCATGTAATATGAAGGCTGGTGAAGGACCTGGTAATGTTTAACCTGGGGAAGAAATGGCTTAGGGGAAGGCTCATTAGCTGTCTTCAGGCATCATTGGGCATCCCAATATCTGTGTTCAGAGATTAAACTTCTTTTGATTAGCCATAGAGAGCAGAACTAAAAGAGATGGCTGGAGACAAAAGGGGAAAATTTCAACTGAAGTTAAGGAATCATTTGTATTAAGAATCAAAGCTGTTCAATAGTAGACTGGGCTGCTTTAGAAGGTAGTGAGTTTCCCATTGCTAGAAGTCTTGTACCACTTATTGAAGATACTTCAGAGGAGATTCCTGTTTCAATGCAGGTTATATCACATGCCATCTCAGGTCTCTTCCAAGCTCTGAGAATCTATTATAAGGCCATTTTTATGGATATAGGTTAGGGGGATATGAATTAGACTTGTGATTTCATTAAAAGAAGGAACTCTCTGGTGAGGAGATTTCTTTAAACCAATGCAGATTGGCATTTTCTCTTAAACTTAGAATCTTAGAGAATTGTCTAGAGTGTTGAGAAATTAAGTGACCTATCCAGGGTCACATAGCCAGTACATATATCAGAGTTAGGATTTGAACTCATGTCTTCCTGGCTCTGATGCCAACTTTCGATCCATTCTACCAATGGTTCTCAAACTTCTTAATCTTGGAACCCCTTTTCACTCTTCAAAATTACTGAGAATTTCACCCAAAGAACTTTGTTTGTATGAATATACTGAAGGTAGAATGTCCTTGCACTACTGCTGTAGATGATAGCAAACCAACCTTTATCATGTACCTATTATGTCATAGGTACTGCACTAAGAACTGAAGATACTCATACAAAAATAAGGCCATAATTTCCTAGGGCTGCCCCTACTCCCAAACAAGACTCTGGACAAACATTTTCTTTGGGTCCCTTGTTTATATAAACAATCTGATTATAAATGTACTGCAAAATTCACGGGCCCATGTAAGGTATAGTGATTTATCATTACTTTGCCACTTTGCAATGTAAAGTCAAGTAAATATAAGAAATAAAAAATTTGAATTTAATATATTTTCAAAAATGTTCTAAAGTATTCAAAATTCTTGCTCATATCTTTGAGCGATCTTACTAAATGCAGTCCAGGATATTTTAAAGGCCTGAATGGAAATTGTATATTTTATCAATGTAAATATTTTTCTTTTGATTATCTCCCAAAATGAACTGAATAAATTGGGTCTACATTGGAGCCCTTCCCTAAAGTGCATTCATACATACTTGCATTGATAGCTGGTAGATTTTTTTTAATCTCAGGAATATGCATCAGCATAACAAACAGTATGCCAGAAGGGAGAACAGGAAACTCCATAAGGCAGCTCGATATTATAAGGTCTAGGTTATGTTACCATGCAACCAGTGATTAGTATGTTTCATAGGATTTCTATATAAGTTTTTGCAAAAAATGTCCTCTTGAAGCATCCTTGTGTCTGAGGTAGTTTTTGTTTTTTGTTTTTTTGGTGTGTTGTTTTGTTTTCTTGCTGTTTTGGGAAAAGTCCATGGTTTTGGTTTTTGTAGATAATGACATTCATATTTTTGGTGACCTCTCAAGGCAACATGTCACAAAATACAAAATTATGTTTTGAATAATGACTTGATGTACAATTATTGTGAGTGGAGAATATAGCCACAATAGCAATTTTTTGTCAAGTAATTTTTTTTTAGCATGTCCCTCTTTATGCTGTTTAAATATGAGATCAAAATCACTGATCTCCAGGGTTCTTTGTACATTAAATGTAGAGCTTTTAAAATATGGAATAGTTTGACTTCCTGACATAAACTTTATCAGGACAGCAAGACAAGATCTTGAAAAAAAGGGATAATTTCATAAAAAGCTGGCTGTATATGAACTTTATTAACCCTTTAGTAGTCAGTCTCTTAGAATCCAGGCTTCTTTATGTTGTTACTCTAAAGATTTGGCACAAGATGCATGGGACCTTTCTTGGAAATATGCCCTTTCACAAAAATCGTTGAATCATTATCAGTTGATGCCATCATGCTGCTGATAAGTGCTCAAACCTGTATGGACTGAAATAAGAACACACTTGACAACTCACAGTGTAATTCCATGCAGCATGGAGGACCAGTGATGGTTAAAGAGTAAACCCATTTCCCTGGAGAACTGCTACACTATGTGTCAGATATTTTAGAAAAATGGTTTATACCATTATGGCTCACCTCGTCTTCTAGATTCATTTAGTACCAGGAAAAGGAAGGGAGTATAAGGAAGGGAAGACATCAGTCACAAAAGGTGGGATTTGCAAACTCCAAAGAATCCCAGAGTTTTAGAGGGGCCATCAATCCAGTCCAACTCATACTCAAATACAAACAGAATGCCTACATCCTTACTGTAGCTAACCTAAGGAAGGATTATCTAATCTTCTTGAAAACCTCCAAGGATCAGGCACCTGTCACCTTCCAAAGAAGCCCATTCCACTTTTGGATAGTTCTAATTATTGGATGTTTTTCCTAACATCCAGCCTAAATTTGCTTCCACCCATTGCTTCTGGTTCTTTTCTCTGGACCCAATAAAATGATTCTATTACTTCTTCCACTTGCTAGTTCTCAAATACTTTGACAGCTATTCTGCCCCTGAATTTTCTCTTCTCCAGAATAAATATTTCCAGTTTCTTCACTAAATCCTCATATGCCAAGGAAAACCCTTCACCTCTCTTGGCTGCCCTTCATCTTATCAGCATCCTTCTTAAACTATGGTGCCCAACACTTAACTCAGTGCTACAGATGTTGCTTGGCAGGGGCAGACTATAGAGGGGCAATTGTTTCCTTATTCCTTATACCTTATAAAGGAAGTCATTCTTTTACTAATGCAAGACAAGATTGAGTTACCTTTTTGGACTTCTATAGAAGAAGAATTTATATAGAGAGTAGGCCTGGAATGATAAGTGCATAGGAAGAAATAGTGGGGAAAAGGGATTTTTGCTCAGACAGGCAGGTATTCTGAATTCCAGGGATTGAGAAGCAGGAGTTTTCTGAGGCAGGTGAGTGTGTGTGTGTGTGTGTGTGTGTGTGTGTGTGTGTGTGTGCGTGTGTGCATGCATATGAGTTGTGAGGTGGATTGGTGAGGATGGTGGGCAGAATGTGAAGCAGCAGACAGAAGGTTGTACAAAATGGAATGTTGGTATAATGGTACCTTCCCAGATACCATCTCTTAGGTAAATCTGGATGGCTTAATTGGGAAGGCCAAAGAGTCATAGAAAATAGAAGTCTTTGGGTACATGAAGAACAATTTCTGTCAATGTTCTTTTATTTTTGGTGCAGTTCTGCTTCATTCAATTAAACAACCTTTGATGAAACATTTCCTATGTGCATGTCTCTCTCTCTCTCTCTCTCTCTCTCTCTCTCTCTCTCTCTCTCTCTCTTTTTTTAGTGCAGTGGGGGATGCAAAGGTGAATGACAGTCCCTGCATCATGGACGTTAGACTGGGAGGTGTTATAATTGCACACGCAAATCAATACTGTAGAATACAAAGCAGACTGTGTGTATTAGAAGGATACAAGCAGAGTGTTAAGCAGGGTATGAGGAGAGAAAAATAATTTCTGATTTGGAGATCTGGGAAGACTTCCTAAAATAGCAATTGGGTTGTGAAGACATGGGTAGGATTTCAACAGGTAAATATTAGAGGTAAGAGGTAGAGAGCAGGAGGAAAGACATTATAAGAATAAGGAATTGTGGGAGCAAAGGCACAGGAGAAAGAAGGCGAGGTTTTTCTAGAAGGCAAGCCAGTGTAATGGTAGATTAAAGACTATAGAGGGCAAACTGTATGAGACAGAACTGGAAAGGTAAGAATGGTCCATCATGTAGAAGGCCTGGAATGCCAGGATCATGAGTTTGGACTTTCTGTGGCAGGGAATCATTGAAGGTTTTGGAGAGAAGAAGTGAATGATTAGTTCTTTGCATCAGGTAGATTAACATGGCAGAAATATTAATGATGCATTGGAGGGAAGAGAAAAGAGACAGGGAGGCCTGTTAATGTTACTACACAAAGTGCAAAAATCCAAATAGCTGTAATAGATATTTGTTTTGGGGGCAGCTAGGTGTCACAGTGAATAGAGCACCAGCCCTGGAGTCAGGAATACCTGAGTTCAAATACTACCTCAGATACTTAACACTTACTAGCCGTGTGACCTTGTACAAGTCACTTAACCCCAATTGCCCTGCATTCCCCCCTCCAAAAAGGCAAAAAATATAGATATTTGTTTTGGAAAGATGTCAAGTTTCATGCTAGAAGAATATGACTTAAAAAGTTTCTTGTTCTTCATGACTTTATCAGTCTTCACTCACCTGTGTATTGTTTCTGTCCTTGAAAAAATTTTTATATATTGGGTCAGGCTGCAAACTGCCCGAAGTCTTGGTCAGAGAAAACACCAAAAGGTTTGTTTAGTGATGAATCTGTGTGTCTTGTGTGCAACAGGTGTATACTTGATTGCATTTTCTGAGTTCTTTCTGATTCCCTTTAGCTTACTTGTGTTAGAGGTCATGGACTCTGACAAGAAGTTATTGAATAATCCAGGCAGGTGGTAACAAGAACCTTGTATGGGTGAAAAGAAAGGCACAGACAAAGACCAGAGACACTTTTGAGTTAGAATCAGCAGGACTTGGAAAATGATTGTCTGTGGAGGGCTTGAGGAAAAAATAAAAAAATGACTCTAGAGTTTCTGGGTGACTGAGAGGATGGTGGTGCTGTCAACAGAAATTGGGATGTCAGAAGAAGGCTTTGGAGGAAAGAAAAATAATATAGCTTGGTGCATGTTGAATTTGAAAGTAAAAAAAAATCCTAGGTAGTTATCTTCTGCCACTGGAACAGAGGGAGCAGGCCCAACCCAAAGCATGCAGCTTTTCTTCCTCTGTTTGCCATTTGGAGGCATACAGAGAAGAGAAGAAGAGCCGATCGATGAAGACTAAAATGAGAGGAAAATCAATGGAAAACAGGAGTGGATTGGAACAAAGCTATCAAATTTGCAATCACCCAAGCACTGAGAACTGTTGTAACTTCCATTTATAGAGGAAAGATGATAGAAATCTAACTATTTTAGGCCAGCTGTTAATTGACCAGGTATGCCTTTCCTTTGTTGACCTCCAAGACCTCCAAGCACCTCAATGGGAAATTTGCTGACTCAGTCCAGAATCATCATTGCCTTTCTCAGAATTTAGCATCTTGCAGAGGACTGGAGGTGAAAATCTATTTGGGTCGTAATGTTAGACCCAAGTTGAAATTGAACTAATGGAGTTACAGTCCAAGAAAATGGCTTTTTAAAATGAAAAGAATTACTTTGTTAAAATAAAATCAGACTTACAGTAAAATATTAGAGCACCACTCAGTAAGCTCTTTGCCACTGTAGATGACTTTTAATGCTTTTGGCATGTCTGTATTGTAAAATTCAGGCATTCCCCTTACCTTTCCAGGTTTCATACTGGTTCCCTTCAGGACTGATTGAATGTGGTACTCCATTTCCTTGCTGTGTGCATTGGTCCAGGCTATCCCCACATGCCTGAGTCTTTGGGGCCTCCCTTGAAGAGTTAGCTCAGGTATTGTGTTTGGCATTTAAAGTTCTTCATTACCTGTAGATAGCTTGCTTTTATATATTTGTTTGTATATTGCCTCCCCTATTAGATTATAAGTTCCTTGAGGGCAGGGACAGTCTTTTTGCCTCTTTTTGTATCCCAACTTCTTTATTACTGTTGAGGACACCATCATCCTCCCTTGGTGTTATTCTTGACTTCTTCACTCTCTACTCACATATCCAATTTGTGACTTGAGTTGGTTATTTCTTTTTTCCCCTTATTTATGACTCACCATTTCCTTTATTTGTACAAAATAGTGAATAATCATACCCTGGCTGGGAAAAAAGGGTGGTTTTAGCTTTAAACAAATCCTTCTGTCCAGAAGCATCTATTTTGAAGGCTTAGGACCAGCAGCTTTAGCCCCCAGCATCTTTGGGTTTGGACTCCGCAGGCTTAGCAGCCTTAGCATCAGACTTGGCTGCCTTGGGGTCAGATTTGGCGGCCTTGGGGCCAGATTTGGTAGCCTTGGAATCTGACTTACTGACTTTGGCGGCAGCCTTAGGGTCAGTGGGCTTGGTAGCTTTGGGGTCAGTGGTTCTGGCAACCTTAGAATCAGGCTTTGTGATCCTGGAGCCTGGACGTTTGATGCCGATCCTAGGACCTGGATGCTTGGTAGCCATCTTGGGGCCAGCACACCAGGCTCTGGCCTTGGGGATCTTGGGCCTGAGGACCTTGACTTTAGAGGCCTTGGAGCTCAGGGCCTTGATGGCCTCTGCTCGGGCCTTGATGGCTTTGGCATTGTTGGCCTGCATCTTCTTCAGCCCCTTCTTGTTGTGTTTCTTGGCAAAGTGCATGTTTCTCAGAAACTTGGGGTCAACCCCTTTCAGAGACTTGTATCTCTGTGACCTAGGTTTCTTGATGCCATTTCTGTGCCATTTCTGTGCCATTTTCGAGATTGGTTGTGGGTGGTGTGGTTCTTAGACTTAGCCATCTTTACACCGCAGCCTGCGCTAACAGGCACTCCACCGACCAGAAGAGGCCAAAGGGAGAGAGCGAGTTGGTTATTTCTACCTTGCAGTGTCTCATCATTCAGCCACCACCTTGGTATAGACTTTCGTCACCTCCTCACTGAACTATTGCATTAATCTTCTTTTTGGTCCCCCAGCCTCAAATCTCTCACCACTTCCATTCATCTTCTGCTCAGCTACCACAGTGTTTTTCCTCGAGTGTAGGTTTTCTGCTATTCAGTGGGCTCCAGTGACTCCATATGACCACTAGGATCAAATATCAAATCCTTTTTGGCATTTAAAGCTCATCATAACCTGACTCCTTCCTACCTCTCCAGTCTTCTCACACTTAACTCCATGTACTTTACCATTCAGCTTTTGCTGTCCTTCACGCCCTGGAATGCACCCACTAGCTCCCCTTGTTTTTTTTCAAGACTCAGCTCAAATCCTATTTTTTTTTCAGAGCATAACACTCCATCTGTCAGCTCTGGGCATTCTTTCTGGCTGTCCTCCATGCCTGGAATTCTGTCCTTCTTCTACTCCAATCATTGACCTCCCCGGCTTCCTTTGTCTCAACTAAAATGTGACCTTCTACAGGAAGCGTTCCCCACCCCCTCTTAATTTCAGTGCTTTTCTGCTGTTAATGATTCCCTGTTTATCCTGTATATTACTTGCTTTGTAAATATTTATTCGTATATTGTCTCCCCTATTAAAGCATAAGCGTCTTGAGGGAAGGGACAATTTTTTTTTGCCTCTTTTTTGTATCCCCAGCACTTTACATTGTGCCTGGCACGTAATTGATCAATTGATTGTAAGAAGCCTTTCCAAGTCTCCCTCTCTACTTCTACTCCTAGCATGATGGAGTAGAAAGGAAGAACATTGGAGCTGGAGGCAGGGAATACGTAGGTTTGAATCTTGAATTTGGATCTGGGCAAATCACTTAATGTCTCTAAGCCTTAGTTCCCTCATCATCCATAAGATGGGGGTAATGATAACTTATATACTATTTATATATGTATATATGTAATGATACCTTATATACCATTTACTTCTATGTGGAAATATATTCTGAGTCTTGGGCAGCTAACTTAGAAGCCAGTTTTTGGAATCTAGTGCCTTGGTGATTGATGTGGAGATAATGGCATTAATAAAAATGATGGCTTATGTAGCAATTTGAGGTTGATAGAATGCTTTCATCATAACAACCTTATGATCCAGGTAGTGCTAGTATTATCCCCATTTTGTGGATAAGGAAAAGGAGGTTCAAAATAGTTACTGACTTGCTCATGGCTAGGGCCAGGGTTTGAACCAATCTAGGTATTTTTATGATACCGCATAACTTTTTCCCTGGTCTCTCTACCCCACCCCTGATTTGAGGAGAGAGTGTGATTTTTCATGAAGACTATTTCTTAGAAGTACCATTGTTTCAAAAAATGAAAGTCAGCAAAAAAGGACTTCTCAAGGGTCATATTCAGCATTTTTCTTGCTTGATTAATTTCCTTTTAATTCCATATAACCTGAAAAAGGAAAAAAAGGTGAATGAAAAAATAATTTCCAGGCTGTGCTTATGAGAATATGATCTAGGAAACTGCACATCTTCCTACAGCTGATTCAGTGTAGAACTGGTAGACTTAGCAAGGCCAAGAAACATATATACACACATTCACATATGTATTCATATGTAAACATATATACACACATTCACATATGTATTCATATGACCATACACCCTTCTTCCATTATTTACCAATATTCCATTATTTTCATACTGAGAAAGATTTCATCAGTCACAGTTATTGTTTTTCCATATAGAAATGTAAATAGTTCAACTTTGATAAGTTCCTTTTGATTTCTTTTCCCTGATTACCTTCTCAGGCATCTCTTGCTTCTTGTGTCTGGATGTCAAATTTTCTATTCAACTCTGGTTTTTTTCTCAAGAATGCTTGAAAGTCCTCTATTCCACTGAATGACCATATTTTCCCCTGGAACAAAATACTCAGTTTTGCTGGGTAGGTGATCCTTGGGTTCATTCCCAGTTCTTTTGCCCTCTGGAATATCATATTCCATGCCCTTCAATCCCTCAGTGTAGAAGCTGCCAGGTCCTGGGCTATTCTGATTGTGTTTCCATAATATTGAAATTGTTTCTTCCTGGCCGCTTGTAGTATTTTCTCCTTGATCTGGGGATTCTGGAACCTGGCTATAATATTCCTGGGAGTTTTCTTTTTGGGATCTTTTTCAGGAGGTGATCGGTGGATTCTTTCAGCCTCTATTTTGCCTTCTGGATCTAAAACATCAGGGCAATTTTCCTTGAGAATTTCTTGAAGGGTGATTTCTAGGTTCTTTCTTTGATCATGGCTTTCAGGTAGTCCAATAATTTTTCAATTGTCTCTCTTGGATCTATTTTCCAGGTCAGTGATTTTTCCCATGAGATATTTCACATTGCCTTCTATTCTTTCATTTGTTTGGATCTGCTTAACAGCATCTTGATTTCTCATAAAGTCATTAGCTTCCATTTGCTCCAGTGTAACTCTGAAGGAATGAATCTCTTCAGTGGGCTTTTGAGATTCTTTTTCCATCTGGCAAATTCAGCTTTTATTTATTTATTTATTTATTTATTTTTAAAAGCAATTGGGGTTAAGTAACTTGCTCAAGGTTACACGGCTAGTCATTATTTATGTGTGGGTGCTCATTTTCTGAGGCCGGATTTGATCTCGGGTCATCCCAACTCCGAGGCTGGCACTCTTACTCACTGCGCTGCCTAGCCGCCCCTTTTAGGGCGATTGGGGTTAAGTAACTTGCCCAAGGTCACACAGCTAGGTTTTTGTTTGTGTGGGTTAAGTGTCTGAGGCTGGATCCGAACTCAGGTCCTTCTGACTCCAGGGCCGGCACTCTACTCACTGCGCCACCTAGCCGCCCCCAGATTCAGCTTTTTAAGGCATTCTTCTCCTCATTGCCCTTTTGGGCCTCCTTTGCCATTTGAGTTAGTCTATTTTTTAAGGTGTTGTTTTCCTCAGTCAGGCTGTTGACCCTCATTTCATACTTTTCCTGCACCCTTCTCATTTCTCTTCCCAATTTTTTCTCCACTTCTCTTATTTGATTTTTAAAGTCCTCTATGGCCTCTAACCCACTCATGTTTTCCTTTGGAGCTTTTGGAGCAGGATTTCTGACCTCACATCCCTCCTCCTGTTCTATGCTTTGACCCTCTTTGCCCCCAAAGTAGGAGTCTAAAGTTACATTTTTCTGTTTAATTTGTTTCCTTTGCCTTGGCATGTTGCCACTTAATTACTTGACTTTTGGGCTTGTTGACACAGTATGGCTGGGCCGCCAGACAGGGGAACTTTCATCCCGAACGTGTGAGGGGACAACTTCCGTTTCTGGCAAGCTGGAAACCCACCCACAACCTCCACCTCAGATCACAATCCAGATCCAGGGAGGTTAAAGCAAGAGCAATTACCCCCCAAGACTGATCGCTGGATCTCCCTACAGTTTGCAGGCCAGGAGCTGGAGCTGCCTCTGAAAACTACAAAATGGCATATCTCCTCAGTGGCTTCTAGCCCCCAGGGGAGGAAGCTGAAGTGTTCCCCAAATACTGGTCCCAAAGTCCGTAGGGCACTAACCTCTCACTTTGTCCTAGGCATGTCTATGTTGATAATTCTGGAATCGCCACAGCTGCTGGTATTCTGGGGTCCCTCCAGTCGGCTGCTGGCCTGGCTGACAAGATTAAAAGTGGAAACTCTCCAACCTAGCCCTCCATAATAATCTACATAATACTATAATATACAGAATCACATATATTATGTATAATAATCTGAATAATATGACTCCTGACTACCTTTTCAGATGTGTTTAAGTTGGCTATCTATGTTTCAGTCAAACTGGACTACTACCTGTTCTCCAATCTTGACATCCCATTCCCACCTCCATGTGTTTTCTATAATGCATTACCTTCCTATTTGGCCCTCAAAGAATACTTATTCTTCTTCCAGGCTAGGTTTTACTGTGCTCGGCTCCCCACACACTGTGTGCTGTGCTGCCAGCTCCCAGAGCGCTGCGTTGGTCCTTCCTGCAGGGCTGCTGGGCTGTCCTCAGTGGGAGGTTAGCTTCTCTGTGTCATTCTGTGGGTGCTGGGGCTCCAGAAGTTGTTCAGAGTCCCCTTTTACATAGTTTGGAGGTGATCTGTGGGGAAGAGTGGCTTGGACGCGCTGTTTCTACTTAGCCATCTTGGCTCCACCCCCTTCTTATACACTTATTTTACAGGTGGGGAAACTGAGGCCCCGGGAAGTTAAGGAACTTGCCCAAGTTCATGTAGGCAAGCATCAAGGTGTGATGACTTCATCCTTGACCACGACATTGAATCATGGGGAATAGAATATTTGAAAAGGAGCCTCCCCTTGCACTGTTTACATAGTAGGGTAGGGATGGACCAAGTTGGATTAATCTTGGATTAATCTCAGTCCATGTTCTACATTATAAGAATCTGGACAGTGTTTAGCATGTGACCATAGGCCACTGTTTCCATCTGGAATAGGTGTCTGCTAGGCCCTTCCAGGCCTTGGATACCTTTGCCCAATCAGGTCCTTATCTCCATCATATAGACTGCTTGGGGTCCTTGCTATGAGGTCAGCAGCTGCAAAAGTAAAACCAAACTCCTCAGTGCAGATGTCATTTCTCACACCAACCTGGTCTTTGGTTTTCTTTCCAACTTTGAGGTTATGATTTTCTTCTGGAAGCCTGGACCTGTCCTCAGGTCATTGCGCTCTTTTTTGTGGCTATTTTCTGCAGTTTGTCATCTTCCTCTATCCCCAAACCTGACCCTCTTCCAAACTCTTGTTTCTGTTGAGGGTACCTCCATCCTTTTAGTTATCCAAATTCATAACCTTAAGAGTCACCCCTGCCTCTCTCCTCTTCCCTACTCCCTGAATCTAACCACTTGCCAAACCTTAGAGAGTCTCCTTCCCTAAGACTATTCCTTTCCTTCTCCTCTCACCATCATTACTCAGGTTGGAACCCCTATTGTCTTCCATCTAGATTACCAGAAGAGCTTTCTGGTTAGTCTCCATACTTCTAATTTCTCTTCCATCTACTACTCCATCTTCTGCACAGATGCCAATTAAATCTTTACAATGCTCAGGTCCAATTATGTTATTTTCTCAATTATAAGACTTTCAGTGGCTCCCTATTGCCTCTAGGATTAAGGAGTTTATTTTTATTTTTACATTAATGATCTAAGATTGGTGATGTGCTTTACAAATATTATCTCATTCTATCCTCATTACAACCCTGGGAGGTAGGTTCTATTAGAATTCCCACAAGATTAAGTGGAAACTCTCCAACCTAGCCCTCCATAATAATCTACATAATACTATAATATACAGAATCACATATATTATGTATAATAATCCGAATAATCTGACTCCTGACTACCTTTTCAGATGTGTTTAAGTTAGCTATCTATGTTTCAGTCAAACTGGACTACTACCTGTTCTCCAATCTTGACATCCCATTCCCACCTCCATGTGTTTTCTATAATGCATTACCTTCCTATTTGGCCCTCAAAGAATACTTATCCTTCTTCCAGGCTAGGTTCAAATGTACCTGAAACCTTCCCTGTTACATTTCAAACCTCAGCTAGGGTGGTACAGTGAACAGGTCTGCGAGTTCAAACCAGCCTCAAACACTAGTTGTGTGACCCTGGGGAAGTAGCTTCCTCGGTTTCCTCATCTGTAAAATGAGCTGGAGAAGGAAATGGCAAAGTACTCCAGTATCTGCCAAGAAAACCCCAAATGGAGTCACAGAGAGTTGGGCATGAGTGAAATAACCAAAAAGCGGTTGTCATAATGTATTGTCCCTCTTATCATATTACTTTTATGTGCTTATCTGTGTATGTGTTGTATATTCCCAATAAAATATAACCTCCTTGATTACAGGGACATCTTCATTTTTATCTTTCTATCTCTAGTATATAACAAAGTGCTTCGCATTAAAAATGTTTGACATGAATTAAATGTTGATGTTTGAAAATAAGAATTTGTTAGTTAAAAGTTAACTGCTGGGAAATAGGGACAATAGTCACAAACTTCTTGTGACAAGACATACTTGGAGGAAGAAGGATGCTGAGAGGGAAAGCTGAGCAACACAGATGGGACTAGTATGAGAGCAAGGTTTCCAGAACAGCAACAACTTGGTAGAAGTTGACCTTGACTGAGCTGGCATGATGAGGCTTGAGCGCTCAGGGAGAAAAGAGGGTAGAAATTCTGATGGTGGAATCGAAGACCAAACTCAGGAGTTTGGTGGTTATGCAGACAGATTATGTCTTTTTTTTTTTTTGGTTGAGGGGGAAAGGCAAGGCAATTGGGGTTAAGAGACTTGCCCAAGGTCACATGGATAGTAAGTGTTAAGTATCTGAGGCTGGATTTGAACTCAGGTCCTCCTGACTCCAGGGCCAGAGCTCTATTCACTGCACCACCTAGCTGCCCCAGACAGGTTATGTCTTGACCAGAACCTGGGGACTATCATTTCTGGGAAACACCCCCCCCTCCCCAACATGGCTTTTATTAAGGTCTGAGGCTTTAGAGAAAATGAGAACATAACTGATTGAGGGGTAAAAAAGGGTTGAGATTCAGGAGAGGAACCAGATTTAAGTGTGAAACTGAGCCAAGCTAGACAAACTATACTGCCTACACATACCTGTATATAATTTTCATTCCAGAATTCCTCATGCTGTTGTCAGGTTAATCCTAAGCACATGATATTTTGATGATTTTCTTTTGAAGAAGAAAACATAGGGGCAAAACTATAATTTCAGGATTGTGCTCTAGAAAAGGATAATTCCCTTTATTTTTTTCATTCATTCATTCAATTATTTTTTTCATTCATTCATTCAACAAGTATTTATTAATTGACAAAAATGATTGCAGTCAATGGCACTGCCATTCTCTCATCCCCGTGTAGTTGAGGAGTTCACATTCTTTTGAGGCTGGGGCATTTTCACAGACAAGTGAAATCAAAATATAAATTAACTACAAAGTAATATGGGGATGGGAGATAGGAGGGGTTCTGATAACTGGGGGATCAGCAGAGGCCTTCTGCCTGTAGGTCACTTGAGCCAAGCCTGGAAGGAAGCTAGGAATTTTCCAGGGCAGAAGTGAGGAGGGAGGGAATTTAAGGCTTGTATGTAGCTTGTACAGAGGCATGGAGAGCATGCTATCCACCTCCTGATGGAGAGGTGAGAGACTCAGGGTACAGACTCAGATGTATATTTTCTGGACATAGTCAATGAGGGGATCTGTTTTGCTTTGCTGTGCATATCTGTTACAAAGGTTATGTCTTTTTCAATGGAAAGTGGAATAGAGAGAAAATAGATTTTTAAAATTTTAATATTTTTAATGTTGAAAATAGATTTTTGTTAAATGAAAAAAGATTAAATAAAGAAAGGAACAAAGGCATAAAGATAAAGAATGGGATGTTATGCATAGTCTGTGAAGGGGAGTAATGTGCAAAAAAACCTAGAAAGATCGACTGGGGCCAGATTGTGAAAGACTTTTTTTTTTAAAGCAATTGGGGTTAAGTAACTTGCTCAAGGTTACATGGCTAGTCATTATTTATGCGTGGGTGCTCATTTTCTGAGGCCGGATTTGATCTTGTGTCATCCCAACTCCGAGGCCGGCACTCTTACTCACTGCGCCACCTAGCCGCCCCCTGTGAAAGACTTTAAATGGCTCATGCAGAACTTTATTTTATCCTATAGGTAGTAGGGAGAAACTGAAGTTTCTTGAGCAGGAGAGTGGCATGGTCAGCCCTGTACTTTAGTAATATCAGTGTGGCAACCATGTGCAGGATGGGTTAGAGAGGGGAGAAACTGGAGATGGGGACTCCGATTAGCAAAGAGGAGGTGAGGGCCTGAACTAAGGTCAAGATGGAGAGGAGGTGATGCATGAGAGATATTGTAGAGAGAGAATCAAAGAATCCCATTCATGATAATGATCAGTGGTAACTCTTAGCATAGAAAAGGGGAGGTCCCTGACACTCGTTCATTGTACCAAAGATCTTACTCACATCTCTCTTCTTCCTTAATAATTCTCATTGACTACAGAATTATAAAGACCAGCAACGTGCTTCTTTTGGCTCAGGCTCCACTGAAAAAGGATGGATGCTGTCTTTTTTAGCACTGTGGCTGTACCTGTTTCCTCCTGGCCCTGTAGTGTGGCTGCACTGCCTTCCCACACCTGTTCCTTCAGTGATGGCTCTCATCACAGGTTCATTCTCATACAGAGAGTGAAGCTTTGAATGCCACTCATGGTCAGCTCTCTGAGCAACACACTGAATCCAAATCAAGTTATTTGTTCCAACTTTTTGTCCTCAGGCCTTCAGAGGCTGGTGTGTGTATTATCAGAGCCATCCCATTTGGAGACAATAATATAACAAAAGGAGCAGCTGTGCATGAGAACACAGGCTAACCTTTATTTGGAAGCAAATGGCAGCAACTGGATAATGAAGACACATGTCCTGCTGTGCTGGCCTGGGGGGCTTGCTTTTGAACATTTGATTGGTACTTTGACTATAAATATAATTTTAATGTAAGATTTGAATAAATATATAGAATAAGATACTATATATATATATATGAACAGATGCACGTGTGCAAATATACATGTATATACAACAGAATATCTAAACATTATATGTACATAAATACATACAGGTGTATATGTAGACTTGTATGCACTTGTATAGACACATACATAAATATATATAGATGTGAGGGGTATGCATACATATATATGTATACACACATCACTGTTTCTTTTCACTAAAGTGAATTTCATTTTTGAAAAATTGTAACGCATTTAAAACAGTAGCAGTCTCCACTGTTATCAGACCCAATTGATTCAAATGCTAATGCCTGCTCCTTAGCGTATTCTGTTTAATTAGTTTGCACCTGATCCTGGGCAGGGAAGAAAGGCACTCTCTTCTGCCATATGATAGCCTTGAGCTGGTCTTGCTCTCTTACCAGCAATATGCATGTCTGAAAACAGCAGTTTCCCTGCCTGTCTCTCTGATGGCAGGTCTGTGATGGACTTCGCATGTTCCTCTCCCTCTATCCCTCAGAGGTTCATGAACACCTGCTTCTCTTAATTGCCATCTAAGATTTTAAGATAAAGATGCTTCCTGGTGGTTGGTTTTGTTTTTTTTTTTCTTAAGTAACAGAAAATTATAAACAAGAAATTTCTCTGAAGTGCCTGGAGGACTTCTGGTTCCAGTAAATGACTAAAAGCAAAATTGCAGCTGAGAGGCTTCTGTGATGAAACTTTGGCCCCTGAGATTGGCTGCAACTGGGGGGAGAGGAAAGTGTTTGTCCTCTTCACAGGAACCTGGTTGGAGACTGTTTCTCCTGGTTGCCAGCATTGTCTGTGAGCTCCACAATTGGCTATCTCCTGGAAACAGTTTCTGTTGGAATTTTCCACATTTTTCCTCATCTCTTTCTGAATAATGACTTGTAAGGCAAATTTAAGTAGCAAGCAGGTTTAATCAATGTCCAGATCTGCAACTGAAGTGAATGGAGTCTTGGAGGCAAGAGGGGGACAGTATAGAACTCTTGGATCCAGCTGTATCCTCTGAACCTGTACATTTTTTGAAAAATATTAGATGCCCTATAGATGCATTTGAAGTTCCAAGTTCAAGTCCCAGATCTGCCTCTTACTACCTTGGGGTGCTACCTTACTACTGACCTTGGGCAAGTCACTTAACTTCTGGGCCTCAGTTTCGTTATCTGTAAAATGAGTTTGGATTAGATGACCTTCCAACTCGAAATCTTTAAGTCTATATGTGCTGCTTTCAAGGCACTCAACTGGGAGATATGGCATGTATACATCTAAGTATATAGAGTATATACATAAATGAATGCTTGAGTTCTCTGGATCTTACCTTGCTTATCTGCACCATGAGATGACCTCTAAGGTTCTTTCCATGTCCAGGGCTGTCATCTTGTGACCACAGGACCTTGACCTATATATCTAAAAGCGAACTTTTCAATGCCCTTTCCAAACCAGCTCTTCCTCCTGATTTCCTTATTGCAGTCAGTGGCACTGCCTTTCTCCCATCCATTAAGGCTCTTCCAGGAACATCAGTCATCTCTAGGGCACTCCTCTCACCCACGTCAAATCCATTTGGTTTCCAAATCTAGAAAATTCCTTCTTCAGCAACTTTCTCACACTTATCTTCTCTCTGTTCTCACTCTAACCTCCCTGTCTCAGTCTTCTCCTAGAATGCCCTCTCTGCATCTCTGCCTAAGGAAAGTCATTCTTCAAGACCTTTTCTCTTAGCCTCCAAGGTTGGATCCTTCTCTCTCCAATTAGATTCCAAGGGCAAGTAATGACCTCATGCATCTTTGTAATCATCTTCCCCTCCCCCCCAACATACATTGAACCTCCAGAACTTTATTCATAGGAGATACTCTATAAATATTGAATGAATGAATGAACCCCTTGCCTAACCAAAGACTTTATAATATCTCTTCAGTTAAAGTTCTCCCCAGTGTAGGTATCTCAGGATAGTAAAGCCTGGTTTAGCCGACCTGTAGAGTAAGCATGATCCAGATGCCTCCAAACCATTGGCTTCCTTTTGAAATTTCCATTCTGCAGCAATGTTGGGATGGATCAGAGGAGGAGAGAACTTTTGAACTAATCTGGGTACGAGACAACACTTTAGGCCAGCTTGGTGTTTGTCCAAGATATGTTTTTCTCTGTGACTTGGCTGAAGGTATAGATGGCATAGATAATAATAAATAAACCTTTCATACCCTTTCACTCAGAGATCCCACTGCTTGCTACCTGCCCCAAGGACATAAACAGCAGAAGGCTTCATGCATATCAAAATATTCATAACGTTACTTTTTTGTGTGGTAGAAGAAAAATGGCATCAAAGTGTGTTCCTTTTGATTGGGGGAATGGCTGAACAAATGTAGTATATAAGTGTAACAGAATAACAAGATAAGGAGGAAATTACAGGTAGTGGAAAAAAAGCACCTGTTAGAAATGAATATTGGCTTGTGAGACCTCCAAGTCCTCCTAGAAACTAAATGTGCGAGCTTTGAAACTTGCTCTGAAGTCTAGACAATAACCACAACTTTGAATCCAGTGGTACAGAAAGGGAAAAAGAAGACTGGTTAAAGACCATTATCCTTAGGCATCCCTTCTATGGGGATGTAAGCTTTAGTAGCTGTCCTTATGTCTCCTTTTTAGCCAACATGCTTCCCACAGAGAGGATGGTAGCCATAATAACTGGAATGGGTTAGGGGCATTTTGGATCAATCTATGAGCAATTGGCGTGTTAAGAATTCTTAGGTCTCTTGATCAACTAGAATAGCCTAAGGGCCTTCTTAGTTGCCAGCAGAAATGGTTATGGATGGAGCCTCAGGTTTCTCTTTAACACTAACTTGGCTGTGTCTGTGCCCATATGAACGTCATGGTGACCCAAGGGCAGCCTAGGGATCAGTGCAGACAGGCAGATTGTCTATCCATCATTGTTTATTAAGCTACTGTTATGTAGCAGGCACTGTGCTAGGCACTGAGAATACAAGTACAAAAAAATGAAACAATTCCTATTCCTAGTGAGCTTACATTCTAATGAGAGAGACAACACATACATATAAAAATATATACAGCATAAAGTTCATAAATATATTCACAAATATAGACATGGAACAACTCAATACAAGGTAGTTTAGGAAAGAGGGCACTGGTAGATGGGGTAATTAGGAAAGACTTCATGCAGAAAATAGTTTTTGAGCTGCATCTCAAGAGAAGAGAGGAGCTCTGTGAGGCAGAGGTAAGGAGGGAGTATATTCCAGGAATGAAACATGCCCAGTGTAGAGGCATGGAGATGGGAGATGGTAAATCATGAGCGAGGGACAAAGAGAAGATCAGTTTGCCAGGCTCACAGAGAGCAGGACTGGGAGTAATGTTCAGTGAGTCTGGGAAGATAGATTGGAACCAGTTTGCTTAGGGTTTTAAAAGCAAAGCCGGAATTTATTATTTTTTTTCTAGAGGCAAAAGGAAGACCCTAGAGTTGGTCATTGAGGGAGGGGGCACAAGTCTCTGCTCTCATTTCTGTTCCATTGTATCTTAATAGGCTTAGACCATTGTTTCAGTTTGTTAAGACTTTCCAGTACTAATTCTGTCACCTAGCATCGGTTAGCCCTCCCAACCTCATGCCATCTGCAGATTAGATAAGCTTGCCATCTGCGTCTTCATGCTAAGTCATTGATAAGGGTGTTGACCATAAGTGAGCCAAGGATAGATCCCTGAGGTACTCACCACTCCCCCCCCATCCCTTCCTCCCCAGCTCAAGTCTATTACTGTCTGTTTAGTCCCCAATTCTTTGAATCTATCCACTCCATCATGTCTAAAGTTATCTAACTGTATTGTCATCTAGCTTACATCTCTCTATCTTATTCATAAGGATATTGTGAAGAGATACTATAAATGCCTTGCTGAAAATCTAGATATCCTACATCTATGGTATTTCTTTGATCTACCAGAATAGTAGAAAGAAATCAAATAAAAGAAGGAAGAAACAAAGAAAGAAAAGAAAGGAAGGAAGGAAGGAAGAAAGAAGGGAAGGAAGGAAGGAAAGAAATAACATTAGTTTGATATAATTTCTTGATGACCTCATACAGATTCCAGCAATGTAGTCATTGCTTATTTTCAAAGCGCTCCTAAACCATCTCTGATAGTACATTCCAGAATTTTGTTCATTCCTGTGTAAGTCACTTTGCATCTGTGAGCTTCAGTTTTCTCATCTGTAAAATGGGTAGGGGTATATATATATATATATATATATATGGATTGGATGGCTTCTAGATGGAAGATCTCTTTCAATCTGAAATCTCTGACCTTGTGAATCTATGAATTTTGCCCAAAATTGAAGTCAAACTTATCAGTGTATAGCTTGAAGAATTCCATTTCTTTTCTTTAGAGGTGGCTTTGCTTAGTGAATAGAACACTGGTTTTGAAATCAGGAAGGCCTGAGTTTGAATTCCACCTTATATGCCTTTGCTAGCTATATGACCCTAGATAAGTCACTTCATCTTTCTCAGCCTGTTTCCTCATCTGTAAAATGAGAGTAATAACCATATTCACCTCAGGGATGTTGTGAGGATCAAATATGAGCTAGTCTGTGTAAAATACTTTGTAAATCTTAGAGCACTATGTAAATGTTAGTGATTTTTAAAGAAATGGGACAAGATTTATTCTTTTCTAATCCTTTGATCTTTTTCCTCTTCTCTAGGATTTTTCCAGCTATCACTGATTATTTTTGACAGTCACCTCCATGAGATCTTTTAATAGGCTGAGACGGTGGTGGTTCAATGGATAGAGCCCTAGGAATTAGGGAGACCAGAATTCAATTCCAGCCTCACATACTTCCTAACTGTATTACTTGGGCAAGTTGTTTAAGCCCTGTTTACTTCAGTATCCTCCACTATAAAATGGAAACACCCATCTCCCAGAATTATGGTGACGATCAAGTGAGATATTTGTAAAGCACTTAACACAGCAAATGCATAGCTACTATGTAAATGCTAGCTACTTTAAACATATTTTATTTATTTAATTTTTAATTTATGGAATAAAACAAGCATTTTCATACCATAGTATAATAAAAAGAGATTGCATATGAAACTGCAAATCTGTTATGTACAACTTGGTATTCCTTTTAAATGTAGAATAGTTCTCATGTAACTTGCTTTTTTTCTCCCCCCCCGAAATTTGAAGAATAATACTAGCTATTATTATATACTTTGAGTCTTCTGTCTTGAATTCACTGAGGCCTGTTAGATGTTCTCTTATCATTTCCTTACTTAATTTGGTTATTTTTATTTATTTATTTTTATTAATTTGGCTTTTAATACCCTGTTAACTATTTTTATTCTCCCCTTCCCAGTTGGAAGGTCATTTTCTTTGGCAGAAAAGGCAGAAGGAAAACAAAGAAATGAGTAGTTTTTTTCTTCCATTTGTCCATTACCATAATCCCAGCAGTTCTATCTTCTGCATCCAACACAACTAAAACAGTCCCTTTTCTTAGCCAAGAAGGATAAGAATGTGATTGAGAATAATTCTGTGCTCATTATAGTATTTTCTTTGGTACTATCCTCATTTTTCTACAAAGGAAGGTGGAAAAATTTTGGAACACCTCAAATTTTCTCAAGTATTATTTCTTTGGTGGAAATGTGATTTAATCTATGTCTTCTAAAGAGGATTTTTCCAACATGGAAGAAGCCTTTTCTTCCCCTCTTAGTATCTCTAGGGAACTGAAGGAATACCATGACTGTCTGTCTGCTGTCTCTCATTCTCACTATATGCCAGACCCACCTGGTTATCCTTGTTTTGGGTATTTTTTAAAGCTCCATCTCTCATGCAAGTCATCATCTAATACATGATTTCCAAATCTATCTCTAGTCTCTCCCTGAACTCCAGTTATGGATCACCAGTTATGTCCTGGGCATCTCTTTCTTCATGTGCCATTTGACATGGCCAAAACAGAACTCCTATTCTTCCCCAAACCCATTTCCCCTCTAAAATTTCCCCTTTCTGTGGCTCTCAGTCAACTATTTTTCCCAGCTGAGCTGCCCCCATGTGTGAATGAAAAAGAACACAGGAATCCCCATGCAGAACTCAGAGGAGTGATGAGGGAAATGTGATTTGGAGTTACCTGCTATTCTAAGGCCAGAGGGTGAATTGTTGTAGGGTTGTTGAGTTCATTTTGATTCCTATTGAAGCCTAAAGATCATTGTGCCTGAGGTTCCTTTGATATTTTTAGACGTATCTTTGACATTCAGCCCCATTCTCTCTTCCCCTCCCCACCCCGTGTCTTTCCCTCTTTGGTGTATCCTTGGTTGTGTCTGCCCTTGTCCCTGCCTACCCCTAGGTGTCTCATTTTGGGCGTCATGCTCTCCTTTGCTACTATAATAAATGCCTATTGCTTTTAGTATTGTTGGTCTGTCTGTCTCTTCTGTGAAAGCATCAGAGTACCAAAAGTCACTCCAATAGACTGGGATGCTTACATAGACCATCTCATAAAGATTTTATAGAGATGAGAAAGTAGGCATTTGGATCAATACTTGCTGATGTATCTTAGTTTTCTTCTTTTTTTTCTTTTTGTAAAACAAGATCTATGATTTTGTCCATTCTCTAGAATTCTTTCTTCCTTGAGAATTGATTTCTGAGTATCTTTAAAATGTCTACTTCAGCACAGATTTTTACGGAGTGTATTTGGTCATGTCTAGCCACTCTTCCTGACATCAACTTCTTAAATGCCATGGCTGCTTGGGTAGCAGGACCCAAATGTGATTCAATTATCATTGCAAATACAAATCAATCATTATAAAAATACTAGAAGATCTGTTTTGTTTCTTACCTGTTTGTCGTTCTCCTAGTTTTATCTAAAGATGCTCTTGGCTCTCTTGTGAAACCCCAATTACCCCAAATCCTGATTTTGTTGTATTGTGTGTTGATATCATTCAGAGATTTCAATCATCCTACCCTGGAGTTATGTGGTTTTTCTAGTTGTTTGTTTTGTTTTTTTTGCAGATGAACTTGTACTCTCAACCTGTGCTACCTGTGTCTGTCATGTTTCTGTTTCAATTCAACAAGCCAGTAATGAAATCTACCCACTCAGATTTTCCGGCACCTTTGTTCACACCTCTCTCATGTATTATTTTTGCATTAGTTATCTGTGTATCCATCTCATCAGCACTATATAGAAATATTGCTTTATTTAAACTTTGTGTCTCTCCTAGCACTGAACACGATCTTTTGTACAGAGCAGGTGCTTAATAAGTGTTTATTGAATTGAATTAAAGTAAGTTTCTAAGGAAAATTGTTCAGGAATCATTTACCTTAGCAATTATAAGAAGACTTTGTATCCTCACAAGAAAAGAGGATCTAAGTAAATGTCTTGGTAAGATGATTCAAATTCCACATAAAGACACAAAATGATCAGAATAAAAATGACAGCTCTGAGTCAGGGGGTTGATAATAAAATGTTTATTGATACTGGAGATGGTCTTTTTGTCTAGACCTGTAATGTTTTGGATCCATCACTAGTTGTCCTGACCTGTGTCTCGCCATTGGACTCTGATGACTGGAGGAGAGACAGTGAGGGCAGATTCACTTAAATCCAAATTCACTTTAAATTCAAGACATCACCATCCTGATGTCATTGGTCCTCTTTGAGAATGAAGGATGAACAACAATAATGTTATCAGTGTGGGGAAGTCCCACTGTGAAACTTCCCTTCACCAATGAAGATTGAAGTTCCACAAATTGGCAGAGATATGAGTAGATCTTGGAATGAAGTTTGTAGGTTGTATAACCTAAAAAAGTTGCTTTGGGCTGAGGACTTTTGCCTAGGGTGACACAGCCAGTATGTGTCAGTGGTAAAATGGGAATCCAGCTCTTACTGACATCTATCTGTGATGCAATATTGTCTCATAAATCCTATAAAATTTGGAAAAGGCTACCATTTCTCAGGACAGGTTTGGATTTTGTTGATTCCCTCTCTTAGAGTCTGAGAAGCAATTTGATATAATAGGCTTTTTTTATCAAGTGCCTACTATGTTCTAGGTACTGTGCTAAACAGAAGGGATAGAGAAACATCCAAGATCTACTCATTTCTCTGCCAATTTGTGGAACTTCAGATAAATTCTTACTCTCCAAGTTTTTATTCCCTTGTTTGTGACTTAAAGGAAATAGGGTATATGGTATGTAAGGTCCCTTTCGTTTTTGACATTCTATTTACCAATAAACAAGCATATATTAAGCACCTACTATGTACCTTTCATTTCTGATATTCTATCCATCAATAAACAAAAAAATGTCAAGCACCTACTATGTGCCTTTCATTCCTGACATTCTGTCCATCAATAAACAAGCATATATCAAGCACAATTTACATGCCTTTCATTTCTGACATTCTATCAATCAATAAACAAGCATATATTAAGCACCAACTATGTACCTTTCATTTCTGACATTCTATCTATCAATAAACAAACAAATGTTAAGCACCTACTATGTTCCAGACACTGTGTTAGGCCCTGGGGATACAAATACATAGACTAAAACGATCCCTCATCTCAAGGAGTTCTGTGATAAATGAAAATTACTATCAAATTGTGATAGTTCTTTGCTGCTTTGAAGTAATGACAATAGTTACAGCTCATATTTGTCATGGGGAGAGTCTATCTCCTAAATGCCTGAATAATTGCATTTATGCAGGCATAGAGGTTTGCAAAACACTTGCCATTTGAGCCTTCTGACAGCCCTTCTGACAAAAAATGCTAAGCACTGCAAGTATTTAGTATCTCTATTTTCTGTTTTTCCCCTTGGGAAACTGAGAGTCAGAGCAGGTGAGTGCCTTGCCCATTATGACACAGCTGATAAGTTTGAGAGGTAGGACTTGAATCCAGGCCTTCCTGGGTTCAGCACTCCTCCTACTGTTCCATGCTGCTTCTCCTATAACCTAGAAAACTATCCTCCCACGCTTTCCTTTGGCTAGTGTTCTGTGTGTTCCAGCTAGAGTGAATTTTGACTTGTTCAATAATTAAAGGCTAACACTGAACACTCCATGGTTTCACCCTTTTTTTGATGAGGCTTCGTTTTTGTAGATGTAAGTGATCCGTCTTGTCTCTAAAAGACTCTTGATTTCCTGAAGTGCGGCTGATTCAGCAAGTTAAAACATTGTCACTGGGTAGCTTATATTTCACTGTGTCCTCTCTTTATATGAGAAAACGCTCATCTTCGGTTTGGTATCAGATGAACTAACCACACTGTGTAGGACTAGAGATAGATAACCTTACAACTGTCCTTCATAAAGAGCCATGGTATTGGCTGGGGAGGAGGGGTGGGTGTCTGGGGACCAACTTCTGCCACCACTAGTTTATCCAATGACTTTGGAGAGGTCCTTTCCCTAGCAGGAACATTGGTTTCCTCATTGGAGGTAAATGGCCCCTAAGGGCCCTTCCTGCTCTGACATTATATGGCTCTTTGACTAGGGAACACTGCTGTCAAGTCTGTGATAACTTTCTTCTGTTGTATAATAATACTAACTCATTTGTTTAGCAAAATGCTTTCTTTTTTAAGATTTACAAAACACTTTTCTCAGCTCTGTGGGATGTTTAGTACCTTTGTTAGAACCTATACAGTTTGATTTAGCTTAAAGTCCTCCCCCTCCCCCCCACCCCCAGGTAGATTGGAAACTCCTCAAGGGTAGGGGTTGTTGCCTGATTTTGTCTTTATAGCCTATGCACCCAGTATGGTGCCTTGCACATGGTAGGTGTTTAATAAATGTTTGTTGAAATTTCAACTGCTGTTCGCTTCATTTTCCAAATAAGACAAGAGATTTTAAGGCTTTGAAAAGCTAGGATCACATGGCTAGGAGATGTCCATGTCTAGGAAGTGTCATCCACTCTAGTGCCATGAAGTGCCTGTTCATTGTCTATTCTCTGACAGAAAGCTCAGCAGGTGATTAATAATCAGTAAACCCAGATAGGGTGCAAGAGAGTCTGACAGCAGCAACAATAATAACAGCTTCGATTGAGATAGGGTAAAATTTAAGGTTTTCAGAAAACTTCTCTCATAACAATCCTATGAAGTAGGTGGTATAAGAATTACTAGTTCTATTTTATGGATGAAGATGTCAAGGTTCTTGAGAGGTTCACACAGTTAATGAGTATCAGCACTGGAGCACAAAATCAAGTCCAGTGCTCTCTGTAGACTGGGAGTAGGCTTCTTAGGATCATATCATCAGAGATTTGAAGATAGAAGAGACCTTAAAAGCCACCTAGTTTTCATGCCTCATTTTGACAGAAATGTAAACTGAGGTCCAGAGAAGTTAAGTGACTACCCAAGATCATACAGGTAGCAAGTAGCCAAGCCAGTATTAGAATCCAGAACTTGTGATTCCCCGTTCAGCACTCTGCTTCACCAGATGGCCTTTATTGCTGAGCCTGCTGCTATGACCTTTGGACTAACTCATCATAGATTACCTGCCCTATATCGTTCAGTAACAGTGAGCACTTCAGAAATTAAAATAAAACTAAACAAATCACACACATGGCCTCTTTTAATTTCCCAGTTTAGCAGTTTGGGGACATGGATGGCGTTGTTATGGATAACTGTTCGTGCATAGAGCCAGCTCTTGGGTTGGAAATAATTATACTTTGCTCAACTCGTGCTTTTTTTTCCCCCTTGAGCCACAGCCAGACTAGAAAACCTGTATGGTGCCATTCATGTAAATGTAAGCCTGGGGACACAGAGATTACATAGCTAGGGTAGTGTCCACTTGGGAGTATCCTGAACATGCTGATGCCACATCTTAGGAAAGGGGAAGCAGAACCAGATTCTCGTTATGCACATTACCCTGGGGGTTCTTACAGAACATAATCCCAGCTGTCCAAAAGGGAAATGAGCCATCCTATAGGAAAGTGAATTCTCTGTCATAGAAGGTCTTCAAATGGAGGCAGGATGCTACTGGTTTGTAGTTCTGTCTACAGTTTGACAATACAGTTTCTTCATTATTTTTTTTTCTTTTTGGAGGGCAATTGGGGTTAAGTAACTTGCCCAAGGTCACACGGCTAGGCTTTTGTTTGTGTGTGCGTTAAGTGTCTGAGGTCGGATCCAAACTCAGGTCCTTCTGACTCCAGGGCCGACGCTTTACTCACTGTGCCACCTAGCCGCCCCAACAATACAGATTTCTGAGGGGATCAGATCACACAGGTAATAAGTACCTGAACCAAGGACCTCTGACCTCAGAGACAATGCCCTTTGAAGTATTCTGAATATATGCAAATTGATATTGGGGGATGCCAAGTCCATAGTTCTCATCCTCTTATGGCATAAAAGCCAGAGTGGCATAATGTTCTGGAAGAGGACCATGATGTCAGGGAAGTGATGCCATGACATGCAAGAGCACTGGACCTGGAATCAGGGGTCCTAGGTTCAAATCCCAGCTCTCTCACTACCTGTGTGACCTTGAAAAAGTTGCTTAACCTCATTTGCCTCAGTTTCCTCATCTATAAAATGGGAATAATAATCGAATCGACCTCCCAGAGTTTTGAGCATCAAATGAGATATTTTTAGAGTGCTTTGCAAATCTTAAAGTGCTATATAAATGCTAGCTATTATTATTGCTAGTATTATCCCAGACCCAGAAGGGACCTCAGAGGTTATCTTGTCTAACCCATAGATGAACAGTAATTTCTCTTTACAACATCCCTGACAAGTGGTTATTCAGCCTGCATTTGAAGACCTCCAGTGATGGGGAACTTGCCCATTGTTCTTTTGGACACCTAGTCTTCTCAGTAAGTTTTCCCTTGTATTAGGGCCTAAATCTTCCTCTCTGTGTGTTCTACCTACTGTACCTAGAATTCTCTCCCTTAGGCCAAGCAAATCAGATCTTTGTCCCTTTTCTTTATAACAGCTCTCCAGGGACTTGGAGATGAGTGTCAGAAATTCAAAGGTCTTTAGAGAACATTTGGTTCAATTCCTTCCTTTAAAACAAGAGAAGAAAGTGAGACCCAGAGAAACATGACTCGACCAAGGTCACACAGTTTATAGTAAAACTGAGACCCAATCCCAGGTGTCTTTTGCAGCCATAAAACCATGGAAAGTTACTGGTGCCCAGGAGTGTATATCCCTACAACTAGAGAGCAATGCATTTTCTTTTGGTTTCATTTTTGAAAGTATTTATTAAAATACTTAAAAAATTACCCCTTTTTCCAATGAATCTCCCTCCTCAAGCCACATCTTCCTCCACAAATAAATATAGCTAAGCAAAAAAATAAACCCATTGGCCATGTCTGACAATGTGTGCTTCATTGCACACCTTTAGTCTTCCACTTTTTAGCCAAGAGGCGATAGCTTGACAGTATAGATTTCTGGGAGAATTAGATCACACAAGAAATAATGATCATAAGTGTGATTTGAAGCATGGTTCCCTGACCTCAGAGCCAGTATCCTTTGTGGTCTACTGAATACATGCAAATTGATATTGGGGGAGGCCAAGTCCCTAGTTCCCATCCTATTGTGGCATAAGAATCAATGTGGCATTATGGGTAGAATATTGGGCCCTCCCAAGGTTAGGCAGGTAGTAAGTACTACAGATGGGGTGTAAACTCAAGCCCTTTGACTTCAAGTCCAGCACATTTTCTACTTTCCACTATACCATGCTTGAGGTGGAAGTAAGGGAAAGGTAGAAGACCCATTGACATTATTTTCTCTAGGATCAAATATAGGCCCCTTAGTTTGACATTTAAAATGCTTCATGGTCTAACCCTGGTCCATCTTTCCAGACTTAGTTAGCATTTTCCCCTCGTGCTCTACATTCTAGTCAAATTGCCCCACTTTCTAAAGTTACCCAACTTAGTGTTCCATTTCTGACACCTCTGCCTATTGGAACCTCTAGTTTCCATCCAAGCTCAACTCATAGGTTACCACCTATGGGAAGCCTTTCCTAATCCTCTTGTGGTTAATGTTTTCTATCTCCCCAAATTATAATGTATAAACTGATATTGTCTGAATACAGCCTGAAGCATGTTGTTTTTTTCCTTCCTTCTTTCCTTACTGTTTCAGGGAGGGGGGAGGGGAGGAAGGGATAGAATTTAGAACTCAAAACTTTAAGAAGGGTTTAAAAATTGTTTTAACATATAATTTGGGAAAATAAAATATTATTTAAAAAACAATTATTAATTCTATGAAGGGCCTGGGGTTAATGGGAAATTACGGTAATTTTTTGTTTAATGTCAATTAAACGTTTTCCAATTAAGGAAGAAAAATTAATATAATGCTTTGTTACAACAATGAAAGATATATTTTTGAAAAAAATTATAATGTATCTACTTTTCCATTTGTATGTTATATCCACTCCTCAGCACCAAGAGATTGTCTGTTCCTTGAGGACAGAAATCACATTGGAGATTTGTCTTTGTAATCCCTAGCACCTAGGACAGTGCCTTGCTCACAGCAGACATTTGGCATATGCATGGATGGGTTTGGATGCTATTCCTCTCCCTTTTTATAACTACTAGAAATAGCTACAAGGTCACTTCATGCTGACCACATTGCCTTGTTTATATGTTAGCAGCTTCCCAACACTCCTCAGTTCAACCCCATGTGGCAACTGTAACATTCTGAAGAAAAGCAGCAAGAAAATAATTTACTGAACTCTTGTTCAAAGTCGTTTTATTCCCTTAAAGACAGGAAATGGAGATGGCTATACCTTTCTGGGATGTAATATCAAAAAAGTAGTCATAGTCTTAAAATTTTGTCAGTCTTTCTGATCACTGGTGTCAGGCAGGGCCCATGGGAAGCACAGGGAGAAGGGAAGGGAACAGGTATTCATTAAGGGCCTCTATGTGTGGCACTATTCTGAGCCCTTTACAAATATCCCTTTTGATTCTCTCGACAACCCTTGGAGGTCGGAGCTATTATTTCCCCCACTTTACAGTTGGTGAAACTGAGGGAGATAGAAATTAAGTGACTTGGCCAGAGTCACATAGCTAGTCAGTGTGGAAAGCAATCTTTGAACTCAGGTCTTCCTGACTCCAGGCTGGGTTGCTCTATCCTCTGTGCAAAATTTCCTAGGAAGCTTAGCAAGAGTGAGTTAGGGAGGTTCCATAAGAGTCCTATGAGACAGTGACCTACCAGACCCTCCAGTAGTCACTGAACCACTAAAGCCTCCTGTTTGGGATGCTTTGCTCTTTCCCTCTCATTTTGTGGTCTAGGAGCTGTTGATGGGGTATGTTATCTGAGATCTGGAAAAGAGGAGTTCATAGCTATAGTTTGGATGGAAACTTCTCAACTTGTGCTGAACCAGTATACCTCTCTCTACTGAAACATTGCTTTAGTATGCCTAAAACACGGGCATTAGTATCCTTCAGAAGTATCACAATAGAGTCAATATAGGCAGCTTTGGTAGCTTGATGCAGGGGAAAGAACATTGGATTGAATGAATCTGAAAAGTTTTGTCCATAGGATATGACCTTGGGTTAATAGGATATGAATTCATATATTCACTGCTCTCATTGTGACTTTAGGTGGGTCAGCTCTCAATCTATGATGTGATTCTTTGAAAGCCAATAAGAAAAACTATGCTGGTTCTAGAATCTTGAGATTGCTTAGTCATGAGGTTAATATCCTATGTTCCCCTATCTCAGCATCACCCAGAGCTCCTTTTTGATGGAAATAACCTAGCTCTAGAGCCTGAGAGATAAAATACAAGTCTTGTGGGTCATAGATATAGAAGTAGAAGGGACATTAGAGACCAAAAAGTCTGAACTTTTAGAAATGAAATCAACCAGTCAGTCAATAAACATTTATTAAGCACATACTATATGGTAGGTACTGTGCTAAGAGATGACTGTCCTCAGGTCACATAAGAATTAGCAGAGCTTAGAATTTGATATCCTTTTATTCCATGCCCTTTTTACTACCCTTTGCTCCTGGACCCATGGGTCGTGGCTTGGCTGATTTCAGTGACTACTTGCATATTTTTTCCAGGACCTAGGAAGGATTGGTTAGTCTATCAGGGCTGGGCACTGTGGGGGACACAAAAGACATGGTCTCTTCCTGTAGGTCTCACAGTCTAGCAAAGGAGATCAGGCGCACACACACACACACACACACACACACACACACACACACACACACACACACACACTTCACTACCTGCTCTGCCCTCTCAGCTTTTCTTTTTCTTGTGGAGTTCCCTCAGTGAGCAGGCACAGCCTGATTAGGGGAGTTGAGCATGGATCATGGTAGCACCCTAGCCCAGGGAAGTTTTAATATATACTCATGGGCTTATCAACCTAAACATCTGCAAATTGATGTCAGAAGGTTAGGGCATCAGCACTGTCAACTCTAAATACAAAGCTGTTTGTATGTGGCAATGTTGTTTTGTAAACAACGTACCTGAAAAGGTCTATTTCTGGCCAGGGTCTCTTCTTGAGCCTCCTTTCTTGCAGGTCAGGATTCTCCTTCAGAGAGAGCTTGGACATGGCCACCCTTGGGCCGCCCTCTGTAATGTCTGTTTCTCTGTGTCAGCTTCAGCAGTAACAGGAGATGCTGTTTCTCCATTTGTGTGTGTTTTGGGAGATGACTATACCCAGAATGATGAGTGTTGTATTTCCAAGAGCCCTGATAACGTCGCCCACATTTGCAAACAGCTGGAAGGTCCTAGATGATGCAGAGTAGCCACAGAGTCAAGGTCACATTGGCTATTGCTGACAGTTCCCTGTGATCCCATTTGGAAGGGGGAAGATTAGGGTCTGCATTACTGATACATGCTTGCATTTGGGAGGTTCTCAGAATTTGTCCAGAGGTTGTTAGTGAGGAGGGAAATGTACAAAATCATCTCCAAATTTAAGAATCTTCATATTTCTGAGATAGAAAGGATCTCAGAGGTTGTTTAGTCTAGTCCATACCTGGATAGAAATCTTCTTTATGACCTTTCTGGCATGTGGACCCAGAAAGGTCTGGCATGTGGTCATACAGCCATAGTAGCTCATTCTCCTATAGGACTCTTAGAGCACCTCTCCAGAGTCTACTCTTTCTTTTTCCTCTGCACCTAGGTGGCTGGACCAGCAATCAGGAAGACTTGAGTTCAAATTCAACTTCAGACACTTAGCAGCTCTATGGCCCTGGGCAAGTCACTTAACTTCTGTCTGCCTCAGTGATGGGAAGCTCACTACTTACCAACTGCCACTTAGTACATAAAACCTTTCCCTATTCTGAGCAGTTGCTGATGTCTCACCCATTTTCCTGTCCTGAAATCTTCTATTTATTTTGTATTTACTTGTGGATGTATAAGTTGCCCTCCCCCTGGTATCTCCAGTGCCTTGCACACAGAAGGCATTTAATATAAATTTAATTTAAATCAACTTTTGATTGATTGATACAAAGGCAGAGTATTCTGCTTTTGGATCATTAGGAAGTTTTTTGGTTATACTCATATCCATGATCTTGTCATTGTGTGTATGTTTCCTAAAGCTATAGACTACATCTCTACTCACCCATGCTACATGACCCTTGTCTACATCTCCTAAATTCACCTTACTGGGTCCTGTGGGACTGGGAGCCTTCCTTGCTTTCTCTTGACACCTTAAGGATGCCACTGGAGCACATAGGTTATCTGCTGATTGTCTCTCACTCTTTCTATGTGTCTATTTTTTCTACTTTGGTCATTTTCTTCTTGCATGACCCCTTCACTCCAGTTCTCCTTCATCCTTTGGTGATCTTATGTTACAGCCTCCTCATGCCCACTGAGCACTATTTCTTTGCCCTCTGATAGATGCTTATTTTCAAATGAGCCAATCGTTCCCTTTCTGCAACCATTGGATATTATCATATTCCCTCTAATCCTTCTCTTCCCCCTGAATATTTCTTCTTCTTCACACCCCTCATCTTGCTTATTGCTCTCTACTACACGTCTCTTGGTTGGTGAGCTTCCTCCCAATAAAATGACTCCCAGAAGTTGTAGTACACTAGATGGGGTCTGACAAAGGCAGAGTACTGTGGGACTTTAACCTCCCTCATTGTGAACATGTAGTACATTCCACGCTCACATCAGCCTTTTGGTTGTCATGCCACACTGTTCACTTAGATTTGACCTTGCAGTCCAGGAAAACTCCCAGTTCCTTTTTCATAGACACAATTATCTAGTGATGTTTCCTGTAGCCCATGTTTATGTGGTTTCTTTTTTGAACCCATATGAGCCCTCAATATATTTCATGTATTCAAAACATTTATTATTTTAGGCCATTGAGTTTTTTTGAATCTTGATTCTATCATCCAGTATGTTTGCCATCTCTCTGAGCTTAGTAGTTACCTGCAAATGTCAGCAATTCATCTATACCTTCAACCAAAATATTTGTAAAAATGTTGGACAGAATTAAAGCAGTGACGGATTCCTGGGGCACACCATTGGATACCTCCCTCAAAACTGACACTGATCTATTAATCAATAAATATTCTTTGTGTCCAGTCAGTTCTAAGTCTGCCTAACACTACTCTCATTCAGTAGATCTATTTCCAACTTGTCCACAAGTAGATCACTGGAGAATTTGTCAATTGTGTTACTGTAGTCTAGGCGTAATATGTCTAAGAAATTCTCTTGATCTGACAATTTAGTTACTCTATAAGCTATGACAATAGGAACCCCAGAATTCAGAGTCTACCATTCTTAATGCTGACTCTTTGTTCCCAGAGCTGTAACTAGCAATTTTGGCAGTTAGGTCAATCATTATTCAACATTTAAGACAAATTCAGCTGAATAGGGTGGAAGAAAAGGAATAAACACTAGAAAACTAAAAACAAGGCCTTGCTGGGGAAGAGACCCCAGGATATCATAAAGTTGCCATCTCGGGGTGAAGGGAGCTGGACCAGGTCAGACTAAAGACGTGCTTACTTGAAGAAGTATATACTCTGGTAGTTTTGTCTTCATTAATTATTCTTGCTAATCAGGTGCTAAACTCTGTTGTTTCTCTACTGCTGAAGGAATACAGGTTGCTGTCAGCACTCCCTAAATTTCTAAATTTGCCTAGGGGTAAAGCCTCTGTCACCCTAATCTAGGTAAGGCTCTGATTCAGAAATAATTTTTTTTTAACCATAGAATTTCACCAAGAATAAGTCACCACTCCCCAAGTCCTACCCTTCAAGCCCTGTGTCTGTCTTCAAATACTTAAAGGGTTATTATACAGGAAAGTAATCAGACTTGAACCTTGAGGTACTTCCTGGCACTACTGAGCAACACCAAGGACCAATGGGTGAAAATTAAAAGGAGGCATATTTTGGTACAACTTAAGGAAAGAAAAACTTCCTAACAGTGAGAGCTGTCAAAAAAAATTGAGTGGGTCAGCTCATTTGATAATGAGGTTTTGCAGCCCTGGAGATCTTGAAGAGGAAGCTGGATGATCCTTTTACTTGTCAGAGATACTATAAAAGAATGTCACAGTTTGAGTAGGGGGTTGGTATAGACATCTCCTAAACTCTCCCCCTAGTCTTCAGATTCTAAAATTAAAATCGAACCTCCTCTCTAAAGCCTTCCTTGACTACTCTGCCACCATCTGAGCTCCTACTACACTTTCAGTCTGCAGGCAGTGGATAATTGCTAAAGTGAAGTTGAGGCTGCATGGCCCTAGGTAGTGTTGAACCAAATGGATTAGCTCCTTCCAGCCTTGGTCTTTGGAGTTCTGATTTGGAGGGTCATTCACCAGCTAGCAGCAGGATGGAAAATGGTCAGGGATACAATAGGGAAAGGGACTATAGGATGTGTGAGACTGGATATGGTAGGAACAGAAATCGGAAGGTAGAAGGGATCAGAACCATTTGGTAAAATTCTATCATTTTACAGTTGATGAAACCAAGGCCAATGAGATTGAGTGATTTGCCCAAGGTCACATAAGGAATAATCATCAGAGGTGGAATTTAAACTCAGGAACTCTGTAGAGCCAGAGTTCTTTCCACCTTACCAAGCTGCCTTCAAGTTGTATTTAATCTTCACATTTTCTCCACCATTGGTGTCTTTCTATCTACCTATCTGTCTAATCAATCTGTCTATCTGGCATGTAGTAAGTGTTAAATAAATGTTAGCTATCATCATCATCTTCTATCTCATGCTCTAGGCAATTCTCTAAGACTATAAGCTGCAGGGAGAGGCTAACTTACATTGGTGGAGGAAATTTCCTCTTCTGGAAGTTCCTGAAAACAGTGAAATCACAAGCCTAATCATGCTCCCTATCCTGTGTTCCCCAGCACAGTAGTCTATCTAGTCAATCTACTTTTCCTTGGAACCTAAAGAAAAAAGAGAAAATTATAGTTGGTAAGGGAAGGATGACATCTGGTTTTATGTCTTAGTATCACAGATTCCTCATGAAGAAATTAAGGAGGACTTTACCCCCAAGAACATTAATGAATCTGAATAATCTGAGATAAATTCCAATAAAGGAATTTCAAGGGAAAGACCTTAGGGAGCCCTACCATACTGGACAAAGGACGAAGGCCAGGTGGGAAGAGGCAGAGGTATGATGAATGGCTGCCCCATTCATTTACTCACCAGACATTTATTAATCTCCTGATTATAATAATACTAAATTTAACCTTTCTGGGGTCCATGATTTTGGCATTTCCACTTCTGACATAGATTACAACCCTCTCCAGTTTAGGAGACAGTCATCATGAGTTACTGTGGCCAAATTAATTTATCTCCTTGTGTTTAGCCTTCGTGACTAGAAGGTTGGCTACCAAATTTTAACTTTTGGGTACTGCAGCTCTTTATGAAGGAACAGAGGGGTTGCTATTTGCACCCATGAAAGGGATATTCACACTGATGAAATCATAGCTCTTTGTTGTTCCTTTACCACTAAAGAACATAACCTTTTTGAGGTTAGGGATCTTTTTATTGTCTTTGTGCCCTCAACCCCAATATCTAGCATGCTGCCCAGTACATAGGACTAGGTACTTGATAAATGCTTATTGAATTAAATTCTATAATAACTGAATTGAATTCTATAATTCTATAATGATCTTCTCCAGATTTAATGGAGTTAGTCCTTAGGTGATGGACACACAGTCTGTCACTAGGTCTACATTATAAAATCACCTCATTTCTTAGTTGGGAGGGACTTTTAAGGTCATGAGATCCAACCTATAGAAGAAAGACAATTTCATCTACAGCATCCTCTAAAGACAGTCATCTAAAATCTACCCGAAGACCTCCATTGAGGGGGAACCCACTACCTCCCCAAGACAACCTGTTTCACTTTGATATCACTCTAAGCTTTCCCAGCTTAGTTGTATTCATTTGTTCAGCCTTCAAGATCCCAGAGACTAGATTCATGTCCTGACTCACACATACTTACTTTGTGACCCTGGGTAAAGATTCCTGGATATGAAATCAGGAGACCTTAGGTATAAGTCATACTTCTCACACTAATTACTATGGGCAAGTCCCTTAATAAGGACATAGATCTAGGGTCAGAAGGTACTATTGCAGGCCCTCTAGTCAAACCTCCTCATTTTATAGGTGAGGAAACTGAGTCATGGGGAAATGACTTACTCATGGTCACAAGGCAGTATTAGAAACAGTATTTGAGCCCATATCTCTGGGCCCAGAGCCAGAGCATTACTTCCTTTTATCCTATGTCTCTTGAATTTCTTCATCATAGGATAGGGATGATAATATTTGTATGTGTGTGTGTGTGTGTGTGTGTGTGTGTGTGTGTGTGTGTGTGTGTGTGTGAGAGAGAGAGAGAGAGAGAGAGAGAGAGAGAGAGAGAGAGAGAGAGAGAAGCTTTTGTAAAACACAAAGCAGTATAGAATTGTGAACTAATGCTATTATTTTTTTAATTTTTAAAAATCTTTTGGAGGCAATTGAGGTTGAGTGACTTGCCCAGGATCGTACAGCTAGTATCTGAGGCCAGATTTGTACTCAGCTCCTTCTGACTCCAGGGCTGGTACACTATCCTCTATGCCACTTAGCTGTCTCAATGCTATTTCTTCATGTCCTCTTCTGATATATCATTGTGGCATAGAGGAGACCTTGGATTTTAACCATACCTGTGATTTCATCAGTGTTAGGAGTTCTTGTGAGGAACTCCCTTGAATAATATGGATCTGTTCCTACTTCTTAACTTATAGGCTTACAAAGTTGCCTGGGGAAGTGAGAGGTTAAGTGATTTATGCAGAGTCAGAACAACTGGAATGTATTATAGGCAAGCTTGCTCTGAGGTCCCCTTAGCTTCTAGCCACTGCACCACACTGGCTGAGACACTGAGGTTAAATAAAACTTGATAATCCCCTCCTGCAGCTTAAAGTTCTCTGCTAGCCAGTGGCCCACGCACCATTCCCAGAGTCCCTGCAGATACCACCAGAAGCTTTCACTAAGCAATGAATATTCTCTCGTCCCGGATATTGTCTCCCAGAAACTCTTTCCCATGGTCTATGTGTTATATAAGCACCTAACCTATTCGAGTTTTCCTGAAGGGAAAGATGCTGACTTGCAAAAATGTCAAAAAAATTATCTCCAGTTTTCATACATTGAATTGCTATTCTCTTCCACAGGTGACTATGCCCACGGTTGTTTCTAGGAGAAATCCTGGAATCTTTCCATGTGCCTCTTCCTATACCTCTCACACTCCCATCTTCTCATTGGACTCTTCTGAACCATAGGAACAACAGCCAGCCCTAGGTCCTTATATCTCATTCTTTCTTCCCTTCATTCCTCAGATCACAGATTTAGTGCTGGAAACGACCTTAGAGGTCATCTAATCCAGCTCTTTCATTTGGCATGTGACAAATCTGAGTTCCCAAGAAAGCTAAATGACATCCTTGAGGTTACAAATAGCAAACAGAAGAGTTAGGATGTGAAGCCAGATCTTCTAATTTTGTGTCTGGTACTGTTTCCCCTAAAGTGTACCATGATGCAAGTCCCTCAGGTTTCCCTTATGATTTCAGGTTGCACCCTGCTCATATTGTAGTTACTGATTTGTGATCCTGTTCTGGCTCCTGTGTCCTGCAGGGAAAAGGCACTTTGTAGTTGAGCTTCCTGGAGGCAAGCAGGTATGAAGTGACCTTCAGATTGACCCCTGCACACATTTGGGGCTTCTTTCTGCTTCCTACTCTCAAGGAATTGTCTTTGCTCCATTACCAGATTTCCCTAGACTAAATACTTTCTCTAGAATTCACTTCTATTTCTGTCCATGTTATCGGCTTGTTTTAGTGCCTACCAGTCATTACATTAGGTTGGTTCCATTTCTTAAGTCACTTTTTGTTTTGAGGTCCTAGCATTCTGAATTAACATGGGAAGCAATGTGGCTTAGTGGAAAGAACACTAGATTTGGAGTCGGGGGGCCTGGGTTCCATTCTTAGCTTTGCTGCTTTCTATGCATGTGACATGAGACAAGTCTCTTAACCACTCTAGGCCTCAGTTTCCTCATCAGACATATGAGAGAATTAAGCTAGAAGTTCTCTGACAGTTCTAGATCTATTATCCTATTTTCCTTCTTGTCTGGTATTCACATGTAGTTCACCTTGCATTTGTACACATTGTACACATTCCTAGGAAGAGTGATATCATCTTCTAAAACCAGTGTTTATCCTATCCACCAAGTTCCTTCCTGTCAGCTTACCCAGACTTATTCCTTTGCCTGATGACCTAAGTAAATGAACATGATTTCATTTACATGTGGAAATTGACTGATACCTCTGGCATTAAACAGATGATCCTCACCCTTCCCTCAATCTCCCAGGTTAACAGCACTTCCCTTTGATCTACTGGTCAAATGGTAGCATAAGAATGCCTTCCTTCCAAGTGTATAACCCCTTAGGCCCTTTTCAGTTCCTCCTCACATAAATTATGGAGGCAGTAGAGTACAGTGACAACAGTGTGTCCTCTGAAGTCATAGTACCTAGCTCTGATACCCAGTGCCTTGAGATCTTGGACAAGTCACCTAATCTTGTTTCTCAATTTCTTCATCTTTAAAATGAGAGTTGGACTAGATAGTCTCTGAGGTCTCTTCTTGATCTACGCTCCCATGAGCTCCTTAGAGTCTTGCAATAATCCTGTGAGGAAAGATAGCATTTTCCCTTTTTGTAGAGGATGAAGCTACATTTCAGAGAGATTGTGACTCCCCAAGGTCACACTGAGAATCTGCTAGGGAACCAGGATTAAAAGCCAGATCTCCTTTCTCTGTCCTTTTGGCTACACCATGCCAACGTATTCATGAGAGAGTAATGTCCCAAGCCACTGTATTCCATTATTACAATCTGAAATCTCTAGAGTCGGTGTTCACTGATTTATACATTATTTCCTCTGAGAAAGGGGAATATTTCCCTCCCTATCCCTGGTGTGTTTCATCTCCCAGGTTTGAAAGAACCAATGGTGGAAACCTAGGAGCTGTCCTGAGCATTGTGGTGCTGATTATTTTCAATGTTTTGTGGGATACCCTAGACTAAAACTGAAGAGATCATAGAGGTCATTTAGTCCTTCCCCTTACTTTCTGGGGCCCCAGAGAAATTATATAAGAGAATAGATACAGAGTTAGAAGGGCCTTCAAAGATTATTAGTCAAACCCTCCACAGTTTTACAGAAGGAGAGACTGAGGTACAGAGGTTCATTGGGATTTAAACCCAAATTGAGTACTCTTTTTCCTACACTGTTCAGATAGTATGTGTTTGTATTATGATTTCTGTATCATAGCTAGGAAAGACTCCCTGGATTTTGGAATTTTGTAACTTTGGCCTGAGTGATAGGAGTAGCATAGAGATTTGGCCCTGGAATCAAAAGACTTCAGTCCAAATCTTAGCTCTGCCATTTCTGGCTTGTGTGACCTTGGACTACTCACTCTCCTGCTCTAGACTTCCTTTTCTTTATCTGGAACATGAAAGGGCTGAATTAAAGTACCTCTAAGGTCCCTTCTAGCTGTGACATTCTGGGGTTCAATGACATTGAGCAGAAACATCCTTTAAATTGTAGCTACAGTTGATTTTACAAGATTAGAGAGGCATGATTTATTTTTTTTCCTGGGCGTTATTATTTTTTTTTATTTGATAAAAGTGCATGGCTATGGAAATTACGTCAGTTTAATTAGGCTGCTTTGCCACAGTAGTTTTCCACTGAATATACTCGGGAGCTGTGAATTTGTTGTAGCAAACTGCACTGCAGGCTGCGGTGGTATCTGATTGGCATGGCAGGAGCGTCACCAGCATACAGCTCAATAGAGATTGGTGAGGAAATGGGGTCAGGAATCAGACCTACTGTACCTGCAGAGGCCAGGAGCGTGCTAGCAGAGAAAGCAAGTGTCCACAGCATGGCACTGTCTCCCAGAGTCTCAGGAGGCTGGGGTTAGGCGGGATGGGGGATGCAGTGTGTGGGGGTGGGGGAGCTGCTTTGGCTCAGCGTTCAAGATGCTCCAATTTCTCCCCCTCCCCTTGCTTTGCAGGTGATTTCCACCATGGCTATCTTGCCCTTTCCTCTTCTAGCAGACCAGCAAGAAAGCTTTTTCTTCTGGCAGCTCAGGAATGTGTTCCTTCTCAAATGGGCCTCATGGGGACAATTGATTTTTCCTTCGACAGCAGTGTCAGAGAGGAATGAGGGTGCCAGCATCGCAGGTACGGTCGCTGTGCCTGCTAAAGGAGGTAGTTTTGCTTCACAGCTGTGAACAGCCACAGAGCAGAGTGTCAGGAAGGGGCTCTCCCTCCTCTGACCCTCTTAAGGCCCAGCTCAAATGCTACCTCTTCCAGAAAGCCTTCCTGTCAGCAATGACTTTTCCCCTCAGACTTCATGGAGCATTTTATTCCATATACCTCTTGTACCTCATCATGCATGATCATGTATTATTGTCTATGTGTATGTTTTAGCCCCCTGTGTAGACTATAAGCTCCTGAGGTCAGGGTGCTACATGACCTAGCACTCTACATGACCTAAAGTTCTGGACTTAGAGTCAGGAAGCCTACAGTTTAATTTCTGCTTTCAAAGTTTTTTTTTTTAGAGAGGGGAGGGAAGGGCAATTGGGGTTAAGTGACTTGCCCAAGGTCACACGGCTAATAAGTGTTAAGTGTCTGAGGTCAAATTTGAACTCAGGTCCTCCTGACTCCAGGGCTGGTGCTCTATTCACTGTGTCACCTAGCCGCCCCATGCTCCCAAAGTTTAATAGCTCTATGACCCTGGGCAAGTTTCCTTATTCCTAAAATGAAGATGTTGTACTAGGTGGCCTCTTAGGTACCTTCTAACTCCAAATACATGATCCAATTATTGAATGTATATTTCCTGTGGTATATGAAAGTAGGAAGAAAAGATAGGTGACATCCTTAGTAGCCCCAGGGATCCTGTGGGCATCAGGCCATTCTATACCTCACAGCTTCCTGTTATGTGACACACATGGAACGAATCCCTTCATTTCTCCCTCCCTGATCTGGCCTCTGGTCTTCTGGCCCTTCCCGGTTAAGGGTGTTGGGCACATGGCAAACGCTTAGGCTGATTCTTGGCTGAAAGATCTCCCTTTGCAGAGTCAAGAGCAGAGGAACCAAATATTAGAGCAGGAAGAGAGCTTATGGACCATCTTAAAAATACCTCTCACTTTGTAGAGGGAAAACTAGGGCCTAGAGAGATGAAGTGACTTGTTCTAAGTCATCCAGAGTTAGTGATAGAGCAGAGACTAGGACCCAGGTCTCCTGGAAATTTTGCAATAATAATTCATCTCAAGAAGAGGTCTCAGACTATCTAGTCCAACTCTCTCATTTTAAAGATGAAGAAATAATAATAATAGCTAACATTTATGTACCATTTTAAGGTTTGTAAAGTGCTTTACAAATATCTTCTCATTTGATCCTCACAACAGCTCTAGAATGTAGGTGCTATTATTATCTCCATTTTTACAGATGAGGAAACTGAAGCAGACAAAAGTTAAGTGAGTTGCCCAGATCCATACAGCTTGTAAATGTCTGAGACAGAATTTGAACTCAAGTCTAGGTCCAAGGCTCTATCCATGGCACCACTTAGTGGCCTTTCCCTTGTACTACATGGCTACAAGTAAATGGGCATGTTATCATTTGTAATGATGCAATGGGATGCTTCATTCTCACTCTTTCTTCAACCTTTGGGGCTCGTAACTTCACCTTTTCTTTTTTCTCTTTTTTTGTGGAAAACTCCCAATGTAGAAAATGCTGGATTTGAAAGTCCTGGCTTCAAACCCTGGTCGCCTAATATTTGCTAGCTATGTTACCATGAGCAAGCCACTATTTCACTCACCCTCAGTATGCTCAGTTATAAAATGGGAATAATAGTAATGCTTATAGTACCTGCTTCTTAGGGTTGTTGTGAGGCCCAGAGGAGGTAGTGTCATCTATCTATATAATGTTTTATAGGTTTTAAAGGCATCATCATTTTTGTTATGCAGGAGGTGGCATTAGTGTGTGGGAAGTCTGATGCCAGATCACCCAGACTCACCTTTCTCCCTCTAAGGAGATGAATTTCGGTCCTTTCTACCATTTTGACCCCACTCTAGTGGTATCCTGGTAAGATTCTGCCTCATCAAAACAAATACTGAGAAGAAAGTTCTGTGGGAAGAGGAGCCTTAGATTCTGAGAGGTGGTAGGAGAGGAGCTGCAGGTCCCAGGGAGGGAAGATCCATTGCTTTTAAAAAAATGTTATTGTTCAATTGTGTCTGACTCTTGGTGACACCATTTTGGAGTTTTCTTGGCAAAGATTCTGGAGCAGTTTTGCCATTTACTTCTTCATTTTACAGATGAGGAACTGAGACAAATAGGTTAAGTGGCTTACCCAGGGTCACACAGCTAGTGTCTGAGGCCAGATTTGTATTCAAGAAGATGAGTCTTCCTGATTCCAAGCCCAGTGCTCTAGCCATGGGATCACCAGCTGCCACATTTAAAATAAATATCCATGGTCAAACAAAACAAATTCCCACATTGGACATGTCCTAAAATTTATGTCTCACTCTCTACCCTTAGTCTATTGCCTCTCTGGCAGGAGGCTGACAGCATGCTTGTCACTGGTCCTCTGGAACTGTCACTGGTACTTGTATTAATCAGAGTTTTTAAAGCTTTCAAAGTTATTTATAGTTTTGATTTTGAAGCTGCTTTCCATGTTCTTATCTCTTTACTCTGTATCAATTCATAAAGTCTTCCCAAATTTCTCTGAAACATCCCCTTTCATGATTTCTTGGAGAGCAATAGTATTCCATTACTTCTATATACCATAATTTGTTCAACCATTCTCTAATTGGTGGGAATCCTCTTAGTTTTAAGTTTTTGATATAACAAAAATAACTGCTAGAAATATATAACAAAAATAACTTGCTAGAAATACCTCTTTGAGGTATAGCTTAGTAGTGATCTTGCTGGATCAGAGGGTATGCGTAGTTTAGTAATTTTTGGGGAGGAGAATTCCAAATTGTTTTCTGGAATTGCTGGACCTATTTCACCAACAGTAAATTAGGGTGCCTATTTCCCCACAACTGTTTCAACATTTGTCATTTTCTTTTTTTGTTCATATCTATAAATCTTAGTGTTATTTTAATTTGCATTCCTGAAATTATAGTGTTTTGGAGCATTTTATCATATCCTTTTTGATGACTTAGATTTCTTCCTCTGAAAACTGGCTATTCATAGTGTGGTCCCTTTCTCTAGTGACAGTAGAGTCCTTGAACAGAAGACAGAGGAAAGTCTCTCTCAAGCTCATCAGGTCCCCAGATTCTTATCTTTCCCCAACATGTCATGCTATTATGTCTCATCCTCAAGACCACAGTATGGAGTCCAGCCCTGGGCCTTCCTCAGATCCCAGGCTCCAGATGCTTCCAACTCTCCTGGGGGAAAGTCCCAGGGGAATAGATTGCTTCTGTGTTATATGTTTAAAGGATGCTAGTAAGGGTATATCAATCATGCCCCAAATTAAAATCTATTAAAATCTAATTTTCAGATTTCCAGAGTATGGCTATGCTTTATTGAAATGCATTCATTAAGTAGAAGGAATTATGAATTTATCTTTTGCATCAAACTTTTTTGAAGTAATAGGTATCTCCTATTTTAAGTAAATGTGTTTCAAACTTATAAGGTTGATTTTTAACAATAGGGTACAGATTTGTTTTACAAAGCATGGAGATTCAAATAGAATGTATTTTATAGCTATAACTCATGGTGTTATAGTGATGGCCCCTATTGGCAAAAGACAACTTTTGGACCAAGCAAGGTCTATTAGGCATTATAAATACCCAGACAAACAGAGGAGAAGAATAGCTAAGGTCAGGGAGTGCCTAATGTGGAGTTAGGTGGTCCAAAAAAATAGGAGAAAATACATGTGGTTTGGGGAGAAGGTTTGGGCAATGGAAGGGGTGGGGGAGATTGAAGATTCTGAAGTGAGTAAAAATTCTACAGGGTATGAATGGACTGCAGATGTATTCCTAAGAACTCTTTCTGTCCATTAAACTCTAACAAGGTAGGGAGATGTGGCAAGCATGTGCCAAGAGATAACTAATAATATGATACTATTAGATAGCTGGGTCCAAGCCAGTTGAAAAATATAGCTCAATTCACAGAAATGTGTCTGAGAGACAACTTTCTTGGAATATGTCTATTCCATTAAGAAAAGCATATTTTTTCCTTAGAAGAAGTATCATAGGATCACAGATGAAGAGCTGAAAAGAACTTTTTAGATTGTATCATCCAATGCCCTCACTGTACAAATAAGGAAGCTGAGTCTTAGAGAGATTAAGTCACTACCCCAGGTCATATAGATAGTAAATGGCAGAAATCAAGATTTGAACTCAGATCCCTTTACTTGAATTCAGGTATACTTTCCCCCACACCACTGATGTCCCGGTAATTATCCCATGAAATATTAGTGCTCTCATTTCCTAGAATAACACATACACGTACATGTACAATTATAGAACCCTCCTATTTCCTGATAAGTATGTTGAAGTTTAGATAACTGAGTAAGACTTTTGTGCTTTGAATTACTTTAGACTAGACAGACCCAACTGCTGTACTCACATCTTTTGAAAGAGGGCTGGTTGTTTGATGTCAAGTTATTTCTGACATAAGGTAAGTGTTATATGCTTAGTAGAAGGTATTTGTAAGACATTTATTTAGACTTTAAGAAACTCACTTTGCCGACATTGAAAGTAAAAGGCAGGTTTCTCTTCATCTTGAACTTGTCATCCTCAGTGTTGAATCACCTCCCAAGGGGGCTAGAAAATTACTTTCCAAAAGGACAGGGGCTTACTTTTTCTGCTTAGTTCAGGTCAGAACATAAAAGTTTTGAATGATCCTCTTTAACTGAATATGGCCAGAGACCATGGGGACCTTTGCAGACAGGCACACCTTGTACAAGGGAAGGGTTAGGTTAAATGCTTGTTGATTGAACCGATGAATAAACTAATTGCCTCTCTGCACACGGACAGTTTCCATAGTGTCTTGTTTGGGTTTTATTAGCACTTGTCCTTGGGGTCAAAGCAATGTGACTATCTCAGAGGCATGGACAAAATGAATGGGAGCTCCCTAACAATAGAGGGGTAATTCATTGTCGGTGAAGTGCCACATACTTTCCTGCAGTGTTATATAAAAGAAAATAAAATGTTCAATTTGAAGTTGCTGAGCAAATATAGCTACCATGGTTGGTGTGGGAGGGAAAGGAAAGGAACGTTGAGGTTTCTGAATATCTGGGACTGTGTCCGTCTGGGGTGAGTGAGCTTCCCTAAGGCAGTCTAGCCTGAAATGTTCCCGGATGGCACTCCAGATAATTTATAGTGCCATGGTCTTTGCATTTTGTGAATGTGTGTTTGTTTATGAAAGGCTGGCCACCTCTGCCCTGCAGCCTGCATGAATCCATTTTAGTGACTTCAGAGGGCAGGTTGGTGAGTTCAGGCTGTTGCCCTCAAATCCCCTCTTCTGACTTTGCTGGCTCCAGCCGAGGCCCCTACCTTGGCCCATGGCCCCAAGCCCTAGCTTTGGGAATGAAAATCCATTTCTCTTTCTTAGAGGCCACTCAGTTTTTCTGAGTCAGGCTTTTTGTCTTCAAAGCCACAAAAAGGAAATGAGTACATTACACCCTCAAAGCAGCATGGGCCAGGGGCACTTGTGCTCCTCTCTTGATCCTCTTTTCCCCTCCAGGATCTCTGAACAAATGCTTTGTGTGCACATAGACCCTGGGCTGGACTGTCTCTCAGGTCCAACCAGAGTAGTTTTCTAGGGTTTTTGCTTTAGAATCTACCTAATTTTGGCCTTTCCCCCCATGTGGGTTTTTGGTTTGTCATCGTTTAACATAGTGCCCAGCACATAGTAGGGACTTAGTAAATGTTCATTGATCAGTGGATTGATTGTCAAGGACTTTTGTGACATAACTTATTTCTGGCTACAGAGCCACAGTATGGCCTCCACATCTGCTTTTCACTGGTCTTCATTCTATTTTTATTTTATTTTTTTTTGCTTTTTCATCTCTTATGTTAAATGTTCATTAAATGTTCCTCAATCCAGCCAGAGCAGCATTGTCAAAAAGGGGAAGAAAGAAGCAAATAGCTATCTTCTCTCTTGTCGTTTGTCTCAGATTAATGAATTAAATATTTTTATTGCATTGAAGATTAATTACCTCCTGTCCCTGGCCAGATTTAATATTCCACTTGTGACTAGATTTCAACCAGTAGAGTTCTTGATTCTGGTCCTTCCTACAACTTATCCAGGTTTCTCTTCATCTCTTTACTATGCTGGTTTCTTCAGGGAATCCCATACCTGGGGAACAAAGAAACCCAAATCTTCCTGGTAGGAGTTGGATTGACTCTTCTTTAAAAAAAATCTGTTTATTTATTTATTCATTTATCCATCCATCCATTTATTTATTTATACTTTATATATAGATATTTATATTTTATTTTACTTTTTGGATTGACTCTTAAAGCAACTAATATTTTGTGTCTGTCTCTTGCTGGAGATTTCATAGCATCATGGAATTCGAGTCAGGAGGGACCTCAGTGACCATCTCATACAACCCATATACAAAAGGAATACCTACCAGAACATATCTGGAGGTAGCCAGGTGGCACAATGGATAGAGCTCTAGGACTGGAGTCAGGAAGCCCTGAATTCAAATCTGGCCTCAGATGCTTACGAGCTGTGTGGCTCCAGGCAAATCATTTGACCTCTATTTGCTTCAGTTTCCTCATCTGTCAAATGGGGATAATAGCATCTCCCTCCCAGGGCTGTTGGGAGGATCAAATAAGATAATGATTGTAAAACGCTTAGCATATAATAAACACTATATAAATGTTAGCTGCCCTTATTATTGTTGTATCTGACAAGCGGTCATGTAGCTCCTGCTTGAAGACCTTTAAGGAGAGACAATCCATTGCCTTTTGAGTCAGTCCATTCCACTTTTGGACATTTCTAATTCTTAAGCAAATTCTTCCCAATATCAAACCTAATTTCTACTTCTTAGAACTTCTGCTTTTTACTTCTGATTCTACCCTCTGGGGCCATACAGAACAAATATAATCCCTCTTCCACAGGACAGCCCTTCAGATACTTGAAGATGACCATTATCTGCCCTCCTCCCTTCCTACATCCTCAGTCTTTTCTTTTCCTGGTTAAACATTCCCAGTTCCAAACTAATGATCCTCTATATGAACTATGAAGGCACTTCACCCTGCTTCCTCTTCTCTGGATACTCTCCAGGTAGTCAGTGGAGTTCTTAAATCAGGGTGCCTAGAACAAAACACATGTGAATCTAATTTTGCTGTGTCCACAACCTAAGAGATCTAGGAATTATGTGTTTGTGGACTAAACTTTCCTAGTCTGGGTCTGCTTCACATTCATATGTGTCTGATTTAAATAATCATCTCTTGAGATAAACGTGGTATCTAATATTTGTTTTAATTTACTTTTTTCTATTAAATAGTTATTTAGAACATTTTTTCATATGTCTATAAATAGCTTTGATTTCTTTTTCTGAAAACTACCTGTTCATATCCTTTGACAATTTATAAATTGGGGAATGGCTTTTATTTTTAAAAATTAGACTCATCTTCCTATATATTTGAGAAATGAAGACTTTATCAGAGGAAAAAAATTTAGTATTGCTTCATTGTCTATGGTACCTTTTATCAAAATGCATTTTCCCAGATTATTTCTTTTAATTAGGTCTATTTTTGCTTTTACTTTGTCTGAGATCATGATTACTACCTCTACCTTTTTTTTTTTATCTTCAGCTGAAGTATAATAGATTCTGCTCAAGTTCTTTATTTTAACTCTCTGTGTGTCTTTCAAAATTTGTGTTTCTTATAAACAATATGCTGTTGGATTCTTGTTTCTAATCCATTCTGCTATCTGCTTCAATTTTGTGGATGAGTTTATCCCATTCAGATTCACAGATGATTATTAACTGTATATTTCCCTCCATCGTATTTTCTTCTATTTATCCTCCTCTCTTCTTATCCTGTCCTCTTCAAAAATCTGTTTTGCTTCTGACCACTACCTCCCTTAATCTGTCCTCTTTTTTTTTTTTTTTGGTCTTTTTGGAGGGAGGAAGGCAGGGCAACTGGGGTTAAGTGACTTGCCTAAGGTCACATAGCTAGTAAATGTTAAGTGTCTGAGGCCACATTTGAACTCAGGTTCTCCTGACTCCAGGGCCAGTGCTCTATTCACTGTGCCACCTTGCTTCCCCTGTCCTCCTTTTTTTTTTTATCACCCTTCCACCATTTCTTATCCCCTTCTCTTATTCCATCTTGGATAAGACAAATTTCTATAACCGTGTGTGTGTGTGTGTGTGTGTGTGTGTGTGTGTGTGTGTGTGTGTGTACACATATGATATTTTTCCCTCTTTGAACCAATTCTGATGAGAGTGAAAGTTAAACATTGCCCACCTCCCATTTTCCCCTCTATTATATAAGCTCTTCCTTACAAACCTCTTTTATGTGAGAAAGATTTCCCCATTCTACTTCTCTCTTTCCCTTCTCCCAGTGCATCCCTCTTTCTCACCTCTTAATTTTCTTTTGGAGATCTTCCCAATTTAATCCACTCATACTCATGCTTTCTGTCTATGTAGACTCCTCTTAACTGTACTAATAATGATAAAGTTCTTAGGAGTTACATGTAATATCTTCTGATGTAGGAATGTAAACAGTTTGACTTTGAGTCATTTATGATTGCTTTTTCATTTTTACCTTTTTATGCTTCCCTTGCATCTTGTGTTTGAATGTCAAATTTTTCTATTTAGCTCTGGTCTTTTTATCAGGAATGCTTGGAAGTACTCTTTCATTAAGTGTCCATTTTCCCTCCCTGAAGGATTATTCTCAATTTTGCTGGGTAGGTTATTCTTGGTTGTAACCCTAACTCCTTTGCCTTCTAGAATATCATATTCCCAAATTTTTACCTACTTTAATGTAGAAGCTACTAAGTCATGTGTGAGCCTGACTGTGGCCCCATGATACTTGAATTGTTTCTTTCTAGTTTCTTGAAGTATTTTCTCCTTGACCTGGAAGCTCTAGAATTTGTCTATGATATTTCTAGGAGTTTTCATTTTGGGATCTCTTTGAAGGAGGTGGTTGGTGGATTCTTTCAATTTCTATTTTACCCTTGAATTTAATATACTGGGGAAGTTTTCCTTGATAATTTCTTGAAATATGATGTCTAGGTTCTTTCTCTGATCATGGCTTTTAGGTAGCCCAATAATTCTTAAATTATCTCTTCTGAATCTAGTTTCTAGGTTAGTTGCTTTTCCAAAGAGATATTTCACATTTTCTTCTATTTTTTTTTCATATTTTTGACTTTGTTTTTATTGTTTCTTAATGTCTCATGGACTTATCTTCCACTTTTCCAAGTCTTATTTTTTAAGGAATTATTATTATTATTATTCTGCTTTTTGGAGGACAATTGGGGTTAAGTGACTTGCCCAATGTCATGTGGCTAGTTTTTTTGTTAAGTGTCTGAAGCCAGATTTGAACTCAGGTCCTTTTGACTCCAGGGCTGGTGCTCTATTCACTGCGCCACCTTGCCGCTCCAGGAGTTATTTTCTTCAGTGAACTTTTGTACTTCTTTTTCCATTTGGTCAATTCTGTTTTTAAGTTCTTTTCTTCAGTGAATTTTTATGCTGCTTTTACCGTTAGGTCAGTTCTGGTTTTTTAAGGTGTTATTTTCTTCAGTATTTTTGTGCCTCTTTTACCAAGCTTTTCCCATAATTTTCTTGCAACCCTTTCACTTCTTTCCTCATTTTTTCTGTACTACTCTTATCTTAATTTAATCTTTCAAGAATTCTTGTTGGACTTGTGTCCAACTAGCATTTTTCTTTGAGTCTTTGTCACTGTTTTTTTTTTTAATTATAAGTTTATGTCTTGGTTTACCCTGACACCTAGCAGCTTTTTATGGTCAGGTTTTTTTTTTTTTTGTTGTTGTTGGTTGTTCATTTTTTTCCCCAGCACATTTCTTGACTTTGAACTTTATATTAAAATTGGGTTCTGCTCACCTGGGGATGGGAAGGCATTGTCCCAAGCTTTGTTTTTTCATGCTTTTGTTTTCAGAGCTGTTTCTGAGAGTTTGCAAGTTTTTGGTTCTTTCAAGGTGGTATGATCCTAGGAGATCCTAGTTTGTACTCTGGTCTTTATCCAGGAAGGGTCCCTAGTACCCAGCAGCCATGAGCACTAGCACTCTTCTTGACCCTGGAACTATGACCAGGTCCCCTGCTATCTTACAGCCACATGCACTAGCACTACTCTCTGCCTTAGAACTGTGACCAGGGACCCTGCTACCTTGTGACTGATCTTGAATTTTCCTTTCCACCCTGAAACTGCAACCCAGAACTACTTATAGGCAATAAAGTTGCTAATCAGCACCAACTGCCCTCAGTGCCAGCAAAGGGTCATTCCCTGTAATTCCTTTTTGACCAATTGTCCAACCTTTTTACTGTCTCTGTGCTGAGAGCTCCCAAAACTTTTGCTGTTATTGCTGTCATGGCCACCTCCAAGGTCCACAACTGTCTAGGCCAGCTCCCACCCTGGTTTCATAGACCTCTCCTGCCAACCTATTAAGTTATCTCAGGCTGAAAAACTGTTTCACTTTGACCTTTTGTTAGCTCTACCACTCCAAAATTTGACTTGAGGAGTTATTTTTAAATTGTTTGGGAGGGAATATTGAGAGAGTTCAGTTGGGTTGCTGCCTGTTCTCTGCCATCTTGGCTCTACCCCACTTCTCCTTTCAATCTGGCTTCCACCTCTGCCTACTGAAATCACCCTCAAACTGACCAATGAGCTCCTCATTGCTAAACCTGGTAGTTTTTAAAAAAAGTGTTATTTTTTTCTTTATTAATTTGTTTGTTTACTTTGAGTTTATAAGATTCAGTTCCCTGGTTCTTTGAGTTTCAAATTTTCTCCCCTTCATCCCCTTCCTTACCACCCCCCCTCCCCCAACCCCACCATGGCAGCATACAGTCAGGTATAGGATCTGCAGATACTTTCACATTAGACATTGGTCAGGTTGAAAAGAAGGATTGTATCAGATGGAATGAACAATGGGAAAGAGGAAACCAAACCAAACAAGAAAGAGAAAGAGAGCAGGTAATTAGTTTCAATCTGCATTCAAACTCTGTTCTTTCTAGTTCTTTCTCTGAATGTAGATGTCTGTCTCCATCATGAGTCTTTTGGAGTTTACTTGTAGCCCTGCATTTCTGAGAAGAGTTTGGTCTATCAAAGTTGGTCATCACACATACGTTGTATCTGTAATTGTATACAGATTTTTCCTGGTTCTGCTCTTTTCACTCAGCATCAGTTCGTATAAGCCTCTCCAGGTAGATATGAAGTCCATCTGCTCTTCGTTTCTTATGTATTCCATTACATTCATATACCATAACTTGTTTAGCCATTCCCCAATTGATGGACATCCCCTTAGTTTCCAATTCTTTGCCACCCTGATAGTTTTTTTTAAAGGTCTTATCCTTTCTGACATCTCTGTAGCATTTGACACAATTGGCCACTCACTTCTTCTGGGATACCCTCTGATCTTAGCTCAGAGATACTATAAATTTAGCAATTTATTAAGGAATTATATGTAGATTTTCCTTAAGAAGCTTGGGCTATTGATCTATGAAGATTATGCCATGAAATGGTAGAAACTGTGCAATATATCACTGCAGGTTATAAAAGCTACATGTGGATGTAGATGAGGGAGATAGGATGAACCAGAGATAACTCCCCACTTATGGTCCCATAGGACTGACAGGATGAGGAACAGAAACTGGCAGGAAGATGATGAATTCAGCTTTAGATATGTTGAGTTGAGGTGATGGTAGAATATTTAGGTAGATTTCCAATTCCATTTGCAATCTTTTTTATGTGGTCCCTCTCACATGTCATCTTTTGTGCCTGGAATACTCTCCCCTTCCTCTCACAATGCCTCTGGTGGAAGGTAAGCTTCTGTTTCTTGAAGGCCTTGTTGTTCAGTCATTGTGAGTTGTGTCCAATGCTTGGTGACCCCATTTGGAGTTTCCTAGGCAAAGATACTAGAGTGGGTGACCATTTTATTCCCCAGCTCATTTTACAGATGAGGAAACTGAGTTGCCCGGGGTCACACAGCTAATAAGTGTCTGAGGCCAGATTTGAACTTAGGAAGATGAGTTTTCCTGATGCCAGGCCTGATGCTCTGTGCACTATGGTGCCACCTAGCTGCTTCTTCTTGAAGGCAGGGACTGCTTAATTGTTATCTTTGCTTCCTAGCATCTAGCACAGGGCTGGAAAGTAGCAAGGGCTTAATGAATAATTAATGATAATAATAATGATAGATAGCATTTACCTACCTAGTGCTTTAAGGGTTTGCAAAGCACTTACAAATATTCTTATTTTATTCTCACAATAATCTTGGAAGGTAGGTGCTATCATCATCTCCATTTTATAGATGAGGAAATTGAAATCCATAGGGTCCTTACTATATAGGCCTAGCTTAATCCTTCCACCCCCAAGGTGTCCATTTGGTTTTATTTTGTCAGCACTTTGTGTGCACGTCTCATTGAGCCTATTAGTGGGCTCATTGGGCTCCCTGGGCAGGGCAGAGATTGAGTTTTCTTTTAGTCTCCCCTAAGGGTCTAGGACAGAGTTGGCCCCACAGATGGAAACCGATAAAGAGAATCATAGGATCATAGATCTAGTGCTGCAAGTCTTCTGGTTCCAAAGCCTTGTACAAATGAGGAAGATTAGGACAAGAGAAATTAAATTACTTGCTCATCTTGCACAGGGACCTTGGAGGTCTTTTAGTATTTACTCGTGTTTTACAGATGAGGGAATTAAGACTTAGAAAGGGGAAAAGATTCAACTCTAGATGCCCTGGTTCTAATCTAGAGCCTCTTTCACTGCAAAATGTGGATGCCAGGGTTGGAGAAGAGCCAGTTCTCAGTCGTGAGAGAGGTTCAGAGGGAGTAAGGAAGGTCTGGGACCTAGTTCCTCTTCCTGGATTGGTTTGTTGCATGTCCTTCGGCAAATACAGTTATTGAGCTTTTCCTCATTGTAGTTTCACTGTAGCACATGATGGCATTAGAAATGAAAGGGGGAATTTTGGAGGAAGAAAGGATAGCAAATGATACAGAGCCTGTGACCAACTCTTACAATGAGGCACAGTAGGCACCCTATAAAAGAAAAATAAAAAATTCAGACTTCCCTAATATGGTGGGAGGGCCACACCACTAATCCCCACCATGTGGAAGGGATAATTATACTCCAATCTTTGTGCAGTTCTCATCCATATCAGTCACCTAGCATTTATCAAGTGCCTGACATATGCCAGGCTCTGGGGACACAAAGAAAGGCTTAAGATAGTCCCTGCCCTCAAGGAGCTCACAGTCTTAATGGAAGAAGCAACTTGCAACCTGTATAGAAACAATATGTAGGCAGGATAAGTTGAGAGTAATCTCCTAGGGGAGTCACAAAGATTAAGGAGGACTGGGAAAGGCTTCTTGCAGAAGGTGAAGCATTATCTGAGACCTGAAGGAATGCCAGGAAACCAGGAAGCAGAGATGAGGAGAGAGAGAGTTCCAGGCATGGAAGAAATCTGGATGTGGCCTCGTGGCCTTGGTCTGGGGAAGAAGTAGTTGCTGATGCCTAAGCTCTGCCCATTCCAAAGCCTGTTCCGTTTTCCCTTCACCTTCCCTCCATCTTCCCATATATGGGTCACTAAACCAGCTGGGTACAAATCTAGAAGCAGCTTTTACAGACTTGGCTCAATTGGCTAAAAGGCTCTTAGAGGATTAACTGTAGATTATAGTTCAATAATAAATGGAGCTGAGGACATTAGCATTTATCAAACCAAGAGGGTAAGGACAGGTTTTAGTGACTCTAAGTAGCTGGACTCTGTTAGAAGCACTGCATTTTAAAGACTATAAGTTATCCATGACCCTGGTATTGTCAGACCTAAGAGTATTTTTCTGTGTGTATTTTGCTATTTATTTGAGACTTGTAATGATAATTATTAGTAGCTAATATGAATATAATCCTTTCAGGTTTATAAAATATTTGATTTCATTCAGTAAATGCAACATTTTACAGAAAGATAAACTGAGGCATAGAGAAGTTAGGTGACCAACCCAAGGTCATACAGCAAGTGCTAAGTATGGGATTCAAATGTAGGTTCCTTCTGACTCCAAGTTCAAAACTCTTTTCACTATACTTCATTGTCTAGCATTCAGCACAGTGCTTGTAACATAGTTGGTAATTAATACTTGCTAGTTGACCAACTAACTAAAATAATGCAAAAGATCATAGTCTCCCTAGCTGGATTTTCTCTATGGTGGTTCCCCTGACCCTGAAAACAAAAGGTGAAAGTTTAGGAACATCTACATGTATTGTATATTATGCGATTTGTTCATTGAATTAAACAACAAGCATTATTTACAGACCTACTATGTTCTAGGCACTATACTAGATACTAAGGATCTAAAGATAAAAACAAAACAGTCCCTGCCCTCAAGAAGTTTATATTCACCTGGGAAAGACAGTATGGCCATATATAGATATACAGGTATAAGGTACCTTTGGGAGGGAAATCATGAATACCTGGAAAGACCAGGAAAGGCCTCAATCAATCAGTATTTGTTAAACAAATACTTTGTGCCAGGGACTAGATAAAAAAAAAATCAAAATCAAAACAAAACAAAAAAACTTGCATCTGAATTAGATCTTGAAAGAAAATAGAGATTTTAAGCAGTGTAGGGGAAGAGATAGAACTCTCTAGGCATGGCAAACAGCCAGTTCAAAGGCAGCAAGATGGGATATCTCCACATTCTTTAACTGCATTTATCCTTAAAGTTTCTCAAATATTTGGTGGAGGGACTGGGCCCCAGAAGCCTGTTTGGAGTTTCCATTGCAGACTCCAGGGAGGATGCTATGTAGTCTCTCTCCCAACTCTCCTATCTCTTTCCTGGTATGCTCTTGAAGGGATGGACAGGCAAAGAGTTTTATGTCTTGGAACCTAACTTGACTTTTGACTTCCTCAGAGCTGGTCTCCAACTTAAATCATTTCACGTTTACCTTGAGGATGCAACGTTTGCCAGTAAAAGACCAATGGAGAGTGGAGGCCACTGGAGCTCAGCTCTCTCTCTCTGAGATCCAGCCAGAGCACAGCCTTCTTCATTCATTTTGAACCTCCTGGGAAGGATATCATTCTTTGTCTCAACTCCAGATTGTAGCATGAATTATTTGTGGAGTTTTAGGAGGAAATTCCTCTGAAGACAAGATACAGGCCAACTTCCTGAATCGGCCTCAATCAGCAATCCTTACTGTGTATCACGTGGGCCATAGGCTTAGACAGAAAAACTTTGTTCCTTGTCCCTTATTCATGGGGTGGGCTCTGCATCTTTTCCAGTCTGGGCTCTACTGTGTTCATTTCTGTCTAATTGAAATAAGTTGATACAGGACTTCAAGTTGTTACTAGGTGCTAGAAAATGTGGGGGTGGGGTGGAGTGGTTATCACTGGGGCAGAGACAGGGACAGAATGTGCTCCAGGCACCAACCATTGGCATAGAGGGGGAACAGAACAGATGGCCAGTGGGGATAGGGGTCAGTCACATGGTGAAACCCAAGCTTCTAGGAGAACAACCTGTCCAGCAGGTTGTGATCTAGGCTGGATGGAACATTTCTTCTGAAAAAAGCCAAAGTGTGATCAAGGTGTCATTGCAGGAAAGCAGTGGTCCAGGGTCTTGCAGTCAGCTTGACTGGAGAAACAGTCTCCTGGTGTTCTCAGTGCAGGCTGTGTATACCAGGCAGGATCTTCTTTGCTACCTACACCTCTACCCAATTCCCTTCCATCTACCGTGAACTAGAGGGTGGGTTTGGGTGAGGGTTACTGGTCCTTTGTCCCATGGTGCTGAGAATAGCTAAAAGTGGGGGAGAGGGGTGCTATAGCATGCTCCTGTCCCACAGTGGACCTTCAGCCATTTCTGGCTCTTCCAGTCAGTCCTGAACTGTCACCTGGGTCCAGACCCTTGATAGGGTCAGGGGCCATTGACTATACACTGGGGGCTTGGTTGCCCCACTCCTTTGGGGGATCACCTGGTTCTTCTCTCCCCTTGGCCTTGCTTCATCCTTGCCTCTCCACTTGAGGACAGGTGGTAGGGAGGAGGACTCTTAGTATGATAATAACTGACATTTATATAACACTTAAAAATTTACAAAGCTATTACGTTTCTTGTTTGATTATAGGCAGTTAAATAGTACAGTATGTAGACCACTGTGCCTGGAGTCTGGAGGACCTGGGTTTAAATCCAACCAACCTCAGATACTAACTATGTGACCCTAGAAAAGTCACTGAACCTCATTCTGCCTCCATTTACTCATCTGTAAAGTGGGGATGATAATAGTAGCACCTGCCTCCCAGAGTTGTAGTGAGGATCCAGTGGAATCACATTTGTAGTGTTTAGCAGAGTGCCTGTACTTTCTCTGATCCCAAAAAGAACCCTGAGAGGTAGGTGCTATGTTTCCATTTTATAGATGAGGAAACTAAGGCTCAGAGAAGTTAAACCTCTTCTCCACAGCTAGTAATAGCTATGTAATACAGTAATGCTAGTAGCTAATAATACAATAATGGTGTCATAATATAGTAGTAATAGTAATAGTAGTAATGCATAGTAATAGTAATGCTATGGAATAGTAATAATTCATGGTAATATAGATATGGTCTTTCTGACAGTGAGTACAGTGCCCTATCCTGCTTCTCTTCCAAGCCCCACTTCCAGACTCTGAGATCTATAATTGGTTTCCTCTTTATGAATTCTTTTTCTCAAGCATAAACTAGATTCTTATTTATACAACTCACCTGAGACAATACTAGACTCTTAAAGCCAGAAGGGGCCTCATCCTACCCAAAGCACCCAAAGCACAAGTGACCTTTACTGTATCCATGACACGTGTTTGTCTTATGTCTCTGCCTGAAGGTGTCTGGTGGCAGGGAGCTTACCATCTATCTCTCCAGGCTGCACTATTTCTGAGTTAACATCCTCCTTGCCTTAACTCCATCCTTCCCTGCCCCCATTTCATTGGTCCTTGTCCTTTCTGCCTTTGGCGAGGAATAATTGTTCTCATCCCTATCATCTACACTACAGCCCTCCAGATACTCTAAGACAGCCATCAAGACCCATCTAAGTATTCTCTTCCCCGGCTCAAACATCCCCAGTTAATCCTCATTAGTCACCTTCACCATGTGGGGATTTGTCAGTTTGTCATTGTCCTTCCATCAAATTCAGTGACCAGAATTGAGTATAAGAGAAAAGGCACTTTTGGCTGCAGAGTCAAAGGACACCTCAGGGTTTACTGGCTGTGTGATGTTAGGCACTTAGGGCCTCTATTTCCTCCCTTATAAAATGAGTGTGTTAAAAACATGATCCCTCTGAGGGCCCTTCCAGCTCCTCATCTATCATCCTGCTCTAGGTGCAGACTGGTCAGTATAGAGAACGTGGCATGATAATTTCCCTTGTTCTGGTCATTCTCAGGGGAGGGAAACATCTTCCCAGACTGTCCTCAGTTTAATAGTGGCTGAACCTTCTGAAATACCTTTGGAGTAGTAAATCTAAATATCAGATAATGCATTGTATGACCAAAAAGGAAAGAATGCATGTTTTCTCTAAGCCTCTGTTTTGCAGAATTCCTAACTTCCTTCAGAGTTCTGCTCAGGTACCCCCTCCTACACATCTTCCCTGATCCCCCCCCCCCACCCCAGTTACTAGCACATCCTCCTGTCCCCTCCCCTTCCTCTCCTTTCCCTCTCTCCCACCTCTTCCCTTCCATACCTTTTCTTCCCCTCCTCCCCTCCCTTGCTCTCCTTTGCTCCTCTCCTCTATTACCTCGTATTAATTTGTATTTCTTATTTATGTAAGTATTATATGCCCCCCCTGAATCTTGCTTTGTTTTTGCATCGCTATCACTTAGTAGAGTTCCTAACATACAGTTAGTACTTTGGAAATATTTGTTGAGTTGCATTGAATAAAAAAAAAAACAACTCCATTAGGATAATCAATAAGTAAGCATTTATTAAGTGTCTACTGTGTGCCCGACACCGTGCTGGGCACAAGAGATGCCAATGAAATATGAGGCATGTGCTCAATCACTGCAGGCTCCTCCTATTGGTGAGTTCTCCCCCAGAATGTCCGTTTTGTGAAAGGACTCCAGTGCAACCTCCCCTGCTTCTCTAGACCAAGCCACTAGCCCTTCTGCCTTTCCCCAGCTTTCAGCTGTCCTTTAAGGAAATGTCTTTCTCAATTGGAATGGAAGTTGCTTGAGGGCAAGGACATCTTTTGGCTTATGTTTTTATCCTTAATGCTCGCTGCAGTGATGGCATGTATTAAGTATTTAAAGAATGATTGTTGACTATTGGCTGAGAGATTTCCCTCATACTGATTTCATTTACATGAAGAAGGCAACTATACACACATGTCCTATAGTATCATGTCAAGTCCCTAGGGCCATATATTATCCCTGGGTTCTGCTCACTTTGGAGATAATGCATTAAATCTTACAGTCTAGTAACCCTGGATCCTAAGTGAAGTATCTAGGTTGACCATGGTGTAATGTTAATGGGTACAGGGTACATGTGTGAGCCCCAATGCTGTTAGTTTGCTTTCCAAAGAGGAAAGCTCTATCCCATTACTACAGATCCTGACCTTAGCCAGCCCTGATGGGTTGGTTGATAGGGGACTGGGCTGGTTTGGTGCATGATCACATACACACATACATACACCCACATACCATGCACCAGATGATAGTAGTTGAAAGGGAAAGGGTATTTCTGGTTGTCATTTGGAAGCATCCCTTCTACCTGGGCAAGAAGAACCTGGATGGTGCTGTGCACAGGTCAGATGGTGTTTGAGGTTAGGTCCAGGATTTGAGCTGAGTCATAGCTATAGTAGAGAAGGATGTGCCCAAGTATCAATCAGATAGGGATCGATTCAAAAGGGGAACATGGTTTTTTATTTAGCCATCCTAGGAAGTCAGGCAGCCACACTAATTGGATCCTCCATTTTCTCTTATAATTGGGGCTCTGTCCTAAGAAACATAGGCTGTCAGTCTGTGTCCAATAGCCCAATCAATGTTCAGATAACAGTTGTTATTATTTCTTATGCTGTGTGATGATGGAAGCATGCTTGTAATAATAAGCTTTGATCTCTCTGTCACATCTTATCATCCCCCTTGACTTTTAAACCCAAGGAGAACACAATTATTTGATTCTGACCTTGCTTTATTTATTTTTTTTAAAGCCTGGTCTGCTGAGTGGATAAAGTAGCTGTGGAGATCTGCCAGAGGATACTTTTGAGACTGAGTTTGGGTAAACCTGTCTTACTCCCTGAAGAGAGATGAAAAGATAGACAGACAGTCAGGGTATTTATAAGGGTAACACCATGGGGTCTAGTGGGGTAGGAAGTGGTATGGAGGCCTTGACCCTGGCAAGACAAGGCAAAGGCTGGTCTATCAGAGCCAAGAGACTTCCCCAGCTCTCTCTAGATGGTAGCTGGGTCTGAAGATCCTGAGAAGTGGTCATCACAAGCCTGGCATTGGATTTTCAGAGTGGACAAGAAGGCCTTTGATCTTTGGCCTGTATGCAGAATGTTGTAGTTTAAAAAATGATTGGATTTGGAGAAAGGACACCTGGGTTCAAAATTCTGGTTCTGGTATTTATTAATGGTTCTCTCTATTAGTTTTCTCATCTCCAAAATGGGAATAGTGATATCTGCACTATCAGTCAGAGGAATGTGAGTTAGAATTAGCAAAAGCTCTGGAGTCAGGATCTAGGTTTAAGTCATACTTCCAATGATTACTACCTGTGTGATCTTGGGCAAATTTCTTAACTGGTGAAGGGGTTTGGACTACATAGTATCAGAAATCCTTTTCAGCTCCTCATCTATGATACTAAAGAAGTGTTTAATTAGTTTTGAAGTGCTATTGTGGTGAGTCTTGTTACTGTAACTGCTGCTGCTGCTAGTGTGTCTTTAGGATGGGAGAAGTAGGAAGACTTCAGGCTATTTATTGAGCAGCCCCCTCTGGCCTGGCATCCCGTCATTACACCTGGCATGGAATCATTGGAGCAAATTGATTCCACATTAACCTGAGTTCAGCCTTACAACCATTGCTTTAGGAGGGCATTTCTTAGCTATAAACAGGTTCAGACTTGGCTTTAAGATGCCTGAAGGCTCTTCTTAAATTGTGGCTCAATTTCTCAGTCACGTAATCCAGTGTTCTCTGGAGCACAGGCATCAGAGGATGCTTTCCTCAGTCATGTAATCCAGTGTTCTCTGGAGCACAGGCATCAGAGGATGCTTTCTTTGGTCACATAATCCAGTGTTCTCTGGGGCACAGGCATCAGAGGATCCTGCATCTTGCATTTCTTGACATTGCTGAGCATTCACAGCACATAGTCAGTCCTAGATGGTGGCTGAGATGCACCCTGCCTAATGTTGTAATGTTCCAAGATAAATACGATTCATCTCCACATCCTGCCTTGCCTGCCTGGCTAAAATAAGCACCCTCGACAGTCCTGAGTACACAGCCCCCCAGGGCAGCCTCTGCCAAGGAGGACAGCTGCACATCCTGCCTAATCAGCTTCTGCATTGCAGGGGAGTTCATGGAAGGAGGGGCCTCTGGAGGACTGCATTATCTAAGAGACCAAGGCCACTGGGGCCCTTTTCTGTGAGTGTGGAGCCTCAGTTTAAATTCATCTGAGCAGAAACATTCATCAAGAGCCTATGTAGCACTGCCCTAAGGGTGGATTCAATTCAACTGAATTTGACAATTGTATAATGATGATGGGGAGGCAGCTGTAGGTGATAGAGAGCTGTCCTCTGAGCTAGGGAAACCTGGGTTCAAGTTTGACATTTAACACATTCTGGCTGTGTGGACCTGTCCAAGTCAGCTTCCCTGATCTCCCTTGCCAGCAATGGCCTTCCCCCTCGGACTTCACATAGCCCTTTGTTCTGAAAGTTCCTGCTATACTCATCATGTATTATTTAGATTATGATTATCTGTGTGTGTCTTCTCCCTCTACCAGAACAAGAGGCAATTATGATGTAAGGGAGTGGGCTCTGTCAGTGATCCAGGAAGACCTGAACTTAAGGTTTAAGGTTTAATTTAAGACCTCTGTACTTGAGGGCTGCATGATGTAGGCAAGTCATTTAACCTCTTAAAGCCTTAGACAACCCTCACAGGGCTGGGGAACCTGTGGTCTTGAGGCCACATGTGTCACCGAGGCTGCAGGTTCCCCACCCCTGCTCTAAGACTATAAGTTGCAGAGAAAGTGCCAAATTGAGTTAGTAGAGAGAGTTTCCTCACCTGGAAGGAATACAGCTCGATATCAGTGAGATTCTGAGAAGTTTTCTTATATTATTTCTTATGTTATAGTGTCCATGTTTTTTGATTTGTACTCTTCTTGGATATCTATAATCCTTAAGATTTTCCCTACACATCCTGTCTCTGAAATCAGTATGTTCCACTTGTATGGAGAGGATGTTTTCTTTTAATGTTATTGCTTTTTTTTTCTTCTTCCAGATTGTCTTTCATTTTTGTGTATTTGTATTCCCAACCAATTATTCTCTCTTTTCTTTCATTGATAAGACTTGACATCACAGATTCAAGTTTTTCTATTTTGTCACTTTTTTTCCTGTTGTACAGGCCATAACTTTTGCTTTCACAATCCCTATTTCGCTTCGAAACCATTCAGAAACATCCTGTTGTGGTTCCATGCACTCTTGGGAATTCACAGGGTCCTCTGCCTTATCAGGTATTGATTCATTTTCCTTTGTCTTACAATACTTATTCATGGATGTCTGCACTCTTTTACCTGATCTGGAGGCCACATTCCCTTCTGTTATTAATCTCTCCTGTTGGTTTATGTGTTTATGTTCAAGGTGCTTAATTGAATTTTCTTCCTCCTAATACTTGGTAATTGCAGTTTTCCCCTACACCTTCTTCTCTTTCTCAGTGGCTTACTTTTTTACTCCCTCCCTTTTGAGTGTAGTTTCTCTGGGGACTCAAAGACACCTCAGCCTCCTCCTATATTGAGCAACTCACATTTCATCAGCCTTGGTCTCACCCCCAAGTGACTTGGTGGGGTAGGGTGGGGGGAGCAAGATATTTGGATCCCAGTTGGATGCTGGGCTTTTTGTCTTAGGCTTAGTGGAATACCACACCCACACCCCCAACTGTCCTGGTCCAGTTCTCTTTGTTCCTCTGTTCTCTGATTTTTTATGATGGAACAGAGCACTTCTTCCCTGCTATCTCAGCTTGAGGAAGCTTTTGGTTTTTAGTTTTCTATGGCACTGGGAAAAGAAAGAAGGGTAGAGTTGCATTCTGTTGTAAGCATTCTAAACAATTTGCTTAGCCCTGATGCTAGGTTGTAATGGAGGAAGTACTGGGAGAGAGTATTTGAGGCTAGGGAGTAGCCTTTTCTGTTGTTATTTCATTCATTTGCTACCTTATTTGAGTTTTTGATATACTAAACCATGGAGACAGCTGAAATCATTTATCTCTTGCATATAATTGCCATTTTGAGGAAATTTGAGAGGTCATGAGGGTTAGAGAAAATGTCCTCCATTTTGTTGGTCACATGACCTCATCTCTCTACCTATATTGATAAAATCACAGGTTCAGTCTTTATCCCTATAATGATGATGAAAATAATAGCTCACATTTCTATAGTACTTTGTAAAGCATTTGATCCTCACAACAACTCTATGAGATAGGTATCATTATTGCTTCCATTTTATAGATGAGTAAATTAAGGCTTAGAAAAGCTTGACAAATCTGACCTCAGGCACTTGACACTTAACTAGCTGTGTGACCTTGGGCAAGTCACTTAACACCAATTGCCTTGCCTTCTCCCTTCCAAAAAAAAGAGAAAAGGTTGCCTAAGGTCACACAGTAGTACCAGAGGCAGGAACTTGAACCCAGGTCCTCCTGACTCTAAATCCAGCACACTTATCTATATATTAAATATTGACTCTTTTCCAGGATCTATGCTTAACACTGGGTGTACAAAGGTCAATACCCTATAAGCCTTGTTCACATGACACTTCAAACTATTCAACTTTAAACTTCATGAGGTCAGAGATTGTCTTTCTTTTTCCTATTTTTCCTAATCTCCATTGCTTGGTATAGTCCATGGCACACAGTAGGTACTTAATAAATATTTTTTGAATTGATTCAAATGGAATGGCATGTAAGCAAGTAACTTTGTTGTAAGGGTGAGCATGATCAATGCAAAGAAGAGTTCATGGTCAAGTGCTGTGAGAGATGACAGGAGGAAGCAGTAATCGAATGCCATAATGAGGAACTGAACCCCAGACTTTTGACTCTAAGCCCAGGTCTCCTTCCTCTCTACCACATCACCTGCTGGAGTAGGTACTTTGAAAGTGCTTCCTTGGTGCTGATGGTTAGTTCCTCCCTGGCTGAAGCTGACCATTGCTTCTTCAAGCTGCACTTCTAGGGGCAGGCACCAGGTGGCGCTGCCCATCAGGGAACTGAGAGAATGGCCTGAGCCTTCTAGAGGCATGGGGAGCCAGGGCAGGGAGGTGTGCGTTAGCTCCTTGACACAGCTTCTCCAGAGGGCTGGTAGGGTTTGTTAATGATCCAAAGCTCTGGCCTAGAGGGATAATGAAAGTTCTTAGCGTAAGTCTTGCTGTTGTTGACAAACCCAACCTGGGAGACTTGAAGTAGGGGTTGGAGAGAGAATAAGCTCTGACCCAGCTCCTATTTCCTTACCCAGGGAAAGCCATGAGGTAAAGAGCTCTCCTGCTGTTTGACTTTACAATAAGTAGGCAATGTGCTCTTGGACCAGCTCCAGCCAGAATACCTCAGAATCACCTTTTCAACAAACTCAGTTCAGATCGTTTATTAAACACCCTCAGCCCCAGAGGGCAGATAAAAAGTTGAGAGAAGAGAGAGTCCCTCACTTTTTTTCTAGTTGAGAATTAAGGCACAAAATAAAAAAAGCACAAAATATGCTTTTACATAAGTGTAATAGAGGAATAGGGGTGCTATATAAGGTCCATGGGCAAGGCAGTTATTGTAAGGGCCATCAAAGAAGGCTTCTTGGAGGAAGTAGCATTGGAGTTGGTCTTTCTGGAATGGGAAAAAAAGAGAGCCACTGTGCAAAGGCATGAGGCAAAAAGGAAGTATCTCAAGTGAAAGAGTAACCCACTGTGACTAGAATGTAGGGTCCATGGAAGAGAGGATTCTGAGATAAATTTGGAATGAAAGAGTAGTGTGGGATTATGGAAGAATTTAAGTGGCTTCTTCCCCCATCTCACTCCTCTTCATGATTTTCTCTTTTTTTTCTACTGAAGACCTGTCTTGGAAATAGCTGTTGATATGTCTTGAGCTTGGGAGAGAAGTCAGGGCATTCCCACTAGGAGGAGAGTCTGAAGCCCCTACATCCTCTTAAAGACTTGACACTAGGCTTCCCTAATGGGCCCAGCATCTGCCTCACTTTGATGTAACTCTGGAAAAGGAATTCTACATAGATTTCCTAGGACAATCTGGTTCACTATGGAGTGAGTCATCAATTATTGAGAGTTCACTTTAACAAGTCAAGGTAATGGATGATACAAAAGGCCTCTTGGAGCTGATGGAATGACTTAATAGTGGAAGGGATGGATCAGACAGGGAAACCTGAGTAGAAAATTAACATGAGTCATCATGTGTTAAGCATATCTGGAAGAGGGTAAGTAAAATGGTGAGGGGCCTTAAGACTATGTCAGTCAAGGAAAAGGTTGATGGAATAGGGGACACTTGACCTGGAGAGGAGAATAGTTGGGAGAGGAAGAAGTTAGTACATGATAGTTGTCTTCAAGTATTTGAAAGACTATATGACAGTTTGAAAGACTATTCAAGACTATTTCAAATATTTGAAAGAGGTATCTTGGTATAGTTAATAGAGAGCCCACCTTGGGATCCGGAAGGTCTGGATTCAAGTCCCATCTCTGACAGTGCTTGGAACATAGTAGGCACTTAATGTTTATTGACTATTGATTGTGTGGTCCTGGCCAAGTCATTTAAAATTTTGCTGTTTTAGTCCAAATATCAAACATGGAACGTGAACCAGATTAAAATGTGATTGGGAAATATTTTTTTAAATAAATAAAAGCACAGTAGAACATAGATAATGTTAATTTGTGGTTTTCTAAGTCACTATTCAGCCAGAGGGATCAGAGTTTAATGATCCCTATTTTCTGTTTGAGTTTAACACCACTGTTCTAGGCTTATATTTGCAGAGTAGTTGCGGATCTGTATTGATGAAGGTGGTTTCTTCATCAGATTTCTTTAATACTACAGAAAGATCACATCTAGACCAAAAACAAACAAATCTCAAACCAATGTCATGAACAAAAGGGATTAATTAAAAAATTTAATTTATTTATTTTTAGTTTTCAACATTCACTTCCATAAAATTTTGAGTTCTAAATTTTCTCCCTCTCCCTCCCCTTCCCACTCCCCAAGATGACATGCAATCTGATATAGGCACTACATATAGATTCCTATTAAACATATTTCATGTTAGTCATGTGGTATAGAAGAATTAGAATGAATAGGAGGAACCATGAGAAAGAAAAAAGCAAAACAAAAAAAGGGAAATAGTCTGCTTTGCTCTGCATTCAGTCACCATAGTTCTTTCTCTGGATGTAGATAGCAATTTCCATCATGAGTCAAAAGGGATTAAATTTATAATGCATGGCTCCATAGGACTGAGCTAGAGGAGGAAGGTGAAAAGGAGGCAGATAGAGGCTTGATGTAAGTGAAAACTACATAACAGTTAAAATGATGTCCAAAGTGCTTCCAAAAGATAATGGATTCCCCATCTTTGGGGGTTTGAATAACTACTTTGTTGAGTTAATTAAAGAGAGGATTCTTAGTTAAATTATGGTCAGACTAGCTGGTGGCTGAGGGTCCTTTAGTTCCATGATTCTATGGGACATGGACAACATCTAAGGTGGAGGAAGCAATGTCAACAATGACAAAGAGATTGGAATGGGAATCCTATATTCCAGAAATCCTGAGTAGATCAGTTTGACCAGAGTTGAGGTCACTTAAAGAAAAGTAGTTTCATAATAATGGTAGAAAGATAGGTTCAAGGCCTTAAATGCCAGGCTGAAAAATTTAGCCTTTATCTTTTTTTTTCCTTTTTGGAGGGCAATTGGGATTAAGTGACTTGCCCAAGGTCACATGGCTAGTTTTTGTGTTAAGTGCCTGAGGCCAGATTTGAACTCAGGTCCTCCTGACTCCAGGGCCAGTGCTCTATTCACTGTGCCACCTAGCCACACCCTTTAGCTTTTATCTTATTGAGCATTACATTTAATTCAATTCACTAAACATTTATTTTTCATGTGTGCGTGTGTGTGTGTATGTGTGTGTGTGTGTGTGTGTGTGTGTATTTACACCTTGGTAGCTAGGTGGCACAGGGGATAGATCAACAGATCTGAAGTCAGAAAGTCCTGAGTTCAAATAAAGCCTCAGATAATGACTAGTTGTGTGACCCTGGACAAGTCACTTAACTTTGCTTTGCTTTAAATGTAAAAAGGGGGTAATAATATAGCACCTACTTCCCAGGGTTGTTGTGAGGATCAAATGAGATAATTGTAAGGCACTTTGCACAGTGCCTAGCACTTAGTAGGTATTTAATAAACACTTATTCCCCCCTTCCTATGCTAGTTTCTGAGGATGCAAAAAAAATAAAAAGCAGCCCCTGCCTTCAGGTGGCTTATATTCTACTCTAGAATGCTCTAGACCATGGGTGGTATATGCAGAATGAACAAGAATCAGAGAAACTAAAGCAAAGCCAGAGGCTATTTCAATGGGTTGGAAGTAATGAGGGGCTGCCCTAGGGTGGTGTCAGTGGGAATAGAGAGGATGGATGTGAGAGATATAGAAAAGGTAGAAGCTGTAGACCTCAGTAACCCGATGTGAGAGGCAAGGAGGGGACGAGTCCAAAGTCCTGTAGCTCAGGTTCCAACCTGTGTGATGGAGAGGGCATTGGTGCCAATAATAAAACCAAGGAAGTTGGGAGAGAAGCTGGCTTGGGTGGGGGAGGGGAAGATGATGAGCTTGGTTTTAGACATGCTGAACTTGAGGGGCTTGTTGGACACAGTTGAAACTGCATTTCTATCGATCTGTAAGTCTTTAATGAACACCTTCAATGTGCTTAATGAAAAGAGACATTAGATTTTTGCAGGGAGGTTAATATTCTTCCAAACTCAACATTGATGTTGAGTGCAGATGATGGAAGATCTCATGAGAGTTGGCTAGTTTCACTCCACGGATCCCTGGGGACTGGGGGGGTTCAGGGAGGGAGGGGATTCACTTCATCAGGGCCCAGCTGGAGGGTTGCCAGATTCTTTAAGTCCTGACATATCTAAATATGAGTGCTGGAATAGGGGAGGTTATCTCAAAAAAGAAAAAAAAAAGACAAGGAACAAGTGATTCTCTTCCAACCTGGTCAGTTCTTAGCACAGTGCCTGGTACATAGGCACTTAATAAATGCTCACTAGCTTGCATCCTGATATCTGGATGGCATGGTCTCTCCCCACTGGCAGGACTACTTCTTTTGCATGCAAAATTCTCTTGATCTCTCTGTGTTGGTTTTCTGATTTGGGTTGGGTATTCTAATTGCCATCCTGAATCTTAAAGAGATGGAAATTGGATTTGGGCAGTGGCCCAGCCTAAGCTGCATGTGGCAGGCACCCCTTCCCTCCTGTCTCTGTGTTCTTCTTCAGCCTTCCCAGCCCCACTTTGTGAATAGATTCCCTTCCCTGAGCCAGCCAGCCACCCACCCTGGGAGCTGGCTCCAGAGAATGGACAGCTCGTCCTGTCCCTACGAGGAACCAGGCAGGCTGCATGATTTTATGTTGAGGTTCTCTGCTGCAAAGAGCTATCCTAGGAGCGGTACTCTGCTCCCCTCCCCCCTCCAAGGCTGACAGCTGGGGTTGCTATTGTTTATTCTGTTCACCTTTGAATTCCCTCCACTCCCAGTCCTGGACTCCTTGGGGTTCTGGGACATGCTGGCTGATGTAGTCACCTCCTCCCCTCCTGTATCCCGTCCCCCTCCCCAAATTATGGTGTCAGCATGCTTTAGCCACACAGAATTTGCTATAAAATTTTCCCCCATAAAGCCATCACATGCCTTCCCATGTGTAGCTCTTGTTGCCATGGCATCAGCCTTTATACCTTGGAATCATTGGCACAGCACACAGGCCAATACGGAGCTGCTACACCCCGGTGCTGATGCTGTGGGGGGAGGGCCCCCGAGCACAGAACAGGGACCACAAGGCAGTGCTGGATTGGGGCCAGTGGGGGCTTCCACTTGTCCACATGGATAGAAGGTGAAAGAAGTGGCATTCTTTCTTTCAGGGCTCATTCTGGCTTGGTGCCCCCAGCAGCTGTTTGTTCTCCCCTGCCCTTCCCCCTCCCCAAACTTTATATAGTCTCAAAGCCAGTGTTTATTTTTTTTTTTAATTCTCTCTTTCTTCAATCTTGCTATTCCCTCTCCTTGGGCATTATCAAGTCAGAGGGGAGATAGGGCTCGCCCCTAAGGTGTCCATTTCATCAGGAAGGAGTTGGCTACACTGGGCTGTCCTGTCAAAGCTCCTCTGCCGACTCCCCATGCACTGGGGCTCCTTGGAGAGAGAGTTGGGTCTCAGTGGCCATCTGTGTCTGGCTGCAGCTGCTTTGCATAACCAAGGTCCCCTTTGTAATTAGCAATGAGCTACCAGACCTTGATTAGGCTGGACATATGGTTTCTTTTCTTGGTGTTTGTGGCTAGGAAAGGTTAAAACTGCCAGGAAGAAAGGAGCCCTCCACAGAGAGGGAACTGTGGCAGGTGGCTAAGAAACCAGCATCCTGCTAATCTAGGATGGGGATCTTAACTTGAGATTCATGAAGAGACCTCAAGGGGGTCTGTGAACTTCACTGGGGAAAAACAAAGTACTTTCCTTCTTTTTTCACTAACCTCCAACTGAAATTTAGCATTTCCTTCAATTATTAAAAAAACATTATTCTGAGAAGAGATCTATAGGTTTCCCTAGTTTGCCAAAGGGGAAAAATGATGAAGAACCCCAGCAGCTAACTTGTGGTCTTCCTCTTTGAGATTAATCATAAGTTTTAATTGCTAACATTTATATAGTACCTACTATGTGCAGGCACTGTGCTAAGTGTTTTACAGATATTATCTCCTTTGATCCTCACAATAAACCTGAAAGGTCTCAAGTACTGAGCAATCAAGTGACTTGTCCAGGTTCACAGAGCTAGTAAGGGTCTGAGGCCAGACATGAATTTAGATCTTCCTGACTTTAGGCCCAGAGCTCTATTCACTAAATTACCTAGCTTTCTATATGCTGTATAAAGTAGTATATTTACTTAGATTCTATCTGTATATAGCTGGTATGTACCTAGTTATTTTCACATTGTCTTCCCTGGCATAATGTAAATTCCTTCAGGACAGGCTCTGTTTTTGCCTTGCTTTGTATCCTGAGTGCTTGGCACATAGTAAATGTTTAATACAGGCTCATTGAGGGAACAGGCAAGGGGTTGTTGCCTGCTGCTTTCCCAGGGCAAGGGGACCAGAGGAGTTAGAAACACAGAATCATCAGTAACAGCTCTGACCAAGGACTCAGGCTCCGGGATTTTGTGGCGTGTGGTTTATGAGCCTTGACCTCTATGCCAAGACACAAGAAATAAAAAATAACTAGTCCTGTAGACAAAGTCTATCCATCATCCTCTCCCTCATTTAATTCAGGGAGCTATCTGCTATTGGATCCCCAGATAAATCAGCTGCTTGTTTAAAGAGAGGAGCTGCAGGCTAGAGCCCCAGCTTGGCAGCGTAAGGGTGCTCAACATGATGCATTTGCAGGATCATAGCCTTGCCTGGGGTAAAAACGAATGCTTCTGAAAGCAGGGACTAGTGGCCTGACCTTCTCCTGACTGACCCGTCAAAAAATCCAGTGACTGACCACCTTCTGTGGACAAGGTCCTCTGCTGGGTATTGTCATGGAAGATACGGAGAATGAGGAGACACAGTTGGTCCCTGCCCTACTGGGGCATCCAGTCTAGTTGGGAAAATCACTGGATTATACATTTAGAACGGGAAGGAACCCTCTAGGTCATCTAGGTCCTCTCATTTTATAGGAACTGAGTCTTAGAGAGGTAAAATGATTTGCCCATGGCCATACAGTCAGTAAGTAGCTGAGAGGAGGGATTTGAACCCAGGTCCTCCTGACTTGAAGTTCAACTTACTGGCCATTAAAGCGCATTGGCATTAATAGTGACAGTCTTAATAGTTCGCATTTATGAAGCACTTGAAGGTTTGCAAAGTGCTTTATTTATCATTTCATTTAAGCCTTACCACAACCCTGTGAGATGTGTGTTATTATTATCTTGATTTTACAAATGGGGAAACTGAGACTCAGAAAGTTGAAGTGACTTGCCCATGGTCACACAGCTAGTAAATGTCAGATTAGAGATAGAATATGAACCCAGGTCTTTCCTGATACCCAGTCTATCAATCTTGCCACGACACCTCCATATCTGTCGAGAAAGAAGACAAATATATGTGAAAAATGAAACAATATAAGAGATATGACAAGGTATTATGTGATTAAATTTCCAATGAATTGTATCTCCAGAAAGTGAGATCAGAGGGACAGTTCCTGTGCTCTGGAGAGGATTGGGAGGGCTTCCTGGAGGAAGAGTGACTTGACATGCAGTTAGGGCTGGGAAGAAAATGAATACACAGAGAGGAGGATGGGAGTGATCCCACAGAGCCAGGCAATTAGCTTTCTAAATGGAGATGAATGTTCAGTCCTTTAAACTTGGGTCTTATTGATGAGAGGCAATGGTCCGGGAAGCAGGAGATCTGGATTCTAGCCCTGGTTTTGTCGTTAGCTTACTATGTGGCCTTGGCAAACTTAATTCTCTTTGCAAGGCAGTTTTCACCCCAGTAAAATGAGAAGGGTTGAGCCAGAGGGTCACTGAGAAGGCCCTTCCAACTGTAGGATTTCATAGGGTTCAAGCAAAGGCAGTTAATGATCTGTGGTCGCCTTTCCTCGGTATAATGTATCTTTAAAAGACAACAGAAGAGAAAGAGAAGATTTCTAATTTTTACTTATATTGTGCAAAGTTGCTTATACTCAGTGCTTTGAGGGGAAGGGAAGGGAGTAACCTTATTAAAATGGTGACTTCCCTACCTACTGCAATATTCTTTAATTCAGGGCTTTGAATGTGACAGGGGACAGGTATGATCTGGAGTCAGGACCACTCCCTATTCTAATCGAAACCAATCCAAAAAACATTTATTAGTGCAAAGCACTGGCAACCAAAGACAATACAGGAAATAGGACCAGTCCTCAAGGAGATTATATTCAATTGAAACTGGGGATACAGAGACAAAGAGAAAAACAAAGTAAAAAGATGATCCCTGCCTCCAGGCTTACCATCTATTAGAATAGCACAATACAGTGTCTGAACATGGGAGTAAAGGCATGATGATTTAAGGAAAGAGAGAGCACTAACAAGCAGGGAAAGGAGAGGAGGCTTCCTGGAGGAAGTGGCCCTTGAGCTGTGCCTTGAAGGAAGCTAGACATTCTTAGACATGAAGGAGAGGAGGGAAAGCCTGCCCCATAGAAGTACATGCATAGTAAATGCTCAACACTTAGTTGATTGGTTGATTTTACTTCAATCATAAGGGACAGCTATTGAAAGGAACAGAGGGGAAAGGTGGAATTCTAAGTTTGGGGACTTTCAGAACAGTTTGGTTGGGATACAAAGTGCCTGAGAAGAGAGAAACCTGGAAAGATAGGTTATTGCCTTCTGTGGAGGACTTTAAATGACAAGCTGAAGAGTTTGTGTCTTATCCTAGAAGTAGTGGGGCACTGGGCCCTGTAGGTTCCAAGAGAGTGACATGCTAATATTTTCTTTCTGTTCCCTGAGCATTAGGTGGATAGATAACAGACAGACAGATCATAGATAGATGACAGATAGGTACATACATACATATGTATGTAGATAGATAGATAGATGGAGAAAGAGAGAAAGAAAAATAGGTAGGTAGACAGAGAGATAGATGGAGAGAGAGAAAGAAAAAAATAGGTAGATAGATATAGATAGGTAGATACATAGGTAAGTGGGGAGATAGATACATATGTAGGTAGATGGATATATAGATGGATGGATAGAGAGAAAGATACACATATAGGTAGATAGAAAGAAAGAAAGGAAGAAAGAGAGATGGATGATACACAGGCAGGTAGATAGATATATAAAAATATACATACAGAGTATGTAGGTAGATGAATAGAAGTAAAGAAAGGAAAAGATGCATGATACATATATAGGTGGATAGATACATAGGTAGATGAATGGATGGATAGATGATAAATAGATACATACATATCTAGGTAGATGGATGGATAGAGAGATACATATACACACACATATAGAGAGATAGAAGGATAGATACATAGATTGATAAATAGAGAAATACATATATATATAGAGAGGTAGAAAGATAGATACATAGGTAGATGGATGGATGGATAGACAGAGCATTTATTAGGCACTTACTATGTACCAGATACTGTGCTAAATCCTGGGAATACAAATATAAGCAAAAATAAAAAAGACACAAAGGGGGCAGGGTACAAGGCTTCTGACTAGGAGGAGGAAAAGTCTGGAAACTGAGGAGTAGAGCTGGGAATGAAGTGACCATGGCCTGTGTATCTTGTGAAAGAGTGGTCAAAGATAGGGACTTGTCAATCAGGAGAGTGGGCTTCAGGGTGGAGACATATCTAGGTTGGGAAGCCTACTGATGAGGGGATGGAAAAATCTAGAGACTAAGGATCAGCACTTGGAGAATGCATGCCCTTTCTTCTTGTGGCCTTTGTTTTAGTGACTGTGACAGTGGTCTTTGGCTGCTTCCTAGATACCCTAGTATACTAAGAAAGAAGGACAATATCCCAAGTGGAGGATCCAGACATGGTAGACTACTTTCCTACATATCACCCATTGGTAGTAGACTCCACTTACTTCCAAGGGCAAGAAACCCAGAATCAGGCAATAATCCCCTTCGGTTGCCTGACCATTTTCTGGGGCTCTTTCAAATGATCCAGGTACTCTTCACTATCATTAGCTTTATCTGCCCCCAACCCTCTATACACACAGTGTTCCTGTTGAGTCAGAGGTGGGTCTCTCTGGATCCTAGTGGGCTGAAGGAGTTTAAGACCATCAGCCTGATCTCAGTTTTGTTCAGGTCTTAAATATGTGTTGAGGTCATTTGCACATCCCCTTTTACCATTTTTCTCTGGGTAAGTTGAGGCCAGCTGAAGCATGTCTGCTTTCTCCAGATTGGCAAGCCTGTGCTTGGCAGTAGTGAGAAGAGGCTCATGGGATGGTCTTCCAGGGCCAATAGCTCCTCTTAATTAGGACCCAGGAGGCTCCTTATTGCCACTGAGTTTTTGGCCATTTCCTCTCATTGCATCTTAGGAGGAGTTAAATTTGCTCCAAATGGAAACTACAAAGCAGAGAAGAGCTCCCATCCACAACTCAGACACTTTGACCCAGTTGTAGATTCAGAGTTCTAAGCAATTCCAAAATATTATGAGCAGTTAAACAGGGTCTGCATAATGAGAGGCTGGCTGTTCCTGATAAATAATAGTAATGCCAATTACTCCTGTTTTCCTAGTGCTTTCCTCAATAACTTGGTGAGGTAGGTAGAACAAATATTCTCACCCCCATTTTGCAGAGAGGGAAACCAAGACTTAGGTGAAAGGATTTGCCCGAGATATATACCTAATCTAAGAGTTCAACTTTCCTGATTTTAAGTCCACCTTTTTTCCCCACTATGTTACATTGCTTCTCCTTGGAGCTAACATTGATGGAATAGCAAATGCACTGGTGCTCAGTGGCATAAGCCTAGAATAGGGCTGTGTTTATGTTTGACTATCATACCCCTGATAGTAAAAAGATAGTCTTAAGATGTCACAATCTCTATGTACAGCCCTTTTCACCATTTCCCCCCTCCATAGTAGCTTATATTCTATAGACTGAATTGTTTTTATCTTTAATCTTTTTTTTTTCTGTTAACAAATAACAGAACTGTAACTGGGGAGGTGCAACTGGGGCTTTGTTGCATGATGCCAAAATTTAGAGGGTCCTGACAGTACTTATGCTTCTTAAGCAGGTAGAAACAAATGATTTTAGCTAGCAGCAATAATTAGTTGAAATAGAGGGCTACTATATGATGCAATTATTCCCCCATCTGTGCTAGTTATAGTCTCTTCAACAGTAACCTCATGGTCTATGCCCACAGGGGAGGTAATCAAGGGACTCCATCTCCCTTTCATAGGATCCTTTTTCCCCAAGGTCTGAAATCTCTTCCTTCTAACTCCTAGCTCTGAGGAATACCAAATATTATGCATATTTTTCTTGGTCTCTGTATGTTTTATATTTTATTCTTTAATATAACATTATTGTTACATTTTCAATTAAATTTCATTTTTTAATTGTCAAGCATTATTTTTCTCCCTCCCACTTCACCCCCTCCTCCCCAATAAAAGAAAAACAAAACCCTCATAGCAAATATATATATATATATAGTCAAGCAAAACAATTCCCATATGGGCCAAGTCTAAAAATACGTGTCTCATTCTGTACCTTACTACATAACCTATCTATCAAGAGGTGGATAGATGGTCAGTTTCTGGAATCATGGTTGATCACTATGCTGACCAGAATTCTTAAGTCTTTAAAAATAGTTCATTTTGACACTGTTGTTTTAGTAGAAATTAGTCTCCTGTTTCTGCTCACTTTACTCTGCATTAGTTCATACATGTTCCCAGGTTTTCTTGCAACTGACTGTTTCATTTCTTAGAGCACAATAATATTCCATTATATTTATATATCATAATGTTCACCCTTTCTCCAGTTGATGTACATATCCATTGTTCGTTGTTCTTTACTACAAAAAGAGCTGATATATGTATAAAGTAATGGACTTTTGCCTCTTCCTTTGATCTCAATATAGCCTAGTAGATAGATGTATTGCTGGGTCAAAGAATATGCCCACTTTAGTAACTCTTTGGGACAATTCCAAATTGCTTTCCAGAATGGTTGGACCAGTTCTGGCTTATGGAGAGTCAGAAACAATTGAAAAATGACTCAACATCAACAAGTTATTAATGATTTGTAGCATTTTTTCATATAACGATAGATAGCTTAGGTTTCTTTCCTTGAAAATTGTCCATATCCTTTGACCATTTACCAGCTGGGGACTGGAGCTTTTTCTTAAAAATTGAATCAATCCCTTATGAATCATGGAAATATGTCACTGCATTTTTTCTTTTCCTGGTCTCATGTATTTTTTTTCTTTTCCAGGTGGCATGTGGGTCTGAACATAACCTGGCTGTGGTGGGTGAGTTAATTTTCTTTAAAGCATTTGAAAAATTTTCTACTCCTGTCATTTGTCTGTCATGTCTGGAGTAAAAATCTGAGTAACTAAAGTGATTATGGAATGAGAAGTTCTGGATTAAGGAATTTTTCCATAGTATAGTGGGTAATCAGAAACCCCTCTTGACTTAAACCTTTGTTGAAAATATTCCTAAAATGTTTGAGACCATTCTCCTATTTTAGGAAATTGAACCAAGTGAAAAAGCTTGTTTTTGTTTGGTGACTAAGGATCTTTTGTTCTCCAGGGTCATATTGGGAAGTGGGGGTATGGGGAAACACGATCACTATCTTCTAATACTTGAGAAGGTTGTCTTGGGGAAGAGGGACCATCTGTTTTCAGCTTGGCCCTAGTGAGCAGAACTAGAAGCAAAATGGGTAGAAATTGTAGAGGCAGATGTTGGCTATATGTAAGGAGAACCTAATATTTAGAAATCTCTCAAAGTAGGATGGATATGCTGTCTTAAGAGGCAAAAATTCTCATCTCTGGAGGTCTTCAGGTGAAAGCTGAAGAATGACCCAAGAAGGATGAGGTAGAAAGGGTCCTTAGGTTTCCCTAGCTGACCTCTGAGGTTCCTTAAAGCTCTGGGAAACTGTGATCCTGGGAAGATAATTTCTCTGTGTCCTGGAATGTAGATACAGGCGAATTGGGAGATTTGGGCTGAGTCTGAAAGCCACCCTTTAAATAAATCCTCAATCCTTGGGATTTGGCTCTTTTCTTCCTCTTCAGCTCCCACCTAGTTTTCTGTGGCTTTCACTCCTTCCCCATATTCCCTACCCCCACAGTTTGTACAGGTTCTTCTTATAGTAGGTGTTTACTCAAGTATTTGGGGTTTATTTGGTCAAAGATTCTTGCTAAGTGGGGATTCCTCTCAGTTGGGTTTCCATGAATCAGGATTTTATTGCCCTTTTATTGTCATAAACAATCTTAGGAATTAGTTCTGAGAAAACTGATGGGTCAACAGGCGGAGGTACCATCTTCTAGGTCTGAATGAGAAGTACAAGGTCACTATGTGTGGAGACAGAATGAGTAGAGAGAGGGAGGAGTGGATTCCAAAGGGAGAAGGAATATTCTAGATAAGTCAGGGGAGCAGTGGAAAGGAAGGGGAGGAGGGACAGGATGGTATAATGGAAAGCACACTGAGGACCTGAATTCAAATCCCACCTCTGAGATGTACTAACTGAATGATCTTTAATGACCAAGTCATTTAAAAAATTAAATTATTTATTTTTAGTTTTCAACAATCACTTCTTTAAATTTTCTCCCTTTCCTTCCCCTCAGCCTTGCAATCTGATATGGGCTCTACATATACATTTTTTTTGCCTTTTTTTTTTGAAGGGGGGTTAAGTGACTTGCCCAAGGTCACAAGGCTAGGTTTTTTTTTTTTTTTGTATGTGTTAAGTATCTGAGGTCACATTTGAACTCAGGTCCTCCTGGCTCCAGGGCTGGTGCTCTATTCACTTTGCCACCTAGCCTCCTCTACACATACATTCTTATTAAACACATTTTCATATTAGTCATGTTTCATAGAAGAATTGTAACAAATGGGAGAAACCATGAAAAAGAAAAAGAAAAAAAGAAAATAGTCTGCTTTGTTCTGCATTCTGACTCCATAGTTCTTTCTCTGGATGTGACTGGCATTTTCTATCATGTATTCTTTGGAATTGTTTTAGCTCCTTGCATTGTTGAGAAGAGCCAAGTCTATCAAAAAAAGGTACACTTTGACTGTTACTATGTTCTCCTGATTCTGCTCCCTTCACACAGCATCAGTTCATATGTCTTTCCAGGTTTTTCTGAAGTCTGCCTGTTCATAATTTCTTATAGCACAATAGTATTCCATTACATTCATATACCACAACTTGTTCAGCCATTCCCCAATTGATGGGCATCCCCTTGACGTCCAGTTCTTGGCCACCACAAAAAGAGCTGCTATAAATATTTTTTCTACATGTGGAATGACCAAGTCATTTAACCTCAATTGTCCTCAATTTTCTCATCTGTAAAATGAAAGGGTTTGACTAGATGGCCTCTGGGGTGCCTTCTAATTCCAGATTTTTGATCTTATGTAACAACAAATGCCGATCCTGGGATATTTCATATGAATGAGGGACAGCTTGGTGTAATAGAAAGAACACTGACTGTGGAGTCAGGGGGCCTGGCTTCAAATTCTGGCTCTCCTGCTTACTGCTTCGATGACTTTTGTCAAGTCACTCTCTTCTGTGGGTCTCAGTTTCCCATATGTAGAATTAAGGGGTTGAACCAGATGACTTCTAAAGACACGTCCAGCTTTACATCTTATTCTGTGATCCCTCTCTCAGCCTCAGTTTCCACAATTAAAAAGTGAAAGGAGTGGTCACTAGATGATCTCCCAAGGACATTCTAGCCCTGATTCTATATTCTCTGACCTGATCAAAGCTCAGTACATTGTTATTCTAACAGTAAATTCCACCCATGATCTGGATGGAACCTTGGACTTGGAGTCAAGGAGACCTCAGTTCAAATCCCATCTGAGCCATTTGAATCAATCAATCAATAAACAAGCATTTACTAAGCCTGACAGCATTTTAGGCAAAAAGGATAAAGAGAAAAAAATACTGTTCCTTATCTCAAGGAACTTACATTCTTTTTTTGGGGGGGGGGGGGGTTGGTACACTTAAAACAGGTACTTCACAGGGTTGTTGTAACTGTCTAGTGAAATAATATATGCATGCATACATACATTATGTATAAATGTGTATATGCACACATACATATATGTGTAAATGTATACATATATATCCTTTAAATACTTTACAAACTTTAAAATTCAATAGAAACCTGTGCTAACATTATTATCGGCATTTTCCTCACTCTTTAGAATTGCCCAGCTTTGTTTGCTTCCTCCAGGTTCTTGGGGAAGCAAGATTCACCAGACATAGTACTCACTCTTGTGTTAGGGTCTCACTGTGGCCAGTGACTCGGTTTTATAGCTCTGCCTGGAGAGGTTAGGGGCAATTTTAGTGCCTTTGACCAACAGCTTGAGGTCTGACCCACCGAAATGTTGAGTAGCAGACTGAAGGAAAGCCTCTTTGCTCCAATTACATTTCTTATTATAAGATATGCTGGGTATCTGGAGCACTTGAGTATAGTAGAAGAAAGAAATCTTGGAGACCATCTAATTGACCCTTGTCCCCATTTTGCAGATAAATAAACTGAGCATCAGAGAGTGGAAGTATTTTTTTTTTTTACCAAGGCTTCACAGCAAATTCATGGAAGAGCCAGAGCCGAAGCCTGAGTCCAAATATTGGAGATACTTGAGGAGCAAAGAGAATTTTTTACTCATTTAAAAGTTTATTCAAGAACCACACATTTCTTAATTATCAGAGTGCAATGGACTGCTTCAGGAGGTCTGAGCTCACCCTCATTGGACGTCCCTGCAGAAGAGATGGATAAGTACATTTGGACTAGGTCATAGAGCAAATTTTTGTTCGGGACTGAATTGGATGAGATGATTCCAGAGGTCCCTTTCAGCTTAGAGATTCTGTGATCTTCTGACTTGTAGTGATCAATCCATTGTATCTTGGTGTTGGAAGCATCTTCATTTTTGCTGCTAATCTGTTAGATGGTCCAGAAGATTGTTGTTGTTGTGTTTGTCTTTTGTTTTCAAAGAGGACCATGACATCAGAGAAATGATGCCGTAGAGTGCTGGCCTTAGAATCAGGAAGATCTGAGTTCAATTCTTCCCCAGACACTCACCTATACCCTGGGCAAGTCACTAAACCCATTTCTGTCCCAATCTCATCCTCTGTAAAATGGGGATAATAATAGCCCTTACTTCATAGGGTTATTGTGAGGTTCAAGTGAACATAGACTTTGCAAACCTCAAAACATAATAGGAATGTTATTTATTTTTATTATTGCTCACTGATTGATTTGGGTCTGTGAAAGAGAACAGAGGTAAAGTATTTAAATTTCTCCAGTGCTAATTAATAGGACAGAAGGATGATGTTTGGTATCTCTTCCTCCTTACTAATTGGATAGCTACATGTCTGTTTTGGATCTGAGTATTAGATTTTAATGAGTATTTGTCTCTCAGTTTGAAAAACAAGTCTGATGGTTTGATAAGTTGTCCCTTTTCCCTTTGAGTAAAGTTCCCCAACTCCTCCTGTACTCCTCTGTGCAAGAGGAAGGGTAGGTTTTTAGCATCCAATGCCTGCCCATCTCTGGCCCCACTGGGAAAGTCTTGCCAAGTACAACATTTTGGAGACATGCATTTGTGCACTGTGGTGAATTTAACTGACATTTGTTTAATACCTACTATGTATGATGTATCAGGCTCTGGACTAGGGATACAAAGACAAAACACTAATTTTCCTGCCCTCCAGGAGTTTACATTCTGTTGGGGGGGGGTGGGGACAGAAAAATGAATGAATGAATTATATGTACTAAAGAAATGCAGAGTAGTGGGTGAGAGGTCAGAGGAGACAATCAGGGAGAGCAGTAATAATTGAGGAGGCCAAAAGAAGCCTCTAGTAGAAGGGACACTTGAACTGAGTCTTGAAGAAAGCCAGGGATTCCAGAGGTAGAGGTGAGGGGGGAGGGAATTCCAGACAGGGGAGGGACAGTGAATCAAAACACTGAGGCAAGGGATGGATTGTTAATATGGGAAACATTGAGTAAGACAAAGACAATCTGGGTGGAAGGTAGAGCTCAAGGAGAGGAGTAATATGAAGCCAGTTTAGGAAGAGAGACTGGAGACAAATCTGCTTGTGTGAGACTCCCCTGGGTGCTTGTGGAGATCCTCTGAGCTGCTGAAATCTATGCAGCATCTCCCATGTATGAAGTAGGGGGAATGGAACTTGTAGATGACCACACCCCTAGAGCTACTTAGTCAAAAGAGGCCATCTAGAGAATATAAGCTCTGGTACTGGTTTCTACCAAGCTGGAAAGGTCTCAAATATGGGCCCCATAACACAGTGTATTTCAATTGTCTGAGCACCAGCCCAAGTTTGAAGAGGTTTATCATTGAAGAATTGACCTCCAGGAAAGGGTTGTTTTGGGCTACTGTTTAATGAATGTTTGTTGAGTGGACCACAGGGGTGTGCTCTCCTCCAGAGGTTCCCTGGAGCAAGTAGATGGAGAAAACTTTTAGTTGAGTCCCATCACCACAGCTCAAGGGCTCTTCATAATGCTTTTCAGAGACTGCCTATTTGAACCTTTCTTCCTTGAGAGACTGGAATGTGAAGGGTTGGAGATGCAAGCTAAGAGTAAAAATTAAGGCTATGGAAACAGGAAGGAACCGGTGGACATTCTGTGTCTTTAATACTGGATATATGGTTGCCTCTACCTTGTTTATTTGAACTCCCAAATTGCATTAGTGTAAAATTGGCTTCAAGATATGATCTTCATGTATATTTGGGCATCCAGAAGTACTTGTATGTCCTCTCCCACATTTTCTCCTCAAAAGTTAGGTTTTATTGGGTCATGGTCTTGCAATAATAGCAATAATATTTATATGATAGCTGATATTTCTATATGTTCCACAAATCCCCTTACATACACTATCTTATTTGAGCCTCACAACAGTTTTCTGAGTTCAGTACTATGAATGTCTCTATCTCTAACTATTAATCTGTTTAATTTGGGATTGAACCTGTGATTTTATTTCCAATGCTGATTGGCAACTACACTTTCACCTGTGGGCTTCTCACCCCAGAACATTCCTCCACAATGCCAGCCCCATTCTCTTATTGGTGAATTTCTCCCCCTGAGGCCTCCCTTTTGGGAAGATACTCTAGATGTTCAACCTTCATCTCCTTCCTGGTTCTGCTTCTGACTTTTCTGGATTTCAACACCTTGCCTCTATATGGATACCTTCTCTTCCCTGCCCCCCTTTCAGTTCTTTTTGTGTGCTGTCTTGTCCTACTAGACCGACTCTAGACTGACTCTAAGCTCCTTGAGGGTAGGGGTGTCTTTCTTTTTGTTGGTATTTATATTCCCTGTGCTTAGCACAATGCCCAATAGTAAGTGCTTAATGAATGCTTCTTGCCTGGTGTTGCCTCTGTAACTGATAGTCTATAAAGTTTGGCAATTGATTGGATATGTAGAGAAAGTGATGGTGATGAGTGGAGGATGACTGAGGTTGTGAGCCTTGGTGGCTAGACAGTGGTAGTTCCATAGACAGTTAATAAGAAAGTTGGGGGAAGGGGAAGATTTGAGGGAAAATATATTTGTATTTTAATAGGGACCTTAATACCCCACAGGAATGAACCTTTAGTGGCAGGATTTTAGGCACTATGGCAGATTTATAAAAGAGTCTTTTTTTTTAAACAGGGGAATCTTCTTAGAATTACTGAAATTGTGTCAGCAGATGGCTAGTTATTCTGTTTCATTGTAAGGCTGGCCTTTGTGTATGTGAAGACCATCAGTTATGCTTTCAAGGATATGGATTTTAAACTGTTTATGGAGTCATATGAAAACTTACATGCCTAAAAATTTGATTATCTTTAGGTAATGTGAACCACAAATTTTTACTGAACTTTTTTTTAAGTTTTACTTACACTTTCAAAAAATATTGACCGCTATTCCTTCCCAGTAACTGTTCCCCCTCTCTTTTAAGAAAGAGAATAAATTATTATATCAGCTATGTCTGATAGTGTATACAACATTCTATGTCCATAATCCATCATTTGTCTATTGATAAGAGGGAAATATGTTTCAGTATCAGTCCTCTGGATTCAGGGTCACTAGAACAATCAGAATTCTGATGTCTTTTCTTTTATCTGATTTATATTGTTCTCTTGGTTCCATTTTCATCATTTTCACAATATAACAAGCCCCCATCCCTTTTTATTGTCTGTCTTTCCTTGCTAGTTCTTGCTATATTTATAGTATCATATAATCTTTTAAAAATATTTATACTATTCCATCGCCTACTCTTGCTATCAGCCTCTTCATAGATGTTTATTAAAAAATCAAACTAGGTTAATGAATTCCCTATGTCCGACAGGACATGGTCTCTTTCCACATGTCCCCCTTTCCCTCCTCATCTTTAGACATTCTTTAGTCATTCTTCAGAGAGTTCTATCCCTCATGGGCAGACTCCCCCAGTAGAATTTTAGTTCATAGAATACTCGGTGTTCTTTCTTTGAATCCTTGAAATCTGCTTTCTAAAAATCTAGGCAGTCTGTCAGATTATTTTTAGCAATCATTGGATCATAAATCATAGACTTAGAGCTTCAAGAGATTTTGGAGGTCATTCAGTCCAAGCCCCTTATTTTATAGGTAAGGAAACTGAGGCTCAGAGAGATTAAGTAACTCGCCCAAAATCACACAACTAATAAGTAACTGAGACAGAATTTGATCCCGAACCTTCATGATTCAAAGACCATTGCTCTACTCATTCACTCTGCCACAATTCTTCCTCTCCTTTCCATTCTAAAATGGTTTCTTTTTCCCCAAAGTTTCTGTTATTTCTCCTTCAGCCACCAGTTTCTTTTTGTTGGTGAGAGGTTCAGAATATCAGTTTTGCGCATTGGTTCATCCATCTTCTAAATGATGAATTATCATAAAAGGAAGCCAAGAAATTATTGACTGCTTTGCTTTTGGCAGAGAGGGAGTAAGAGAAGATTGCAGGTAATTGAAGTCCCTAATCCCTATTGTACCATGCCTCTGTGCCAGGCTTGAGATCTTTTCCCTGAACTCCTCATCTGTTTCCTCTTTCTGTCCAGATGGTCTCTAGTGTACTCTGATAACAACATCACTTTTCTTTCTGTCTCTGTTGATCTTCACCCAAATGCTCATCCCCATGTTCCTCCCAACCTCCTTATTTTTTTCCCTCATTTCACCTTGTTTGCCTGAAGCAAGCATATTCATAAGCTAGTTATTAAAATTAATTCTTTTCTGTCACCTGACTTTACTGCCCTTGCTCCTAAGTTCTCACTTTTGGCATTTGACTCATTTGGCCAAATGGTGACATCTTTGCCTCCAACTTTCTTCATGGTGTCTACTTCAATAACCAAAATAACTCTTCTTGTTCAAAACCCATTCTGACTTTATGTCTACACAATCAGGGCTTGCTTCCTGTTAGAGAGATGCCTCTAGCTCTCATCTCATTAGTAGAGTTGAAATAACTTACAAATCCTGAGCCAATGATTTTCCTAACCCAGGTTCCCAGCCCTACCCATTTCCTCATGTTCTCTGATAACCATTTTGGGCATACCCAGGGGAGTGATCTTCCAGCATTACATAGTTTCCAGTTTATAATAATAAAATATTTTAAACTGACCTATTAAAGATAAGCAATATAATTTCCACTAAGGGAAGAGGAAGGTATTCTATTATCATTCAACAATAATTCAATTCAGTAAAAATTTATTAAGTGCCTACTATATGCCAGGCACTGTGATAAGTCCTGGGGAGACAAATAAGAAAAAGTAAGATAGTCCCTGCCCTTAGAAGTTTATAATCTAATAGGATAACACACAAAAGAAACCTGAAAAGGGGGGGAAGAACAAAAAGGGAGTACATGATGTTCTATGGAGTAGAAACCCAGTAGAACTGCTGATGGAAAATGGAGTTACCTGTAAAGTTCTGAACGTTCAGAGTGCTCTCTAAAGGAAGGCTTTGAGAGGAATTTATTATTTACCCTCCAGCCCTCCATTCAGAGGGAAGAGGCAATTGAGGAAAATAAAGAAGGTGTTGAGTATCAAAAAACAGAATCAATCAACACGGTAATGAGGTCACATGATTTATTTCTATGGTGTCAGTTTATTGCATTTTCTGATATGTGTACTCCTAACATAAAACATGAAATTAATGTATGAGTAAACATCTGTGTCTTGATTTCAGAGAAGTTTCATCGGAACATTGGTTATTATTTGCTATTCCACCCCCAACAAAGCTTGCCATTATAATTAGCCAAAATTTGTCTTTTTCAGAAATAGCCATTACAATTAGCCTGTACATTTCTGAGTGAAACTGAAGAATAGAACACATCCATAGCAATCCCAAATTATTAAAAAGCATCTCTGAGCAGCCCTTGGTGCCACAGGGCTTTCAAACAACACAGAAATTCTGAGAGTATGCTTTTAGTGTGAGTACATGCATCCAAGTCAATCTAATTCAATTCAGCTTTGTGTAACATGCTGTCCTTGGTGCTGAAGGGTATATAAATAAAAGCAATATAAGCCTTGCCCTCAAGGAGTTTACAGTCTGCTCATCATCCTTATTGAGTATTTTAGGATTTTAAGTCTGACCTTCTTCTTTCCCCCATAGGTACTCATTACAGGGCAAAAATGCCTTTCAAATAGGAGTCTTTGAAAGAAAGGAGAATTTTAGGATGGAGTCCATGGACAAGACAGCAGCACCAATGGCAATAGAATGCTATGAAAAAAGTGTCTTTAATAAGTTGAAGGTTGTCCTGTAGACTGCAATGCCTGATATCCCTTCCTAGGGGCAAAACAAACTCTCATAGCAATGATCAGACATCCTTTCCTTGTCTCTTCTTTGTTCAGCAATTCTTGTTGGGAGGCCTCTTTGGCCACCTGCTGTGCTGGGATGCAGGTTCTCCCCAGGAAATCCTGGCCTATTGGCCTATTGTGTTATTCATTATACATGAAAAAAAAATTGCTAAGCCCTGGTCTCCATTGTAGGGTTTTCTGGCAATGCAGCACAGGATCACATTACATGGCAAGACCTTGCCTCATTACTGGTTAATCCTATTCATTGATTATTAAAGGATGCCTGGCCAAGATCTCTGCAAAGCCCCATTTCTATTGTCACCTATGTTTCACCTGGACATTAAAATGGGCCCTCTTCCCAAACCACCAGGACTACATTAACCCTTGGTTCTTGTCTCTGCTTTTGTTCACCTGGATTGCCTAAGTGAAGAGTAGTACTTCTTGTTCCTAACTAAATTTCCTTCCTCCAGAGAAGCCTCAGGAGTCCTGCTTATATATGTGTTCAATCCTTCCATCCATATTTCCTGAGTGCCTTCTTGGTACTCAGACCTCCCCTGGGCACCATGGGGAGATGCCATAAATGAGAAATGTCCCTAGACCTCCCAGAATCAATCTAGTTGAGGAGAACAGAAGTGCCCATGTGAAAAATTAAGGACAATTTAGAGCAGTCTGCTAAATGACCACTAGCAATACAGACAGTGGGTGCTATAGGTATTCAAAGGAGAGAGATCCCTGTGGACTAGGTGTTCAGGGAAGGTTTCCTGGAGGGTGCAGAACTCTGAAGGATAAGTAAGATTTATGAAGGTGGAAAGGAGAGGAAATGACATTCTAGGTGGGCATATGGAAAGCACACGAACTCTGGAATCTGAGAATCTGGGTTCAAATCCTGCTTGTGTGATCTTGGACAAGTCACTTTAAACACTCTCATCTTCTGTTGTTGTTGAGTTGCTTCAGTTGTATCCAACTCTTTGTGACCCAGTTTGGGGTTTTCTTGGCAAAGTGCCTTGCTGGAGTGGTTTGCCATTTCATTTCTCTAGTTCATTTTACAGATGAGAAAACTGAGGCAAACTGGGTTAAATGACTTGCCCAGGGTCACACAGCTAGGTGTCTGAGACTGGATTTGAACTCAGGTCTTCCTGACTCCATGTTCAGAGCTATATCCACTTTACCATCTAGATGCATCCTCTGGTTCCTCAGCTTGTAAAAGAGAAGGTAGATTGCTTGAGCTCAAGAGTTCAGAGCTGTGGTAAGGTTAAAGCTGATTCGGAATCTGTTCTGTCTGGTACCAATATGGTGAGCCTCTGGGAGTGCAAGACTACTAAGCTGGAGGAGTGACCTAGCCCAGGCTGGAAGCTCTGACCAATCCAGATCTTAGGACTGGACCAGGAAGGAAGGAAGGGAAGGAGAGAGAAAGGAAGTAGGCAAGAAAGCAAGCAAACAATGTTGGGGCCAGATTGTGGAGGACTTTTAATGCCAGGTTTATCTAGGTGAGAACCAAAAAGACCTAGACTAAGAGGATGGCTAGGAATGTAAAGGAGTGAACACATGAGAGACATTATTTGTCCCTGGAGATAAGAGAACATTCACTGTAGTAGCCATGGGATGGTTGTGAGAGAGGATGGGTTCCTCTGGTTTTCCTTCTCCCCTTAACCTATTCTTCCTTCTCCTTTCTCTTTCTTTCTCCTCTCTGTTTTCAGTGCTTCTAGTTTCCTCTTGTCCCCTTCTTTTTATCCTTCTCACCTTCTTCTTTTTTCAAATAAAGGCATTTATTCTGCATAACACACCGAGCAGGCTCGTCCTTAAGGGAGGTCACTGCCCCTTAAGGGAGGCCACAATTTAAGGTAGATCCCAGCTTAAGAAGCAGGGCAGCTCCTTAAGGGAGACAGACTCCCACCTCTATGCAGGAGAAGCTGGAGATTCTTTTTTTTTTTCTTGGAGGGGGGAAGGCAAGGCAGTTGGGGTTAAGTGACTTGCTTAAGGTCACACGATTAATAAATGTTAAGTGTCTGAGACCGAATTTGAACTCAGGTCTTCCTGACTCCAGGGTTGGTACTCCATTCACTGTGCCACCTAGCCACCCAGAAGCTTGGGATTCTTATGGAGGAAAACCTGTCTTGTAGGCAGGGAGATGTATTAATCAAGAATATGTAGGCAAAGGGCCCCTTGTTTTTCAAATATAATTTGTTTTTGGTTGAATCATAGATGTGTTTCTAAGTTGAGTATCTATTATCTCCTTCAACAGAATGTAAGTTCCTTGAAAGGATCACATAATAAATAGATGATAGGATCATAAATTTAGAGTTGGAAGAGATGTTAGAGGTCTCTGAGTTTAAATTCCACATTTTTACAGATCAGGGAACTAAGACTCAGAAAGGTTAAGTGACTTGCTCACAGTCATATAGATAATGAATCTCCAAGATGGGATTTGAACCCAGGCCTTCCTGATTTCCAATCCATGATTCTACCCCCAAGTTGCTTCTAATGCTTGAGAATTGATTGATTAATGTGTTATTCAAGGATTAGGATTCAAATGTTAAAGACAGAAGAGAGAAAGAAGCACCAGATATTCTATAAGAATTTCCTTCTGCAGAACCATAGCTGATCATAGACTTTGCCCCAAGGGGAAATAGTTTCTCTTCATCTTCTGGGAAAATGTCCAGGAAACAGCAATAAGTCTTTAGTTAGTTCATGTCCCCATACTCCTTCTGAGTGGTCCCTCAAGATCAGTTCCCTAGAGTGTATTCAGCAATGCCTTTCTTGAGGAGTTTCAGAAGCACAGAGAGCAGCTTAGATGCACATGAGTTTACTAGGAAGTTAGCCTGTCATATTGGTAGAATAATTTTGCTCATCTAGGTGTTCCCTGTACTAATGAAATGACAGTTCCAGTCCCTATCCCTATCTCTCTATACCAAGTTTGTATTGTTGAGTCTTTGGGGTTGAAAAACACTAAAGATACCACTGATCCTTGGATTCCATTAGCCCTAAGTCATACTGCAAAAACTGATGTTTCTGATGAAGCATAAGCTTCTTCAGAAGACACCAATGGGAACAAGACAGATTTACACTCTAGTTTATTGGCCTGCAGGTTACCTTGTCCAGGAATATCCATCTGTTTTCCTGGGGAATTCATTCTTCATGAGAAAAATCCATGAAAGTGTGTGAGAGTAGGTGAAAGGTGAAGAAGGAGGGAGGGGCCAGTGAGCAGTCCAGTATTTCTTCCCAGACCCAGGGAGACCCTGGGGCCTCTGATTAGTAAATACCAGCTCAATAAGACTTGCTCCCCAAACCACCCAGCTGCCCCCAAATGAACATTAAGACAATCATTTCAAACACTACCTCCTTAATGATCTTGGCTCCCTCTTCATTTTTGTGATTTAGGTTGGCAAAGGACAGCCCTCGAAGTGCCCTCCACATTGATCAGAATTTCTTTAGTTCTTATTGAGATTTCAGGATTGGTGCTGCTCTGGTTCTGGAGGTCTAGCAGGATTCCAGCCATCTGATTAGAGACCTCCCTTGTCAAAGGAATGCAGTAGGGAAGGATTGATTGTGAGAGCTGCTTGGAAGGGGATAACAAAGGTGGTATTACAGCAAAAGATGGGAAAGGGTCTCTATTATTCTCCCTGACTTCACTCCTGTCTCCTACTCAACAAGAGTGGGGACCCTTCAAGGCCTTGAAATACCACATTTTAAGTCCCACATTCTAGCCAAAGTTTTCCAGTGATCAAAGGAAGTTACAAATTTGGCCATCCATACAAAACTTGTATACCATGAAGCCTGGAGTCACCCAGAAGGTTAATTTATTCATTCAACAAACCTTAGTTGAGCACCAGCTCTATGTGTGCATATATATACACACATACAACTCTATGTGTATATATGCACATACACATAGAGTTAGTATTCAAATAATGCTTGTTGAATAATATATATTACATATATGTATATTTGTATGTGTATACATATGTATGTGTATGTGTGGCTCTTGAGTTTGGCTTGGAGGATACAGAGATGGATAGACAGTCCCTATCCTCTAGAAGCTTAAAATCTAATAGGAGAGATAATACATATACTTAGAGGATATAGATTTAGAACCAGAGGGAACCTTTAGAAATCATCAATTCATGGTCATGACCATAGATCTGAAAGGAATCTTAGAGATCATCTGGTCCAATCCCCTTCACTTTACAGGTGAGGAAACTGAGGCTCAGAGAAGTCACGACTAATCTAAAGTTCACCCAGGTACTAAGGAACAGAGGCAGGACTTGAACTCCAGTCCTCTGACTCCAAATCCAATGCTTCTGCTTACTGTTTTTCAAGTTCACATCAAACTAATACCAATTACTCATCAGGTCTGGAATAGCTATTTGCCTCATTGCTTCCTCTACATTTTGAAGGATGAAATTATCATCTGGGCAAGCCATGATAAAAGTATTAGCAGCTCTGCTTTTTGCAAGATCAAGTTCAAGCAGATGTATGGATAGTTGAAATCCTCCATCAATACTATTTCATGCCTCTAGATCTTAAATCATCATCCATTTCCTCTTCCGTTCCAAGTGATCTGTAACAAATTGGAATGAAAATATTGTATTCTTTTTTTTTTTGCCTCCATTGATCATTACCTAAATCTACTAGGCATTCCCCATGTGGCTCCTGAATCTCCTCACATGAGTTACATGCTCCTCCCATCTACCCCATTCCTTTTTCCTTATCCTGCTCCTTTGAATAATGAATGCTCTTCTAGAACCTTGTTTTTGGTCGTGAAACTTGTCCCACTATTTTTCAATGTTTGTTTCCTTGGATAAGCATATCCAGTTCAGGCTGCCTGTTACTGTTACTTTGTTCATTTTTTTGGTATGTTACACATAAAGTCATATTCTTTTGCTGGCTTTGTTCTTTTGTTTTGTACTCAAGCCACTATACGCTATAATGTATAGCAGTGTGTAGGATGTCATGTTGTATGCCTCCAGCCTCCTGGTGACAAGGCGGTTTGACTGTGAGACTCATTTGTAAATATCTGTTTTACTCTCCTGCTTGGGACCTGGAGGGCAGCAGTAGCCACTTGATTTACAATACTGCTTTTTTTTTTGTGGGGTGGGGAGACAGAAGTGGGATCTCTATTAATCTTGTTATATAACAAATTGATTTCTGGGCAAATTCCAGAGGGAAGGAACCAGATGATATGCTCAAATCCCTGGATCATCTCTCCTCTTGTGGCTGCCTCTGGTGTGGCCAGGCACTGATGCCAACTCCCAGTGGAATTTTACTCTAGTGATTTGCTCAAGTTGGGGGACAGGACTTTTACTACCAATTCTGACAGTCAGGGCAAAAACATCTCAAATCATTCCTGGGGGAAAAAGCAATCAGGAGTTTAGGGAAGAGGAAAGACCTCAGTCCTTAGAACACAGGGGTCTGTGTGGGGAAAGATTCAAGATCAGGAACCTTAGGATGTGATATTCTCTTGGGGAGGTCACTGTTAGAGGAAAGAGCAGGGTGGCACTGGGCTAGGGGAGAACTCATATAGTAACTTTCATTTTCAACTAAATATTCTTGCTTGCTAAGCTCAGTTGTTTCTACCTGTTGAAGTATTAAAAGTGCTTTCAGCGTCTGCTAAATTTCAGCACCTTCTGAATTTCAAAACCTCAGTTAATTGAAGATAGTTTCTGTTTTAATTTCTTATTGATATATTTTGTTTTTCTATCACTTTCATTTCCAAATATTCCCCCCATCCTTCCCCTCTCCAAAAAGCAATCCCTTGTAACAAAGAATAAGTAAAGAAAGCAATGAGGTGGAGGGAAGGGAAAATGCAGTTCAGCAAAATTAATGGACGTTAGCTGCATCTGAGAGTGTGCCACAGAGTTCCTCATGTCAGAAAAGAAGGAAAGGACGTCCATTTTCATTCTTTTATCTCTAATTTGTGGCCAAGCTAGGTCATTACATTTACAAAGAAGTGGTGCACTTGTATTTGTTGTCCCTGTTTATGTTATTAGAGTCATCGTGCATATGATTTTCCTGGTTTTTCTTACTTCACTCTGTATCAGGGTCAAATTCTCCAAGTCATCCTGTTAAAGTAAAGCCTATAGTAACCACTAAAAGCCCCTCTTTCCATTTGTTGGTGAGTTTGAATATCAGCTAGGTGCTTTCCCATTCCCCCTTCTCCCCCCACTTTCCCAGCATGAATTAGCAGCAGAGTCCAAACATTGATCTGAACATTAGGTCCAGATCTTGTCATGATTTTTATCCACGTTTCAGTGCTCCCACCCAACAGACCCCCAATGGGTCTGTTTCCATCATCCAGCATAAGTGTCCTCCATTTTGACTTTCTTTCTGCTGCCTCTGCACTCTTACCTGTGCTGCATTTTGGAATACCAAATATCCCTAAGAATTGCATCAAGACAATCCCATAAACAACATTGTATATAAGAGTCAGGACTTGCCTCACCATCTAACTAAACATATGTGGGGGATTTTGTAGCATAAAGAATTAGAGGGAGACTTAAAGACTGTCTAGTTTGACTTCCTCATTTTATAAAGGAGGAAAGTGAGGCACAGAGAGGTCATCTGTCCCTTAGAGTGTAAGCTCTTTGAGGATGGGAGGGGCTATTGTTTCACCTTGTAAACCCAATGCTTAACATAGTGTCTGTCACGTGGTAAGCACTTAAGAAATGCTCATTGATTGATTGGTATATTTAGAGAGTTTTCTTTGTTTATTGGATTTTGCTAGTGCCTCCTGACATTAATGAAGGAAATTTGGTGTGACTGGTCAGTATCGATCAACTAAGCACCATTAAAATTGAGGTGACATGTATAAGTCCTCTTGGATGATAGATGAATTCTTCTTAACTTTATTTCTGCAAAAACGACATGGACAGTTAGTAAAGCTTTTCTATGTTCATTTTGACTTGATCCGAAAACTGAGTTGCTCTGTTGGGTAGGATTGTTGGTTTGAACTCTGTGAGTCTGTTTACAGGGCTTGGCTTGCCATATGGTCTCTTGTGATGGCAGGGCCAAACCAGGCTGAACTGGAAAAATCCTAATTGTAATTGGGGCTGCTGACCTAATGATGAGAAGAAGCTTAGGGAAGGAATGAAAATTTGGAGATCTTGTCACAGTTTTTTTCCAGGTAACTTAGACTTTTTATGTCAGTGTGTAATAATATGTAGACATCTGCCTTTGGTGTCAGGAAGGTTGGGGTTAAAATCCTTTCTTTAACATGTCCTGGGGTAGCTAGGTGGTACTATGAATAGAGCACCAGCCCTGGAGTCAGGAGGACCTGAGTTCAAATCTGGCCTTAGACACTTAGCATAAAAACTAGCCATGTAACCTTGGGTAAGTCACTTAACCCCAATTACCCTCCAAAAAGAAACCAAAAAAAAATGTACTGGAGATGTGACCCCAGGCAAGTCACTTAACTTCCCTAGACAACTCTCTAACATGTATACATGGCATTTTTTTGATCTTCATTGGAAGAGAGAGTTTCTAAAAAAAATTACGGGTAGCAATCATGATTTCAGGTAAAGAGACACTAAAAAATAGATATAATAAAGGGAGATAAGCAGAAAGGCTATATTGTACATTAAGGCACAAATCAATAAATTATTTCAATGCATAACACATATGTACCAAAGGTATAACATATAAATACTTAAAGGAAAAGTTTATTGAATTGGAGAGAGAAATTTACACTAAAACTCTATAGTGGGAGACACCAAAGTAACAGACTTAGTAAAACCTAGAAAAAAGATAAACAAGAAAGAATAAGTATCTGATTAGAAATTTAGAACAGTTAGACGTGATAGTTTTCAAGTTACTGAATGGGAACAGAAAGGAATTTACATATTTCTTTGCTGTGTTAATGTTACAAAAAATTGATTGTATTGGGCCTAGTAACCTCCCTAAAATGCAGAAAAGTTAAACAATGTTTATCTAACATATTGCAATAAAAATTATTTTAAATTATTTTAAATCAAGGGCCTTTAAAAAGAGGATTGAAAATTGTTTGATGACTAAATAATTTAATTCTTAAGAATTAGTGAGTCAAAGAAAACATTGTAGAAAGAAAAGAAAATTTCATCAAATAACATAACAACAATTAGACAACATAGCAAAATTTTTTGAGATGGGGGTAATTTATATTTCTAAATGTTTTCATCTATAAAAGAGACAAAGAAGAGATAAATGAATTGGGCATACAATTAAAAAAACAAGACAAATAATAAATAAAAATCCAGAAGCTAAACATCAAATGAAAAATTCTTATAAAGGAGATTTAAAAAATTGAAAACAAAAAAATAAAAATACATTGAATTGATAAACAAAGGAAGGAGCTTGTTTTCTGGGAAAAAGAAAAACCTAATAAAATATATGAACAGTTTGTCTAATTTTAAAAAGAGAGAGGAAATTTAAATTGTATCTAAGATAAAAAAAGGAGAATTAACAACAATTGAAGAAGAAATAAAGGTTACTCTTGGAAGAGGATGTTCCCTCATTGAGAGTTCATCTGAGAGCTCTGGAGCAAAAATAACCAAAAACCAAGTGAAAAAACACCTTAGTCTTTCCTTTCCTCCTGGATATCTGGGTTAGTTCTATGTATCAGGAATTGATATCTATTCTCTGACATCTAGCAGGCCTCTAATAACTAACATTTATATAGCCCTTTAAGATTTGGAAAGCACCTTATGTACATAATCTCATTTGAACGTCTCAAGACATCTATGAGGCAGGTCCTATAAGTATTATTATACCCATTTTACAGATGAAGAAAGTGAGACTCAGAGAGGTTAAGTATGTAAGGGACCTGTGGTCACACGGTAAGTTTCAGTGATAGTGAACCCATATATTTTGATTCACTCCACCTAATCTATTGATATATGCCATTCTTTAATGTATGTTGTTTGAGATGGGTTTCCCTTATAGCTCTCCAGGAAGCTGTAAGGCTTACCTGCTGCTAATGTGGAACTGTAATGTGGGATCTGAGTCTTGTGGATAAGTGTGTGTGTGTGTGTGTGTGTGTGTGTGTGTGTGTGTGTGTGTGTGTGTGTGTATGTGTGTGTGTTCAATTTAGATTTTTATGAGCTTTGTATTATCAAGCATATTGTAGTTACGCTTTTTGGGTAGTGGTTGTAGGCCTGGGGAGTAAGGGTCAGGGTCAGGCAAGGTGTTAAAGGTAGAACTGGCAGAGCTTGGGAACAGACAATGTGTGGGTGGAGAACTGAGGACCGAAGCCTGCTTACAGCCACGGCTGGCAGTGTGGGCTACAGGGAGGGATACCACTGGCCATATTGGGGAAATTAGAAAAGGATAACATCTTGAGAAGGGAAATGTTTAGTTTGGGGGGAAGGGGTGTTTAAAAAATACTGCAGCTCAAGTGTTAGTAGGACCCGATAATGATAATAGTTCACATTTTTGTAACAAGCACTTTCTTCATGGCACCCTTCTAAGATAGGTAGCACTCACAGGAGGAGGCTCACTTTACAGATGTGGGAGAAGAGGGTCAGAAAACTGAAGTGACTCACCCAAGACCCTAGAGTCAGTGTCGGAGATAGGATTCAAACCCAAGCCTCCCGACTCTAAAGGCACCATTCTTTGCATCACATTGCCTCTCTGACCTCTCAGTCAATTCATCCAAGAGGAGCTATTTATACTCTAGAGTAGTGGTATCAAGCTCAAATAGAAATGGGGGCCACCAAACCATACATAAGGATCCCTACTTACCACACATTGACTAAGAAAACCACATATTCACATCATCTATGTTCTATTGTACTTAAAATATTATCAATTATATTTTAATTTGATTGGCAGCCAGGGAGTGTTGGAGGCTGCATTTAGGAGAACCTTTAACATCTCTGCTATAGAACAGGGATTCTTGACTGTTTATTGTGTTATGAACTTTTTTAGCAGTCTACCAAAATCTTTGTAGTATGTTTTTTAAAACATACAATTAAATACATAAGAATACGAAAGAAACCAATTGCATTTTAATAGTTACCAGATAATTAAAAGTTTTACATTTAAGGACCTCAGGTTAAGACCCTTACTCTAGGCAGATTATAAACTGACTTCCTAGACTATAAACTTCAGGAGTACAGGAACCTTTTCCTCCCATATAGTACAGGGCCTTACACCATGTAGGTATTCAAGAAATACTTGTTGAATAAATGAATGAAAAGCAACAAAGGGACAAAAGCAACAGCAGGAAAGGAGACAGCAGATTTGGTTAGAGATAGCTGGCTTATTCAAAAGCAGAATTTTCATTTTCAGTGGGAAGTGATGGATTTAGAGTCCTAGGACTTTGGTTCAAAACCCACCTCCACTATTTATTCCCTGTGTGACCTTGGGAAAATCACTTAACCTCTCTGGCTCTCAGTTTTCTCATCTGTAGAATGAGGGGGTTGGACTACATGACCTCCACGGTTCTCCCCAACTCTTTTTCTATAATTTGACTATATGACTTCTGATGATATGACTATACATTGACTATATGATTTCTAAAGTTCCTTCTAGCACAAAATATGTGATCTACATAAAATGATAGCCAAAGCAAGAAAGGTAAACAAATAGCTCTCCCCCAGCTGGTTTCAGATTGAATCACTGCATTTGTGATTACTTAGATGGCAAAACCCTTCGGTCTGCTTGATTAAATTTGTATCTAAGTCTTTCTCAATGCCTTTTTTCCCTCTGGTGTTTCCAAGAAAGTGCCTGATGATAGCAACAGCAATGGCACTAACCATTAGAGGCTGAGAGCCAAAAGAAAATGCAGCTACATTAAGTCCAGCCCCCTCATTTTACAGTGGAGGAACCCAGAGCCCAGGATAGTAATACATCACCCATTGCAATTTGCAGGATTCAGCACAAGGGTCATGATTTTTTTTGGTTTTTATAGGTGAAAAAACTGAGGCTCAGGAAAGGTAAACAGTGTGCCTGGTAGAGTAGAGCTAAACCTTGGACCCCAAATTCTATGGAGCTATTTCTACCATATCACACAATACTCCGCTGTAACAGAGATCAGGATCAGAGCAGAAAAGACAAATCTCGAATCTGGGATCTTAGACCACCCAGCTGTTTTTATTCCTATAATGAAAGTCACAAAATAACAAGTTCATTTGTGTGACTGGGAGAAAATTATTTTTTCCCCTGTGGAACTCAGTTTTCTTATCCAATAGTAATACTACTACTACTACTACTACTACTACTATTACTACTAACTAAAATTTATATAATGCTTATGACATATCAGGGACTATGCTAAGAACTTTATAATTATTATCCTCACTTTACAGATAAGTAAGGCAAACAGATTAAATGGCTTGCTTATCTAATAAATGCTTGTATCTAATAAATGTCTGAGACAGGATTTAAACTCGGGCCTTCCTGACTCCAGGCTCAGTGCTCTATGCACTGTTCCACCTGGCTACCTATCTTGAAAATGAGGATGATTCTATATCTTTTCTTTTGCTTTTTAGGGAATGTGGGAAAATTAATTTTTTAAAAAAGTAGAGATATCATGATTTTGAATTCTTTGAAAGCCAGCTAGGAGGTGCAGTGGATAAAGTTCTGAGCCTAGAGCCAGGAAGGCCTGTGTTCAAATCTGGCTTCAGATTCTGACTAGCTCTGTGACCCTTGGTAAGTCTGACCTCTGTTTGCCTCAGTTTCTTCAACTGTAAAATGGGGAATAATAAGGGTATCTAACTCACATGATTTTAGTAAAGGTTTGAACACAATAGCTACCACAGAATAGGTGCTATATAAAATCATCTTGCTTTCCCTTCCTCCGAAGGTCTTTCTACCCACTGTGCTGGGTTGCTCAGGATAGGCAGCTAATGTGTTTCTTGTTGAGTTTAAGTGGCAGAGCTGGCATTAGAACCTAGATCTTCCAATCCCAGATCCAGTACTCATTTCACTTCACCACACGCTTCATTTCCATTTCTCATCCTGTCCTCTTCTCCTCTGGCCCTCACGCCTCCATTTCCCCATTAGAATGTTTGGCATTTTCCTTTTTTGGAAATCCTTAATAATCCTGCCCTGGGCTATTCAGAGCCAAAATGGTATATAAATTGAATTCTTGTGAAAAAAAAATCTCTCTTCCCGAGCTGAAGAGAAGTGGGAGCATGGATTGAATCAGATGTCACAACTTTCCCAGGTTGTTACCCATTGGAATCTAGTACCTCTGCTTGGTTTCTGTGGAATGTTGTCTTATCAGTCGAGGAAGTGAATCATCTGGGCTGCTGACTTGATGAGTGGTCCCTGGAGCAAGGAGGTCAGGCAATGCATTGGGATTTCTTTCATTGAGAAAGGCAGCATTTAAATGAAGGCACAATGCCCTATGGGCCATGGCTACTCCCTTAGTCAGAAGCATGTTGGCTGTGGAGCTTTGATATACTCAGAATGGCCTGATTTCAGGAGAGCACAGAAGTGAGGAGATTAGTAATAGTTGTTTGAATCAGAAATCTATTTTTAGTTCATAAGGAATTCAGCCAAAGGATTCAAAAGCAGTTTTTTTCCTCCTGGGACTATGCACATTTTCTGGGTGAGATGTGGGACTTCCATGGTAACCTCTGAAGGTTATTCTTCCTCTCTCCATGGTCATCTTACTAGGGCTTCTCAGAGCTCTCCTGTTTGTCAGGGGTTAGGCCAGGGGAACAGTAGAGGGGATGCAGGAGGAGGCAGATGTTTTATTCTCAGCTTTGTCAGGGCATCCTCCAAACCTGAGGTAGTTTCACTTCTCCAGCTGGTCAAACTCTGGAAAGTCTCACTAAGTACTCAGCAGCAGAATCACAGAATTTCATAATTGAAAGGGACATCAGTGGCCAACCTGCACAAGAATCCTCTCTACAATAGACCTGCCAAATGGTCATCCAGCCTTTGCTTGAAGACTCCCAATGGGAGGGAAGCCACCACTTCCCAATATAGCCTATTCTACAGCTCTAGTTATCAGGAAATCTTCCTTTACATCTAGCTACAGGCTGCCTCTTTGCAGCTTCTACCTGTTGCCCCTAGTTTTGCCTTCTGGAGTTAAAAGGAACAAGTCTTCCAGGTGAGAGACCTTCAAAGATCGCTGCTATATCTTCTGCCCCTCTCCTCAATCTTCCTTCTCCTTATTGAGGCTAAACATCCTTAGCTCTTTCAGCTAATCCTAATGCAGTATGAAGTCAGGCCACCTCACCATCCTTCTTGCCTTCTTGAGAATGCTCTCCAGATAATCAATAGTCTTAAAATATAACTTCCAGAACTGAATACAGTGCCCCAGATATGATCTAACCAGGACAAAGGACAGAGTGACTATTAGCTCCGTGTCCCTGGAAGCTGCGTTTCTTTCAATGTAGCCTATAATTACTTGAACTTGCTTGCCTCTCATCATATTGTTGAGCTGATAATGCACAGAAGCTTCCAGGAACCCATTTGACAGATTTGGGAAATGTGACAATACATCTTTTCCCAAAGATCCTGACCCTTTCCACCTCCCACTCAAGACATACAACATCTGCAGATGTAGCATATCCCCCATAGTATCAGAGGACTAGCCCACGCACACAACAACCAGGTTCATAGCCTTATCTAAATTTAATTTCCCTCCTCAGAGAGAGGAGACTGAATTCTACTCTGGAGTAGTTAACAGAATTTTAGTGACATTCTGTTGGCTGTCCCAACTTTGTTGATGTAGTGGGTTGCATCGGAATGTATGTCAGGACCCTTGGCTTCAAATTTACACTCTGGGGCCTGGTTTTCTCACTTAAAAAAATGAATGGTTTCAACTAGATCATCTCTGAGACTCCTTTCAGTTCTGTTGACACATATTAAATACTTAATACTTTTTCAAACTTTCGTTCCTTTAATTTTCCATATTCTAAGGTCCCTTACAGCTATGTCATATAATTGACAAATCTAGGATTATAAATGCCTGTGTTCTGAGAGACAGGTACATTAAATTGTGATGAACTGGAATCGGCAGGCATTAATTAAGCACCTACTGTGTGCCAAACACTAGGGTTCTGGGAAAATAAAGACAAAAATGAAATAGTCCCTGCCCTTAGGGAGCTCCCATTTTTTCAAGGGAGACAATATGAATTCAAATAAGTGTGTTTAAAACAGATCCCAAAGTATGAAGTGTTTCAGTTGATAGATTTTTTTTTTTTAAACACTGATAGAGTAAGTGGTCTTTTTGTCTTGACTCCCTGTGACTGAAAGTCTGAAAGGCATAACTATAGTCCACCTTCCTACCTTAGACTAGTCCATGGAAAATAATTGAATTAGTCTTTGATATATTGGGTTCTTTCAGGGCCCGGGTTATCATTTAAAAGATTAATTCTCATTGTCCTGGGCCATAGATGTAGGTAATTCTATATCAATTCCATTTGAAAGATGTAGACAATTAGATTAAGCAGGGGTGGGGAACCTGAGGCCTCAAGGCCACATGTGGCTCTGAAATGTGGCCCTTTGACAGAATCAAAGCTTCACAGAACAAGTCCTCTTAGTAAAAGGATTTGTTCTGTAAAACTTGAACTTGGTCAGAAGGCCGCATCCAAGGACCTAGAAGGCCACATCCCTGTGCTAGAGAAAAAGAACCATGGCAACTGAGTGCATTGGATGCCCTGTGGGATTTAGAGTAAGAAGAACTGGGTTTGAATTCTAGTTCTTGTGTGATCTTGGGCAAATCAACCTCTTGGCCTCAGTTGTAAATGTAAAAATAAAATGAAGGGGTTGATCTAGATCTGAAGTTCTTTTCAGCTATACATCTATTATCCTGTGATTCTTTTAGCTCTAAATGTATAACTTTATGGTAATATGATTAGGATCATAGGGGGCGGGAAAGATGGTGCTTTACTTCAGGTAATTCGGAGACTGGTACCGCCATGAACAAAAATAGTACCTCATTCATACCAAACCCTCTGCTTAATAATGGAAGTCTCTCAAGTAACGGATGTTTTCACTCTATGTTTACTAAATGTGGTAAACAGCCTCCCAGATATACATATCATATTTGTGAAATAAAATATTGTTAATTTTTATTGGTTAATTTGAAGTACTCCAAACGCTTCTTACATGTTTTGTAATGTCTAATGTGTTCAGGACCCTGTACTAAGAACTGAGGGAAGATGCTAAGGTGGATAAGATTCCACAAAGAGCTTACATTCAGGTTGGGGAGACAGCACAGAATGTAGGAAAGATTAAATAACCAAGTGAGAATGAATGACAATATCATAAATTAGAGGGCTAAATGAATAGTTTAAACAGAAGGGACTATGAGATTCCCCAAGATGTTCAGGGAAGGCTTGCTGGAGGAAGTGAGATTTGAATAATACCTTGAAGTGTTGGTAAAATTCTGATAAGGGAGATAAAGGGGGAGGGCATATTAGACAGGGAGGAAAGTAGGAACAAAGGCACAGAGGCGGGAAAATGCAACGTGTGTTTAAAGATAGCAAGAAGGCCAGTTTAGGTGGAGTGGAAGGATAAAAAGTGAGAGGGAAGTCTGGCCAGAGAGGTGCATCTACACTCATAAGTATGAGATGGATTGGGAAGAGTCAGTGTTGTCATAGTGGAAAGAACTTTGGACCTGGGGTCAGAAGAGAACCTGGATTCAAATCTTTGAGCCTCAGTTTCTTCCTCTGTAAAGTGAGGCCTTAGACTCTATGGCCTCTGAAATTTCTCCTAGCTCTAGAACTATGATCCTGTGCTCTAGAGAAGGACCATACCTAGTGAGGCAGGAATCTAAGATCCTGTCACTTCCCCTCTCAGAGGTAGGTTTGAGTTCAAATCCAGCCTCAGACACTTACTGGATATATGACCCTTGCCAAGTCCTTTAATTTGTTTGCTTCGGTTTCTTTAACAGTAGAATGGGGATAATAACAGCTTCTAACTCTCATGGTTGTTGTGAGCTTCAGATAGTGTACTACTTGTGAAGCATTTAGCATAGTGTCCAGCACAAAATAGGTGCCATATTGATGGTTAGTCCCTTATCTATAAAAGGGGGAGGTAAGGATAATACACAGCCTGGCTGCCTCCCAGGGTAATTGTGAGTTCAGTGCACTATCTCCCGGGGTTCTTACTATTTTCCCAGGGCTGTTCGTCTGTCTGACCTTTTTTTTTTTTCTCGCTCTCTAGATATGTACAAATTCCTTAATGAAAGGTAACCATGGAGATCCTGCCCTTGTGTAACTTGGTGGGGGCTGGGCCGGAGAAGGTGGAGACAAAGCGAAGGGCAGAGCCAGTGCCCAGAAGTGCCCAGGTCGAGAAGGGAGCATCCCTCTCTCACTGGAGATCCAATAATGCCCATGGGGCTAAGCTGGGCTCCCAAACGAGAGAGGGAAGCCTCGCTGTTGTTCAGCAGAGAGGGAGTTAAATGCTCCACAGCCCAGTGAGGGCTGTGTAGGCAGGCAGGCAGGCAGCTAGCTCGGCTCAGCTCGGCTCTGCGAGGGTGCAGTGATCAGTGAAGCAGCGGAATTCAATTTGCAGCAGTGACCTAAGAGGGGCTATTTTTAGTAAGAAAATAGGTCAGGGGATGTGGTGGTGCAGACTGACAAATGAACAGCCTCTCCCCCCCTTTCCCCGGGGGGCTTGTTTCCTCCTCTCTCCCGAAGGAGGGGAGCGCGGAGGTGAGGAAGGAAGCCTGATTAGACACCACCACAAAACCAGAGTCTGGGCTTTCATTGTGAAATAATCATGGGGAGGGGAGGATAGAAAATAGCAGGCCCCCCTCCCCGCCGCCAAGGCCCAGAACAGGGTGAGTGGGGCTTCCCACCTGGGATACACTGGAGGGGGCCCCTAGAAGGTGTGGAAGGCGAGGTGGCGATGCTGCTGAGATGGGAATCCATTCCTGACAGCTTTGGGATGGATGCGCTGTCCAGGCATCAGGCAGCAAAGGAAGCTCTCTGTCTCAGCTGGCTCCTGAGCTCCTGGCGGCAACAGAACCAGGCGTTCTGTCTTGGACTAGCGTTAAACCCAAGTGTGCGATGGCTGAGGTGGTTAGGTAACAGCCCAGCCAAACCGACCCTTTTGTTGGTTCTGAGCTCTTTCACAGGTCAGCGTCTCAGCCTCCCTAGTGGGCTTGGCTGTCCCAGCTTCAGCCCTGCAAAGGGGCACTGGAGAACTCTCCATCGGGTGGGCGGGCACACCTGGAGACCCCGACCAGCCAAAAAGCCAGCTGCTATGTATCAGGTCCTTGTACTTCCATCCTTTTAAAAACTGCCACGCCTGCTCGTAGGAAATATCACCTGCCAGCACAAGGTGTGTAGCTCCCATGCTGTTGGCACAGAGGAAGGAGACGGTCTCGTTAACAAAATGCACTAAATGACTCAAGGGCAGCAAGAATTAGTGTCTGCGACAGTCACCACAAGCCAATGTGAAGGGTTCCAGTGGAAACCACCTTCATTTCCAACATGGCACGCCCTTTGCTCTGATAGTTCTGTCGGTTCTGTGGTCTGTCTAGAGAAAGACTTCCTCAGCACCATGAACAGCGCATTGCTCCTACCCTGCCTCTCTTCAAACAGCACCAGCAGTGGTCAGAGCTGGAAGGGGCCTCAGAGACCATCTAGTACCCCCTTCCCCACTCACTTTAGAGATAAGCATCTGAGGTTCAGAGGTGAGATAACTTCCCCAAGGGCACACAAGTGGCAGCTCTAGGATTGGAATGCACACTTTCTGACTCCACTATCTATACAGCCAATGCTGGCCACGCTGGGCAAGGTGCATTCTAGGAGTCCACTTCCCTTAAGATACTCAGTGAATGGTTATTAAATATTTAGATCTAACTGTGCAAGCAAAAAAGATATTAAAATCACAGAATAGCAGACCTGGAAGGGATCCTAGAGCACCCAGCTTCAAATGTTAGAGTTAAAAGGGACCTTCAATCATAAAATAGGATCATAAACTTCTAGCTGGAAAAGCCTCTGAGTCCATTTTGCAAATGAGGAAACTGAGGAACAGAGAGTTTAAGTGACTTGCCCAAGGTCACGAAGATAGTGTCAGAGGCAAGTAGTCCTAAATCTTGAACTTTATGCACTACACCACACTGGCAAGAGACCTTAGAATGTTACATTTGAAAGAAACCATAAACCACATACTTTTTGAGTGACAGAACTGGGGGAATCATAGAACATTGAAAGTCAGAACTGGAGGAAACCTTAGAACATTTCATATTAGAGCTGAAATCAACTTTAGATCTGAGAATGGAGCAGTATGGAGAGACTTTCAGAACCATTTAATCCAATTTCCTCATTTTACAGAGGAAGAAACTCAGGTCTGGAGAAGAGTCTTTGTAGAGAATGTTAGAGTTGGACAGGACCCCAGAGGTCATCCAGGACAACCCTAAAAGGTGAGAGGGTTATAGCTTCATGTGTATGTAGCTAAAAGGGACCTTAAAGACTATTTAGTTATACCTCTTTCATTTTATGGTTGAGGACACTAAGACACAGAGACGTCAAGTAATTTGCCTTCAGTCACACAGCTGGGCAGAACCAAGATTTGAACTCCTAATCTGTTGTTCTTCTTATTATATCCCAGCTGTCCAAGGTCACACAAGTAAGTGGCATAGCCAGTGGTAGAATCCAGGTCCCCAAATTCTTTGTCTCTCAATTCTGCTATGCTTTACTATGTGCTTTTAGGTTTTACTTTAATTTAGAATGACACATTGTGGAGTGGGGAGAGAGAAGGGCATTTTGGCAGCACTACACTATAGTTTCTCTGGCCCTTAGGTAATATGTTCCTGAGATGGCCTGCATGGAAAGGACCAACAATGGTAACAATCTAGATGGAAATGCTTGAGTGTAGAAGCAAAGCATTCTTTTCCTGGCCCTGTGCCCATCATTGGTTCCACTTTGGATCAGATCCACAGCATGTATTTTTTCCACTTTGATCTGGCCCCAGTGTGAAGAAGGGATTTGCTTCTGCCTGTCTTTCGAATCTTTTTTCTTTTCCCGTCTCCTTATCCCCAGGCTGTCCCTACTGCAGTGATCCTCTGGTGTCACCCCATGCAGCCAACCCAATGGCTCACAGCCATTGCTGGCAAGTGTAAAGATAGACCCCCAAACAGAACACAGCAGTGCAAAGAAGCTGGCTCCCTGGGGGCTTGGCCTCCAAATTATTCTCCTTCTCTGAAGGTGCAGCAGCAGCTGATGTGTCCCAAGCTTTCCAACTTGTGGTCACTTAGCTTTACAGGCCTATTCCTGTTGCTTCCACAGTATCTCCCACTGAGCCAATCTGTGATCTTTCCAGATGCACAAACTGGTCTTGCAGGAGCATTCAGGGATTGCATTTTGCCACTTATCTCTTAGCATCAGGGTGGAAAATTCCTAATGGGTACCTCTTTTCAAATTTAGTGTTATAAAAAAATGGATTTGTTACATCTCCATGTCATTCATAGCACCCAAATGAATATGATCACAGCCTTGTTGGGAGTTTAAATTCCAGGCCTCCAAGTAAAAAATAGCAGTGGAATTTCTTGCCTTTATGTTGATTGCAAAGCCAGCAGCCCCTCCTTCCACCACACTTTGTCAGTGTCCTTGGGTGCTGTTTCCACTTACAAAGCCTAGCTAGTATTGGATACATCTATATCCTAGAAATCAGGATGTGCCAAAGTCAAGGCAGCTTGTTTAATGGGTAATTTGGGGGTTGGGTTTTTTCCTACCCTCTTATCACTAGGATAGAACTAACACTCCAGGGATAAGGCCAAACCTTGAATTTGGGAACAGGAGAGAAAGCAGATGGGGGTGGTGGGTAGTTGAGCATTTGTATGGGCATAAGCCTCAGTCTGGGTGTTAACTCTCTAAGGGTCCTTACATACTGTTTCCTGGGATTCCTAGGTGTTATAAAAATACATAAGCATCATCAAGGGTTTAGAGAGGAATGTGTGATTGTATTCTGTATCTTTTGGGACCATGGATTGGGGATCTTTTTTTTTTTTTTTGATGATCTCTTGGTAATAACTTTCTACTCCAAACTCAATTCCTAATGGATAAAGGTAGTGTATGTAGGAGGATTGATTTTTATTTGGTCTCAGCTATCATTTCAATAGTCCTCTTGGCTGCACTTGGCCCTATTTGTAAACTATTCACTCCTTGAAATTCCCTGTGCCCTTAGCTTCTTCAAGAATAGGGAATTCTTCTAGAACTCTGTCTCCTACATCTGTGAGGGCCTCACACACCAGGAGAGGTCAGGGACTGAATTGGTTTCCTTTTCATCTCCTACTTCGTGCCTTGTACCATGTTTTGCATGCAATGGGGAAGTGTCCTTAAACAACTAATCCACAAAAAATGGTTAAATTCCTACATCTTAAAATAAGCCAGAAAGATGTGTCCCAGTGTCAGATTCTATAATGTAGGCAAAAAATGTTTTTGTTAAGTTGTTTATGATTTTAAAGGTTAATAACAAAAAACAAATCCCTGTTCCTAAATGTTGTCTCATGCTGTTGTCCAAATTCTACCCTTGGAGACTAATTTCTTTGGGTTAAACGTTACCACCCCCTCCAGTCCTCTTTCTCTAGGAGTAGGGGAGGCATGCTAACATCCTCTGGGAAATAGGACCATACTTGTACTTAGCGATGGGCACAAGGTCTTCAGGAGCAATCTGGATGACAGCTTCTCAGGGCTGTTATTGAAAAGATTCTTGTTTAAATATGAGTTGAACCATATGACTTCTGAGGCACTTTCTAACTCTAAAAGTATGGAATTCTAGTGTCCTGAGGAGGCATTGTAATGGAAGGGGAATAAAAGGCTTGATAGGAAAATCCAAGAGGATGAAAACCCTGCCTACCTGCTAAAGGAAAAGTATGGATCTCCTTCACTTGAAACACCCCATTTATATTTATGACTTAAGTTTGTTCTTGTGGGAGGGTAGGGTAGGAATTCTTCATGTTTAGCTGAATTTGAACCACACACCTCTCCTACTTCCTCTAGGGGGCTAGGACGAATGCTTGGACATATCAGTGTCATGGAGCTGTGGTCTAGAGAAAGGTCTCCTTACTAATCTGACCTTGGGTCAGGGGATTACACTGATTGTCCCAGCTTTGGAAGTGCTAGAAATTGACTTTTGACTTTTGGTGCCCAGAGAAGAACCTAGGCTATGTCTAAAGGTCTTTTGGATAGTCATTACTGAGATGGTGACTGACTTTCAATCTCTTGGGCTGAGGACAGTGCTGTTTTATCTGTAGGACCAATCTTAATGTATAACCCATGTGCCTAAGGAATAGGAAAGGCCAGGTGATGGATGGACACAGAACCAAAGAAGGGGCTTTGATCCAAACACCCCAGGGCTTCTCCCAAGCTGCAGAATATTTTGTGCAGTTTAGAGGTGAAGTCCTGTTCAGTGAGCTTGGAGATGATTCTATTTATGGATTGATTATCTAGTTCTTTTCTCCTCATCTTTTTTTCTCTCCCTTAACCCTGCTGGGCTCTTTCCCTGCTTGTTAGCCCCTCAACCAGACATCCAGCTGGGGGAAATAGAAAAGGACATGAACCTCAAGCTGGGATTTGATTGGGATTTACCAAGGGAAGAGATTGAAGCTTTGGGTGGAAGCCCTTGTATGAGGGACCCCTGTGTGCAGCAGTGGTCTGAACTTGCCAAAGGAAAGGGAAGTACATTCTACATGAGGCAGCTATGGAAGTCAGTTGTCTTTCGAGTCAGATTTCTTTCTCATCACATTTTCTCTCTTCTCAGGTGTATTGTGTCAAAAATCCCCTGAGCATATGGGCCTCTTTTAATAGCAGCCCTTTTCCAGACTGAGCCCAGCTGTTCCTTCCTCCTAAGGACCCTCCAATTAGCTTTGTCCAGGGAGAGGTGGCCCTTGACTATCTTTTCTTCCTTAGTCTCTCAGAAGATCTTTGTTCCCCTTTGGTATTTCCTCAATCAGGCCTTTGAACATGAAACTTACTCATTATAGAAACTACAGCTGTTCAAGTCTCCAAATATTGATCCCAGAAGCTAGACAATAGAAACTAATATTGTTTTAGAAACAATTTTTAAAACACATTTACATCAAAGATTGCCATGAAATGCTAAAGCTGGGGTCTTCAGTGTGTCCCTGCAGAATTGTGACTGGAGCCTTCAGCTCCAATATTGAAGCTGATTAACCCCTTAGTGTCCTTGGTCCAGGAAGTTGTTCTGCTTACATTGACCTATGTGTTGATTTCTCAGGTCAGTCCCGCCTCCCTGTGTCTGGGAAGTTTTAGGGGAATGCAGTATGCTGGGCACATTCCTTGCTTTTTCTCAAACTACTTAGGGACTGTTAGATCATAGATTTAATGGTGGAAGGGACCCTAGAAGAATCTCCCTCATTTTACAAGTGAGGAAACTGAGGTTGACTTGCCCAGGGTCAGCAGAGCCAGTACATAGCTAAAGCAAGATTTCAACTTAGGTCGTTTTTTGCCAGCACGTCCAGCATTCAAACCACTCTACCAAGCTATTTCTCAATATCCTAAGTTCCTTGTCTCCTCTTGAAATCATAGCTACGTGACTCTGGGCAATTCACTTTGCCTCTCACTCAGCCTTAGTTTTCTCTTCTGCAAAATGGAGACAATAATAACACCTATCTTACAGGCTTGCTGGGAGAATAAAATGAGGTAATACAAGAAGTGCTTTGCACATTGTAGTGGAAAAACTGTATGAATGTAAACTATTATTCCTAGATGGGATAGTACAGAAGTCCGCCTGGTATAGTTTGGGGACCCCTGAGGATCCTCAAGACCTACTTTTACAATAATACTAAGACATCTAAATTTCCTTTTTTTCCTTTTCTTTTGCTTTTTGGAGGGCAATTGGGGTGTGTATTAAGTGTCTGAGGCTGGATTTGAACTCAGGTCCTCCTGACTCCAGGGCCAGTGCTGTGCCACCTAGCCGCCCATCCAATTTTTTTTTATTTGTTTATTTTTCGTTTACAAGATTCAATTCCATAGTTCCTTGAGTTTCAAATTTCCCTTCCCTCCCTCCCCCCACCCCCCACGATGGCATATAGTCCAGTATAGGATCTGCAAATACTTTCACATTAGACATTAGTCAAGTTACAAAGTCGTATTGTGCTAGATGGGATGAAAAATGGTAAAGAAGAAATAAAACCAAACAATGAAAACAAAAAGATCAATTAGTTTGCTTCCATGAGGATTCAAGCTCAGTTCTTTCTAGTTATTTATCTGGATGTAGGCATCTCTCTCCTTCATGAGTCTTTCAGGACTGACTTATATCATTGCATTGCTGAGAAGAGTCCAGTCTGTCATAGTTAGTCATCACACATATGTGGTGTCTGTGATTGTATGCAAATTTCTCCTGGTTCTACTCTTCTCACTCAGCATCAGTTTGTATAAGCCTCTCCAGGTAAATATGAAAACCGTCTCCTTCTCGTTTTGTATAGCACAATAGTATTCCATTACATGTATATACCACAACTTGTTTAGCCATTCCCCAATTGATGGGCACACCTTTAATTTCCAATTCTTTGCAACCATGAAAAGAGCTGCTATAAATATTTTTATACATACAGGTCTTCCTCCCACTTCTATGATCTCTTTGGGATATAACCCTAGAAGTGGTATTGCTGGGTCAAAGGGTATGAAATTATTTATAGCCCTTTGGGCATAATTCCAGATTGCTCTGCAGAATGGTTGAATAAGTTCACAACTCCACCAGCAATGCATTAGTGTTCCAATTTGCCCACATCCTCTCCAGCATTTGTCATTTTCCTGTTTTGTCATCTTAGCCAATCTGGCTGGAGAGATGTGGTACCTCAGAGTTGTTTTGATTTGCATTTCTCTAATCAATAGTGATTTAGAGCATTTCTTCATATGCTTATAGATATATTTAATTTCTTGCTCTGAAAACTGCCTGTTCATATCCTTTGACCATTTATCAGTTGGGGAATGACTTGTATTCTTATAGATTTGATTCAATTCTCTGTGTATTTTAGAAATTAGTCCTTTGTCACAACCATAGGTTGTAAAAATTCTTTCCCAATTTCCCACCTCCCTCTTGATTTTGGTTACATTGGCTTTGTTTGCACAGAAACTTTTCAATTTAATGTAATCAAAATTATCCATTTTGCATTTTATAATGCTCCCTAATTCTTTTTTGTCCATAAAGTCTTTCCCTCTCCACAAATCTGACAGGTGAACTATTCCTTGCTTTCCCAGATTCCTTACAGTATCATCCTTTATACCTAGATCATGCACCCATTTAGACTTGATTTTGGTATGTGGTGTTAGATAATGGTCTATGCCCAGTTTCTGCCATACTACATTCCAGTTTTCCCAGCAGGTTTTGTCAAATAGTGCGTTCTTATCCCCAAAACTGGGGTCTTTGTGTTTATCAAACAATAGATTACTTTACTCATTGATTGCTGAATCTCGTGCACCCAATCTATTCCATTGATCCACTACTCTATTCCTCAGCCAGTACCAAGTAGTTTTGATGACTGCTGCTGTATAATACAGATTAAAATCTGGTATAGTCCACCTTCCCTAGCATTTCTTTTCATTAATTCCCTTGATATTCTAGACCATTTGCTCTTCCAAATAAATTTTGTTACTATTTTGTCTAACTCTGTAAAGTAGTTTTTTTGGTAAATTGATTGGTATGGCACTAAATATATAATTTAGTTTGGGTAAAATTGTCATTTTTATTAGCTCGACCCAGCTAATATATTTTTCCAATTAGTTAGATCTGACTTTATTTGTGTGAGAAGTGTTTTGTAGTTGTGATCATATAGGCTCTGGGTTTGTTTTGGCAGGTAGATTCCCAAATATTTTATAATGTCTACAGTAACTTTAAATGGGATTTCTATTTCTATCTCTTGCTGTTGAATTTCATTAGAGATATACAGGAATGCCGAGGATTTATGTGGGTTTATTTTATATCCTGCAACTTTGCCAAATTTATTTATTGTCTCAAGTAGTTTTTTACTTGATTCTCTAGGATTCTCTAAGTATTTCATCATATCATCTGCAAAGGGCAATAGCTTGGTCTCTTCTTTGCCTAATTTGATACCTTTGATTTCTTTTTCTTCTCTAATTGCTACTGCTAACATTTCTAGTACCAGATTGAATAAGAGGGGTGATAGTGGACACCCTTGTTTCACTCCTGATCTTATTGGAAATCCTTCTAGTTTATCCCCATTGCATATAATACTTGCTGATGGTTTTAAATAGATGCTATCTACTATTTTAAGGAAGGCTCCATTTATTTCTATACTTTCTAGTGTTTTTAATAGGAATGGATGTTGTACATTGTCAAAAGCCTTTTCTGCATCTATTGAGATAATCATGTGGTTTCTGCTAGTTTTATTGTTGATATGATCAATTATACTGATGGTTTCCCTAATATTAAACCATCTTTGCATTCCTGGAATAAATCCTACCTGATCACAGTGTATTATTCTTGTGATAAGTTGTTGTAGTCTTTTAGCTATGATCCAAATTTCTAATGTGATAAATATTGATAGGTGGCAAGGTGGCTCAGTGGCCTGCAGTCAGGAAGACTCATCTCTGAGATCAAATCTGGCTTCAAATACTTAATACCTGTGTGACCCTGGGCAAGTCACTTAATTCTGTTTGTATTTCCTCACTTGTCAAATAAACTGGAGAAGGAAATGGCAACCCATTCTAGTATTCTTGCCAAGAAAACCCCAGATGGGGTCATGAAGAGTTGGACATGACCGTGAAAATGATTGAACAACAACAACAGCAAATATTGATAGAAGTAACCCATATCAACAAAACCTCTTTTGGGGGGCCCTCAATAATTTTTAAGAGATTAAAGGGGTCCTGATGTAAAAAAAAAAAAAGACCTTCAAGAACTGTCCATGTAGTAGGTAGAGGGCTATCTTCGAAGTCTGGAAAATTGGGGTTCTAGTCCTATTTCTGATGTATATTGATTATGTGACTTTAACCCAGATACTTAAATCTCTCAGTGCTGCAGGCAATGCTCCAAGTTGCAGAAAAGGTGGAGGTCCAATCATCCCTGGTGGTGGGAGTTTCTGACAGGGAGTTCCCTTATTGATGAAATCACAGAACCAGTCAAATAGTTTAGTCCTAGATATAAGTATATAAATAGATGTGTGTGTATTTGATCCTGGAATTTGATGCCTTCTAAAATCTGGGTCCAAGCTATGTTTGCTTCATTATCCATACGACTCACCTTCATATATTCTCTTTGCCAAAACGAAATCCTTTTTGTTCTCCATTCTTGTTCTGCCTTCTCCCATGTCTGTGCTTTTGTTCATACTGTTCCTATGCCTGGAATGGAATTCTCCTCTTGCTTCCATCTTCTCCCCCCCCCCCCCTTTCTTTAAGGTAGACATTTTTAATCTCTGGTGGATAGGTGGCACAATGAATAGAGTACCAGCCCTGGAGTCAGGAGGACCTGAGTTCAAATCCAGCCTCAGACACTGAACACGTACTAGCTATGTGACCTTGAGCAAGTCACTTAACCCAAATTGCTCTGCCTTCCCCCCTGAAAAAAGCAAAAAAAAAAAAAAGAAGTTTTTAATCTGGAGCCTACAGACAAAGGGCTGTGTGGATAGATTTCAGGAGGTCTGTGAACTTGGATGAAAAAAAATACATCTTTATTTCGGTATAATTGGTTTCCTTTGTAATTCTAGGTATTTTATTTTCTGCATTGTTCTGAGAAGGGGTCACCAGATTGATGGCCAAAGGGGTCCATGAAAGCAACAAAAAAAAAAGGTTAAGATCTCCTACCTTAGCCCTATTTCAGGTTCTATCTCTTCCATAAAGCTTTTCTTTACTCCCCAAACAATGTGACTTTTTTCTCCTTAAATTTCTCATAACATCTTCCCTGGACCTCAGTACATAGTACAGCAGAATGGTTTGATTCAGTGAAAAAGAAAGCCAATGTAGAGTACTGGGTTCCTGTTCCCCTTCTTTGTGGCTTCTGGCATTTCATGATGCTTTCCTGGACCTCAGTTCTCTCATCTGTAAAGTGAAAGGATTAAAACTAGACAATCCCTAAGGTCCTTTCCAGATCAAAATCTATGTAAATCTATATAATTTCTTGTATAGGGTTGGGTATGTGTACATGGTTCCTTCTCTGCCCTGCTTTGATTAGACTATAACTTTTTTGAGCACAGAGACTTTCTGACTTAGTATCTTCAGCACTGACCTTGCATGTAACAGGTGCCAAATAGAGATAATTGTTTATGTTGAAATGAATAAACTGTGTAGGCCCTTCCGGTGCAAAAATTCAGATAAGAGAAGAAAACAAAGAAGGGAATGAGATCAATAAATCATGGATTCATTGGTGTTGATTTGCTATTGGTGATCTTCTAAGGAGCTAGGCCCTTGGTGGGTTGGGATGACTTCTCTGATGAACAGTTGAAGATTCTGTCTCATGCCACATTTCTTCCCCTAAACAAATTAACTCCATTGGGTAGGACTATACTTGAACCATAAAGAAATATCATTATCTCTTTATTCCCTCCTTCCTCAACTCGCCCCCCCCACCTTGTTCCTTTTCCAAACTTTCCTATTTCTGTGGAGGATGCTTCCATCTTCCCAATCAATTACCAAGGTTTATAACATTGGAGTCCTCCTTGACTCTTCCCCTTCCCTACTAATCCAATGACTTGCCAAGCCTTATCTAATTTGACCATATCACATCTCTGAGACCTGTCCCCTTCTTTTTATTCACTTAACTACCTCTCACCAACACCCACCTGAAGTACTGGAATAGCTTCCTAATGGGTCTCCCAGCTTACAGTCTCCTCTTTTCAATACAACTTCTGTACATTTGCCAAAATCATCTTTCTGAGGTGCTGAGTTCTCATCATGTTACTCCCTTGCTCAGAAACTGTTGGTAACTCTTTCATTGGTTATAGGATAAAATGCAGACTTCTAAGCCTGGAATTTAAGGCCCTCCTCAGTCTGATACCCAGAAACAACTCCATTTAATAGCCTACCTCATAAATTTCCCACTCCAGCCAAACTGGAACTACTAACCTTTTCCTGAAGTCAATAGTTCATCTCCCACCTCCATGCATTCTTATAAGTCATTCCCCATGCCTGTAATGAGCTACTTCTTCATCCCCATCTTTCAGAATCCTTAGCTTCCTTCAATACTGGATGACACTATTGTTAACACTCTCTCCTCAGTTTTCCTTGTACTATAATTCTATAACCCTCTCCCTTTCCCATTGAATATAAGCTTCTCAAGGATGAGGGTTGTTTTATTTTTATTCTTTTTCCTAGTGCTATATGTATAGTAGATACATAGTCAGTGTTGAATTTAAGTGAATTGAGCTCACCTAGAGGCTGTTACTGAATAGGGAAAATGTTCTTTTAGGGACCACTGCATTCCTCTTTCTGGCTAGGCACTCTATAGGTGTGTGGTGAACATGGAAGGTGGGGTTCCAGGTGGATATGCACATGCAACAATGTAAACCTGTTGCCACCATGAGAAAAGCCAACTTCCTATATTCGTGGGAGGTCAAGAGTGACTCATTTCACTTCCACAAACATGGTAAGCATGTACTCTATGGCCCTGGTGTGGACCATGTCACCTGTTAACCCAAGCATCATGGTCCTTGAACATTTGATGTAGGACCAAAATGTAAGGCTAAATAGCAGAAATCAAAATGCGCTTTGCCAGCACCTGAAGCCCATCAAGCTGCTAAGTAACAGCCAGCCCAATTCATCTCAAACAAAATGCATCCAGGAAACCCAATTTCCTTCTTGGACAGAGTATCTGACCTTGCAGATTGAGGGGAAGCTGCAGACCTGGCATCATTCAATTGAATAAGGACTTTGCTGCTATTTCTCTCCATGAGCTCATTGGCACTCAGGAATCAACCATATGGCTATGGCAGGAGGCCCTGGGAAGCCAGCCTTTGAGGGGTGTGATCAGTGGGCTCATCTCTAAGGGCCTATTGCTAGTCCAGTTCTGTGCTCTGGAATGAGAGTTAGGGGAAACCCATGATTCTATACCTATTAGGGGATCCAATTCAGAATGATTCATGTGTTGTGAATGGGTGAATTCAACTAAACAAGCTATGATTCAATAAGGATGGAATAAAAAATATCTCCCTTGGTGTAGAATAGGAAATACTCCCACCCAAATTTTAGAGATGGGAAGGGATGGAGAAAGTGAGAGGATAGAGACAGTAGTTGAGGGCTTTGTGGTCTACTGAAAATTGTCCTGGACTGGGAATGAAAAGAATTGAGTAGTAGTCAATAACTCATTGTTTGACTCTGGGTGAATCATAAACCCTCTCTGTGCCTCAATTTCCCTATCTATAAATTGAGGGATGATCTCTAAGTTCTGATCCAGGTCTAACATTCTGTGAATGTCATGTTCCACATACTGATAAAGAATGTGTAAATTTAGGATGAAGTGTTTAGGGATTTGGTGGAGGCGGGGGTGGGGTGGGGAAGAGAGATGAGAGATGGTATTATTCATGTGATATGTAGAGAAGTACTCTTTTTTTCTACTATTGTACCCTTCTAAAGTCACATTCCTCAGGCCATCTTTGGAGGCTAGATCTTTAGAAATACATGAACATCTTAGTATGCAGGGAGGATCCTGGGAAGAATCAGAAAGTGACTTTTAAGAAGCAAAATGAGGTTGTTAAAGAGAGATGGTGCCACTGGGGGGAAGGATGGCAAGAGGAAAAAGTGATGGCATGGTCTACTCACCTTTAAAGGAAAAAGCACAAGTCTAAGAATGAAGGAAAGCCTTGAAAGAAAGCTCTTGCATTGGGCTCTTCTTCACTAGAACCTATTAAAGTGTCTAACAGATAGGGACAGAATTATCCCAGTTCTAGGAAGGCTATTTTGAATGTTAGAAAGAGGGCCTGATGATTTTTCACTGAGCCAGTGAGAGAACTGTACTGCCACAGGATGTTGGAAAGGATGACCTTGGGCATACCTCCCAGGCTGGTCTCTTTCAGGTTCCATTGACCTGGGCATCCATTTCAATTCCAATGCCAGTTTTCCTAACCACTAATGGCTCGATTAAGCTTTCAAACAGTTGTGCTCAGTGCCCAAAATATCCTGTAAAGGGACTTTGGGAGAGTACCTGGGCTCTGCCTACCCCATTTAAAGGTAAATATGAAGAGGAAAGGTCATGGATGGTTCTTTTTGGAAACCAGTGGCTATTATTTGAACTGACTGCCAAAATTTCTGAGTGGGATTTGGGTGTGGTAGGAGGCTGGGGAGTTCCATCATGGAGGAGAGAATAAAAAAGAATGAGAGCTTGACTTTGGTTCTGGACAGTAGTGTAGTGAGCCATCTAAATATATCTGAAAGGGCTCCCTCACCCTTTGTTACTATACCTGCATGCATGGGACCACTAGCCCACCCCAACCTACAGGGTAGGGACTGACCTTTTATGCCATTTTTATGCATTTGGAGAATAAGAAAAATAGGACTTTCCCACCTTCCCTTTGCTGTCTGGAGCCCTCTGAATAACTAGCCCCTTAGCAAGCTGAGTCACTGGTTTTCAGCAAGTAGGCACATCCTGTGAGTTTAAAGGATTGAGCTCAAGTGGGTGTTGCGTGTCAGTGCAATGTTTGAGTAACACTTCCAAATAAGACTCAGTTAACATCCCCTGTGGAATTAGCAGGGCTTGGAATCAGTAGATCAGAGGACTCTCTCAGCAGCCTTCCCAACATCCTCATCTCTTGTGGTACCCACTCTGCCTTGCAGGGGATGTTTAGGTGGTAGCTGTTTCTTTGTCATCTTAGTGAGTACTCAGCTCCCCGTATCCCTAGGTTTCCTCTGGCTAGGGGTATTCCCAGGGTATTCCCATGCTTCCCATCCAGAGCAGCCCCCCATTTGTCCTTTTCTCTTTTCAGCCTGGGCAGGTGAGAGTGAGCTATGGGAGATGGCTAAATTGATCTTCCAGGTGTCTTCTATCTGCAGCCCCCATTGGCCGATCCCATCTTTCAGCCTGCCTGCCATTGTCACCATCATGGCTGCACTTCTTTGTGTCTGCTTTAGTCCCTGGGAGCCTCTGCTGGGTTTTCTGTGCCTCTGGTCTCCTCCTGTGTTAGTTGCATATCCCCATAATTTCACTTTAGAGATAACATTTTTACCTGTTGCTCATCATATGATAGATATGTGGTGCTTTATTCTCCTTTAATAGAAACACAAATACAAATATCAGTATTAGAAAGTCCTGACATCTTCAATTCCCCTATAGATTTCGACTGCTCCAATTTATGCAGCCTGACTGGCCCTGATGGAGTGCATGTCATGTCCCACGGGAGAGCTTAGCTCCTTGGAAGGCCTCTGCAGCGACAGCCCCAGCTTCCAGAGAGCTGCTGTTTCCCATCACTGATTTTGTGCCTTAAATCATTAGCTCTTGCATACCAGTGAACTTTACTAATTGAACTCCACAGATGGAGCTGAGGCGACAGAAGGGGAAATAGCTATAGGTGTGATGATGGAGAGAGTGGTTCCTTTAAGTACCAGATGCAGGGTATGGGAAGGTGCTTTGTAGTTGCTTAGACAAGGAGCTATCCACTGGGACTTAACCTTCAGCCTCTTTGGAGGAGGATGCCCATGTGGGTTTTTTTGGGGGGGGGGGAAGTGTAGGAGGTGTATGTGTATGAAAGATAGCCAGGAAACCTCCATAATTACCCTCCACTTCATTTCAATGACCTAAACCTTAACACACCAACAAGCTCCTTCACCAACCTCTCTCTAGCAACTTTGCCATCAGTATAGTCAGATTCACTTTTTTTTTTGCAGGGGGGAAGGTAAGGCAATTGGGGTTAAGTGACTTGCCCAAGGTCACAGTTAAGTATCATGTGTCTGAGGCTGGATTTTAACTCAAGTCCTCCTGACTCCAGGGCTGGTGCTTTATTCATTGCACCACCTAACTGCCCCAGATTGACTTAAAAATTAAAAAAAAAAGTTATTTCCCCAATTGCACGTAAAGACAATTTTTAACATTCATTAAAAAAATTGAGTTCCATATTCTCTCCCTTATTTCCCCTCCCTGAGATGGAAAGCAATTTGATACAGGTTATACATGTTCAATCATGAAAAAACATTATCATTAGTTTTGTTGTGAAAGAAGACAGACCCAAAGGATCTGTGAACCTTAAAAAAAGTAAAGAAAGTGAAAATAGTATGCTTTGATCTACATTCCAACTCCATTACCAAGATTGACTTTTAAAAGATAATTTGTTGAGTGATAATGGTAAAGGTCCAAAAATGTCAATGGGCTGAGTGAGAAGGATACCAACCTCACTCCCTGGCCTTTAAGTCAAGAAGCATGAGAGATATTGAAAGAGAGATAAAGGATTAAGGGGTGTTGATTTGTAATCAAATGAGGGTTCCATAGGATACTTAGGAAGAGGAAGAGAGGAATCAGGAAGATAGAACTGAGATCAGCAGATATAGGGGGACAGTAAGTTGACGGGAAATCCAGAGGAAGAAGTGAGCCATAGAGAATAAATGCTAAATAACCAATATCAGCTAATGGTGAAGCTTCTAGAACTAATCACTCCAAAACTTCCAATTAGATAGGCAATATGGTGGTAGAGTCCAGAATTTTTTTGCTTAGTGGCTGGGATTGGGTGACCAAGTTCCTATAGAGAATCTGGTCTCATAATGTTTATTATCAGTATAGTAGGAAGGCTAGGATATGTGCCACTATAACAGTTTAAACCACCCTCTGTATGACAGTACTTCAAATTCTTGAAGACAACTAACATTCTCCCCACTCCAATTCTTCTGGCAAAATATACCTTTTCCTTCAGCCAATCCTTATATGTCATGTATCACAGTATTTTACCATCCTGATAAGGATGGTTGAAGACATGCCCTCAACTTATCAATGTTATACCAATATACTAGTGTTATGTCATATCCACCCTGTCTAAAACTGAACACGGTACTCTAGATGAAATCTGATAAAGGCAAAATACAATGGAAACCTCACCTCCCTATTCCTGGAAGTTATGCCCCTTTTAATGCATCTCAGTTTGACTTGCCAGTATAACACTGCTGATTCATTGTGCTCACAGTCCAGTCAAACCCTTAGATCATTTTTTTTTCAGAACTGCTCTCTATCCATGCCTTCTATTTGTCTATCCATTAATTTTTTGTATCCAAGTTTAAGACTTTACATTTATCTCTATTGAATGTTATCTTATTCAATTCAGCCAAATGTTCCATTCTATTAAGACCCTTTTGGATACTATCATTAGGTGTATTAATTATCCCTCCCAGTCTTGTGTCATCTGTAAATTTGATGAACATACCATTTATACCTTCATCCAAGTCATTGATAAAGATGTTAAACAGAACATGGCCAAACATAGATTCTGGGGGAGCTCTATTAGAATCCTCCTACCATTCTTACATTAAACTGCTAACAACTACTCTTTGAATTTGACCAGCCAGCAAGGTCTGAATTGAATAAACTGAGATGAAAGGGTGGGAGCCGTTGCCCCTTCATTTAAGGAAGGGGACCAGCTTGAGAAAAGGCACAGAGAAGGGAGAGCAGAGGATCAGACTGGTATGAGAAAGAGTTGGCCACTTTTGAAGAAACATATGGTAGGTAAAGGGAATTAAATAATATGAAATATTATTTCATGTAATTTGAATATGAAATAATATGAAATAAGACTCAGAAAGTAGTTTGGAATCACATGGTGAAGGGCCTTGAATGCCAAGGTAATTTATTAGGTAAGTAATAGGGAGCTATCAAAGATTTTAATTAAAGGAGCAGCCAAGTTATACTTTTGGTGGCCCCATTGCATGTGTATAGATTTTTTTTTTCAGCATTCCAGCTTATATGTTTTCACTGATAGGATCACAAGAGGAAAGAAGGTTATGGATAAGGTTGTGCTATCCCCACTAGAGGGAGCATGGAGATAGGTGGCAGATTTGCTGCCAAAGTTAATGATAGGCCCAAACCTTGAATTTCATCCCTTTCATCTGATGCCAACCTTGAGGTTTTGTAGAAAGCCTCTGGTCACCTGATCTCTGAGCCCCACTGAGGAACATTTGTCACTTAGGGCAAGGCTGACGGTAGGGAAAAGGAGGGTCAACTCACATTCACCTAAGAGGGTGACCTGAGGATAGTCTGTCTTGTCCCTGGCTGTGGGTCAAACCGGAAGAAGTCTGCCTGTGAGGACATGGCATAATGAAATACTTCAGCCTTTGGTTTTCTTTTGTCAAAATCTGACCTCTGCAGCTTTTTCTAATTTTGAAGGTCCCCTCTTTTTCTAGGAGGAATTTTCCAAACTTGAAGCTCTTAGTGTTTGTTCTTGAGAATGGCCTTGGGCCTTCCACAGGGGACACATTTACTTAACCCAGAGCTCTGCCCGTAGTAGGCACTTAAAATTTTTTTTTAATTGAACTTAATGAAATTTGCAGGCTTTCCACCATTTCTTGCTGCTAAGAAAGTCAGGGGGTCAGGATATAGCAAGGAGGGAGCCATGCACTCAGTTAAGACTAAATGGCTGGGCATCTTATCTGTACCCCTCCCATCTGCTTCCAGACTCCTTGCCATGCAGTGGGCAAGGCTATCAGGCTATTCATAGCACATTCTTGCCCTTTTGAATGCACTTGAATACTGCACATTGACCCATCAGGGAACTGTGTGCCCAGCTCATTCCCTGCTGGGGTATCATGTCCAGCAGCCCTTACAGAACACAGAACATGAATGAGGTCATGCAGAAGTTCTCTTAGCCTCTGTCTCTACTATCTTCCTTCCCTCCCCTACCCTCTACTCCCTGCTCTTAGACCCTGTCCTCATCCAACCTGGTACAATCACAATGGTCTGGAATAGGATTTGTAGAATGGACCATAAAATACTGAAACTCAAAAGAGCCTTAAAGACCATTTGTCCAATTCCTTCATTTTATGAGGCCCTGGAAGGCAAGAGATTGTCTCTAAATCACCCAGAAAGTAAATGGCAGAGCCAGGATTTAAACCAGGGTCTTCAATTTCAAATCCAGTGTTCTTTCTTCTATACTGGGCTCTTTCCAACCTATAGTCACTTTCAGATGAAGCCTGCTAAATTTATTAACAGTTCTGGAAATAGATTATTTCCCCCAAAAATCTGTTTCAGGGACCCTCTTCCCCTTGCCTTTGACATGAACCCTGGTATCAGCACAATGTTTAACATAGTTGCCTAAGGAAAGGACCAAGGCTTATTTATTTTCGTATTTCCATCAGAGTTCTGTAAACAGAAGGTGTTTGATAATGAAAGTATGAATAAATGAAACTTCAAAACTTTTTCTAAGAACTATAACCCACATTGAGCCCTTCATCTTAAAGACTTTTTCTAGACTTCAGTTATTATACTGTTCATTTGGGAACTGATCATATACTGTTACACATTACATTTTCTATTTCATTGATGTTGGTTATATTCCCCTCTCCACCCCCCCCCCACACACCCATGAGACAATTATCTCCCTGATTATGGGGAGTAGATGTTGAACCTCTCTGGTACTGTCTACCCCACCCCAAGATATAGACACATGGTAGACACTCAGTATTCAAAATCACAGAATTTCAGAACTGGATGAGATCTTAGAAACCATCTATTCTACCCCTAACTTTTTACAGATTGGTAAACTGAGACTTCAAGTAGTTCCAGGACAGTAGTTTGGCTAGAACTTGAGAATTTTCCTATTCATAAATCGTGTCCAGTGCAAATAAGCTTCCTAACAACTGTGGTAATTGTCATCACCAGGTCCTGAGTTGTTGGGGATGTGTCTTCATGAAGAAGACCTGACCAGCCCTCATCCATATATTGGTATTGGAAGAGCACCAAAGCTGAACAAGTCAATGCATTGAATTCTGTTCTCCCCAGCTGTTACTTTGAGGTCATTCCCTTGAGAACTGGATCAACAAGGGAGTATTCTGTACGCACTTAGATGACTGAAGTCCTGTACTGGGGGCTGGACAGATTTAAGCCTAAGGCAGATCTTATTTCTGCTGTCAGGAGCTAACAGTCTGATGCCGTATCAGTCCAGACAGACTTGCAGAAAGGCATTTGTGTGTCATCTGCCCAAGGGCCATGGGCCCAACTTTAGATTCCTGTGCCCCAGGAGCAAAATAGACCATTATAGAATCATGACCTGTTAGAGCTGGAAAGGTCTTTAGGGTATCTCTTGTCTAACCTCTTCATTTAACAGATGAGAGAATTGGGACCCAGAGAAAGGAAGGGATAGGACCATAGAGCTGGCTAGTGGTAGAACACAGGAGGGAGTTCAGGTCTTCTCATTCCTAAACCCGAATTTGTTATACTACACACATTTTCTATCTCTGAACCTACAATAGCCATATATGTATATATGTGTGTGCCTATATGTTTCTATTTGTTTTATGGCTAAAGGTAGTAATAATGGCCAGCATTTGTAAAGCACTTTAAGCTTGCAAAGTGATTTACAAATATTATCTCATTTAATCCTTACAACTCTGGGAGTTAAGTGCTATTGTTATCCCTATTTTTTACAGATGAAGAAACTAAGACAGACAAAAGTTAAGTGACTTGCCCATGGTCATGCAGCTAGTGTATAAGGCAGAATTAGAATTTAGGTCTTCCTGACTCTTAAGTTTGTGCTCCATCCACCTAGCCATTGGTCTGCCTCAAGACCCCCTGCATTGACCAGCCCAGTGCTATGCACATGGTTGGCATTTAATAGATACTTGTTATTGAATTGAAGATGTGAGATCCAGGTCCTTTACCTTTAGAGAAATCACTAATATTGTTCAAAATAGTTCTATTAAACCCTGGAGCATCTCTTTTCTCCATGCGTTTACCAGGCTGAGAAATTGCTCTGAAAGGTTGTGTAATGCTGTCCTAAATTCATCCCACTGTGGAATTGTTTTGGATAGCTCTCTAGGGCAGACAGGGATCTCTGGAGCCAGACATTCATTCAGCTGCTCTGCTCTGGGCCACACAGAACTTAAATCCTTTGCTGCTTAAAAACAGTAACGCAGAAGCAATTTAGATGTGCAATTTATTTAATTAAAATGCAAATTCCCTGCTTAAGTACCTGCCTCTTCTCCTCAGTAGACCTTCTGCCTGCCTGTTGGAAATGTACTGAATTTCCTGGGTGTTTAATTTCATGTTCTCATAAGCCCGCCCTTTCAAAATCTTGGTCCCAGCCAGCTAGGGACATGTGCCAGGCTGTCTGTCTCTCTCTGTTCCTCTGTGCTGAGGGGTGGGGCAGTGTTAAAGGGAACACATCCCTCAGCCCCTTGGCCTTTGTATAAACACCAGCCCTGAAGAGGATGGCCCTTGCCCATCCATAGAGGTGACAGGAACAGCCTGAAGGAAAAGTAGGGATCCCTCAAGAGAGGGAACATTTTGTAGTTAGTAAGATTTATGACTGTTGATAAATCCCCTATTGAAATTATTTATCTTTGTGCTGTTGCAAAGATAACATGGGCCAGGGATTATATATTTATTATATAATAGGAGAAATCTGGAAGACTTGGCACCCATGGGCTGTGTTATCCTAGCCTAGTAATTTAACATCTCAGTGCTCTGGACAACTCTCTAACTGAGTCCCTGAGCCTGTTTTTTAAAAAAATATTGTAATATTTACATTTTAATATAATTGGTTTTCTTTGTACTGCTGTGTACTTTATTTTATGCATCTAAAAGGAATATTCTGAGAAGGGGTGCATGTGAATCATCAGATTGCCCATGGGGGTCTATGTCACAAAAAAGGTTAAGGATTTTTGCTGTAAGACTGTAAGTTTCAGAGAAGGTGCTAACCTGGGTCAGTGGAAGGAGTTTCTACTTCTGGGAGTTGCCTAAACTGTGAAATGATAGGCCTAATATCTAAACCTATCCTCTCCTGAGGCAACCTAATCTAGTAGTAGCTAGCACTTCATGTGATTTGTGCTCTGTGGTGACCAAATATTTTCCTATTAGACTCCTACTACAACTCTTGTGAGGTAGGCAGTGCAATTTTATGCCCATTTTGCACAAGAAAAACAGGTTCAGAGAAGTAGCAAATTTATTTCCAGTCACACATCTAGTAAGAGACCTGAACTTGGAGGAACACTACTCTTGCTTCAGCTTAGCACATAGAAGACTAACTGATTGTTACTACTCAAATTTTTAAAAAAATTATTTTATTTTCAGTCTTGAATTCTCTCCTCCCCACCTGTCCCTACCCCACACACTGAAAAGTTAAGAAAAACAAAACCTATTGCCAATGTATATGCATTTAAAAGTCAAGCAAATTCCCACCCTAGCCATGACCAAAAATTTAAAAAAATAAAAAATAAAAGGAGAAAATATGTTCCAGTCTGCACTCTTAAGTCCACCAGCCCTATCTGGAAGAGGTATGTTTCATCACGAGTCCTTTGGATCTTTGGTTGGTCACTGTGTCAATCAAGTCATTAAGTCTTTCAGAGTTGTTTATCTTTATACAATTGTTCTAGTATAAACTGTCCTCCTGGTTCTGCTTACTTCATTTTGTATCAGTTCATACAACTACTTAACTTTTAAAGAAAAAAATGTAATGTATGATAGAGTAAATTAGGGGTCAAAACTTCAGGGTTGCCCATTATTTCTCCAAATATTAGTTAGAAAGATTCAATGAATTGTCCTCAGGATTCAAGGAGAGTGCTGATGGATGAGGGGGATTCCCAGTGCCCAGTGTCTATCCAAGGATCCCACGAAACATCAAAAAAGTACTCAGTTTTAATTCTGAAATGCTTCTGTATCATTTCCTTTGCTTACCACAGCCTATATAGGTGGGAGATGGCAGAATTGATGATCCTATCATGTCTATGCAAGTGTGTGTACATGGAGTTAAGCTCTTACCTCTCTTTAAAAGTTATAAAAATGGAAAGGATTAGCAGTATAAAGATCATGGGTTAAATTTAGGTAGAAAAGAGGCAGGAGATCAAGGCAGGGAGAAAAGGGAAATAAGAAACAAAAGATGTTGTTTTTTTTTATTTGCTTTTTGGAGGCAGTTGGGGTTAAGTAACTTGCCCAAGGTCACATGGCTAGGTTTTTATTTGTGTGTGTGTTAAGTGTCTGAGGCTGGATCTGAACTCAGGTCCTTCTGACTCTAGGGTCGATGCTCTACTCACTGTGCCACCTAGCTGCCCCCAAAAGCTAAGTTTTTAAAAAGCAAAATCATGCTGAAATTGTTTTCTTGACCAACAAGCATTTATTGAAAACAAGCTCAGTGGAGGACCCCATTTTTGGTACCAAAGATACAAAAGAATATAGGACACTGGGCCTACCCTGCATATGCATAAGGAATAAATAAGTCTACAAAGTCTTGAGGAACAGAATTCTGAATCTAAACCCCACATTTACATTTGATTCTGAACCAAATGTAAACAAGAGAATTCATCTTAACATAAACCATAAATAGTGGTCTGTTTAGTTATCTCAGTTTTTTTTTTTTTTAAGTTGGGGAAACAACATGGGCAAAATGTTGATTTTTACCTGGGGAAATAACATGGGAAAACAGTGGGGAAAATGAAGCCTGGTGTCCTTAATAGGAAGAACAAGCCTCCATGCCTAGAAGGCACTTCCTCCTCACCTCCGACTCTTTGAATCCCTAGCTTCCTTCAAGGCTCTGGTCAAGCACCATTTCCTATGTGAGACTTTTCCTGATTCTTCACTCCCTCATATCCCCCTCAAAGTCTCCTGAAATGAAATTGAAATTGTCTTGGTTTATTCTGCTTATATTATGTATTTACTTATATGGGAACATGTTCTTCCTCGTGGAATGAAATGTGTTTGATGGGAAGGACTATTTTATTTTCATTTTTGTCTTCAAGTCCCTAGTGCTTGATAAAGTACCTGGTACATCGTAGGTACTTAATAAATGTTTATTGATTGATTGATTGATAAATATGGATGTGGACTTAGCCACAAAGTTGGGGGTGGGGTAGGGGTGGAAGAGAGATCACATTCATTTAGAAAATAGAAAAAAAATTCCAATGGAATTTGGAATGGAAGAAATCAGATTTTTTGTTATTATCCTGTTGAAATGAATATATTTTTGGTCCAGACCAGTGATTTAAGCCATGTGAGGTTCTCATGGTGTAGAAGCACCCTCCATCCATGCAGATCATATTTAACTTATAGTCCTATAGTTACCTGAGAGCAACAAGAAATTATATGACTTGTGGTTGGTTGAAAGGAGAGGATTTGAACATAGTTCTTCCTGATTCCTCTATCCATTTATGCCCTGCTGCCTTTTTGCCCTCTACAATTGAATAATGGAGTTTATAGTTTCATCTACACTCATTTCTCATTCTTGGTCATATATTTGAATGCCACTTTTATTAACAGTTACTGTTTAGAATAATAGGTATCACATTCGCAAAAGTAAAAAAAAAGGAAGAAGAAGCATGGTAGAAGGAACACTGGATTTAGAGTCAGGGGAACTGAGTTCAAATCCTGTTGCTCATATTTGCTGCTTTTATGACCTTCAGCAAGGCACTTAAATTCTTTGGGTCTTCCTTTTATCAGTAAAATGAAGGGAGTTGGATTAAATAGCTTCTAATATCCCTCCCCACTCCACATCTATGATCAATGACCTATATATCTAGGCCAGGCACTATAAATGGGCCCCAAATTGAATAAGGCTAAATTGCCTTTGAGGAATTATATAATGATTTTAGTGATCTGCAGCTGCCTCCTGCTATTGAAGACCATCTTTTTTATTCCAACATCACCAAATACTAGAGTAAAGGACCTCAAGGGCTGTCAGGTTACTGACCAAGAATACTCCCCTATTTTATGCTTAACATGAGGTCCTTCAACTATTCTGGAAGACCTCAAATTAGAGTGAACCTCCTCTTTCCCATGACAGCATTTTCCATGTTTGGAGAGTCCTCATTTTTAGGAAGTTTTCTCTTGCCTCCAGCTTAAATCTGCCTCTATACAACATCCCTCTCATTTTTTATTGTGCCTTCCAGGGCCAAGCAGAAGAAGTCTTATCCCTCGTCAAGATGCCAGCCCTTTAAACACTTGAAGACAATTATTACCCCCATCCACATCCCCACTAACCTTCTTTTCTGCTGGCTAAAAGTCACCAGTTTCTTCAACTCAGTCCTTATGTGTGATGATCTGCAGTTGTCTCAATGACCTGGCCACCTTCCTCTTTATATTCTCCATCTTATCAATGTTCTTTATAAGCTATGGTGGCCAGAGCTGAATTCCAGATGTGATCTGACTGAGGTAGATTCCAAGAGGACTATCATTCCCCAATTCTAGGCATTAGATGTTTCAATGGACCCTAATATTACTTTGTCATTTTTGGCCGCCATATTTTAGTGTTGACTCGTATTGAACTTGTTTTCCATCAGAATTTTCAGTTGTTCTTTCAGATGAACTCCTGTTTGACTGCACTCACTCCATCTTGTACTTGGATAGTTTATTTTTTGAACCCTAATGTAGGACTTTATATTTATCCGATTAAATTTCATTTTATTAGCTATAGCCCAATGATTAATCCTGTAGAGATATTTTGGAACTCTTACACTGTCACACACCACATTAATTACCTCTCCAGTTCTGTGGCAACTTTAAGTTGAATAAGTATGATGGCCATAACTTCACCCAAAGCACTGATAATTGCCTAATGATACATTATCCTCCTGATGTTATATGACTGTGAACCTTGAAATACTATGATCTCAAAAGAGTCAAAACTTCAGGTGACCCAAAAGGCAATGGAAAGAACTATGACACTAATAGAAGTAATAGGCTGTGTGTTAGAGGCAAGTGTAGTGTAGTGGTAAGAGCACTAGGGTTTGAGTCAGAGGACCTGGGTTCTAATCCTTGCCATTCTGCTTATTTCTTGGCAAGTTACAACCTTGGGAAAGTCCCTTAATTTCTCTGAGCTTCAGTTACTTCATCTGTAAAATGAAAGAGTTGGATATATGGCCTCATGGTCCTTTCCATCTCCAAATCAGTGATCCTAATATCAATGTCATTTGTATATGAGTAGCAAAAGACATCTTCAATAATGCCTAGCATTTATATAGCACTTTAAGATTTGCCAAGCTATTAAAATCTTAAAACTGCTGTAAGACTTTTGGGAAACCCCATAAGATCTCATCTGATCCTCATAACAATCCTGTTAGGTAGGTGCTATTATTACCTCCCCCACCTCCCACTCCCATTTTACAGATGAGGAGACTAAGACTGAAAGAAGTTAAATGAGTTGCCTAGGGTTACACAGCTAAGTATCTGAGGCAGGATTTGAACTCAGGTCTTCCTGAGTCCAAGTCCAATAGTCTCTCTACTGTGCTGTCTCCATTTCAGGAAAAGGAGATAGACTAGCCATATGGCAAGAGTGAGAAATAAATGAATTGCCTGAATGCTGCACTGGGACCTGTGAAATAAAAGAACCAGAAGAAAGCATTCAGCACATTTGCTAGATCCTCTTTGGGGCATCTGGGGAGGCCATCAGTAGGATGTGCACAGAATGGGAAGGCATAGAGTGCTTGTGATTTGTACTGGGGGAAGCAGCTACATAAATGAAATCATCAAGATAGCAAGCCATTTCTTTATCTTGGTATCCCCAATGCCTAGTGTATAGGAAGTACTTAATAAATGTTTATTGTATTGACTTAAAGTATTAAAGTATACCTGTGGGAAATGGAATATCTAGGTTGTGATCACAGGTAAGTCAGCTTCCTATGAACCTCTAAGTATTGTAGTGTTTCCCATAAAAACCAACTTAGTCTTAGAGTACTGCCTGGGGCAATGGAAGGTTAAGTCAGCAAGCATAGATAGAAAGATGGATGTATAGATAGATAGATAGATAGATAGATAGATAGATAGATAGATAGATAAATTTTAAAGTACAGTCTTTCAAAAGGAAGTCTAGACCATAACTCACAAGATATCTTTTTTGTTTTGTTTTGTTGTTTTTGTTTTCTGCTTTTTGGAGGGGGGACGGTAGGGCAATCGGGTTTAAGTGACTTGCCCAAGGTCACATGGCTAGTTTGTGTGTGTGTGTGTGTGTGTGTGTGTGTGTGTGTGTGTGTGTGTATGTTAAGTGTCTAAGGTCAGATTTGAATTCAGGTCCTCCTGACTTCAGGGCCGGTGCTCTATTCACTGAGCCACCTAGCTGCCCCAACCCCAAGATATCTCATAAGGTTTCAGCGATCAAAATGTATATTCCTTTGGCCAGAGACAGGTGATGGATGGGTAAAGAGATAGAAATAGAAGAATAGATATAAATAGGTGGATAGATATAGATGGATAGATGGATAAATGGATGGGCAGATAAGCAGGCAGACAGATAGATGAGTGGATAAGTACATATAGAAAAATACATATATGTGTACATAATATATATTTATGTATCTACACATACAAATATCCACTTTCTTCATCTAAAAGTAAGATTGACTTGAGTGATGGTTAAATATTCTCTTTTACAGACTCCTTATAGATAATCAAATTCAAAATTGTATTGCCTGTTCAACATAACAGTATCTATAGTAGCTATTACTGAAAATGGTATTCCACTAGGATTCTATCTAGGATAGAACACTAGGGCTAGTGTTCTATCCATTGCACCACGCAGCTGCTTCAAATGTTCTTTTTTTCAAGACACAACACTTCCTTTTTTAAATGGTAATTGGGTTCAGGAAAAACACTAGACTGGAAATTCAGAGGTCTAACTTGAGTTCTAGCTCTGACTGTCACAGAATCATTTGTAATTTGGAGCAATTCACATCTACTCTCTAGATCTTTGTTTCCCTGACTGGAAAATAAAAATCTTGGCCTATTTGATCCTTTAAGAAGCCTTCTGCTTCTAAGTTTCTGGAAAATGGAAAATTTTAGTAGATTTTCCCAATGGGATCATTTAAGTAGATTTTATTTCAGCCTGGTGGACCCAGGATATTTTTGCCACTTACTGCTCCTTCACACTTTGCATTGTCTTCCTTGGTATCAAGTATTAATTGGAGTAAGAAGTGGACATAAGAGGTGGCCATGTGCAAACCCCAAGAATGCCCCTCCAGATCACCAAGATGGCAAACAGCTTGTCTTAACTGGTTACTGTTTGCAACAAGACTCTTCAGAGGCATTCCAAAGTCTGAGTTTTTTAGGACAGCTTGTGTGTGCCTTGCCCAGGGCAATTCCCGTTCTTGTTTTCCTGTAATTTGGGTTGAGTTCCAGTAAGAAGTTTGTCTCTGAAAGAAGGATTTGTCTGCTTCCATTTGCCAGGCGGGGAAACCCTGTATAACCCAACGTGTTTCCCTTTTGGCCTTGGCTGCCAGGAGAATTGGAGCCAAATTCAGTACCCAACTGTGGGGATGAGCTCATCAATGGTGCCTGGCAACATCTATTCCTTCTGCCTCTGCAGATGCCCTCTGGGCTGTTTTGTCCCAAATTGTCTCATTTAGTGTTAAATGTAGACCTGACCGAGAAAGGAACAAAAGAAAGGCAGGCAGGCAAAGAGGATTGGGAAAAGAAGGGGAGAGAGACAGAAGAGAGAGATAGAGAAAGTGAGTGAAGAGATTGAGAGAGAGAGGGAAAGGAATTTAGGAGAAGGTAGAGGGAAAGGTAAGGAACTCCTAGTGTGAAAACTTCTATGTATGCATATCACATGGGGCACTGAGAGATCAAGTCAACAAACATTTATTAAGGGCCTACTATGTGCCAAGCACTGTGCCAAGGACTATGAATATAAAGAAATAATTTTAAACCTGTCCCTATTCTCAAGTGACACATATTATAATGGATGAAACAACATGTAATTATTTAGGTACACCCAAGATAGATAGAAAACATATGAAAATAATATGAAAGGGAAGGTGATAGGTGCCCTGTCCATGGGCCTGCAGCTAATGTGAGAATCTGACTTTGACTCTGAGATCAGCAGTCCATCCACTCTCTGAGAGACATCTTGACAAAAGTAAAGTTTATCCAAATGAAACCTTACCTTTTTTTTTTAATATAAGAATCTCCACTGATCCTACCCATAATCCTCAGGGCTTTGAGTTATGTCTTCCTTTTTCTTTCTTGGTGTGAATGACTTAGTAGAGAATAGACCTGGGACCTCGTTAGAGCAAAGACCTGTTGCTGGGCCTACCTTTTTTGGGGGAGAAGGTGCATTTTCTCCCCTAGGTTCAGTGACATTAATACCCTTCCTGTGAATTTCCCTTCTTGCCCAGAAGAAGCTACTGCTCCTGTCTCCCGTATCCCATCCCTGCTTTGCAGACTATAGCCTTACAGAAGAAACCACAAATAGGACTGAACACTCAAGCCAACACTCACCAATTGATATAAAATATTATTAGAGTCAGAAGGGACCTTATACCAGACTCCTGAAAGTTACAAAGTTCTTCCCTTAGAACAACTTTACCAAGAAGCCAGAGCATGGGGAACCACTTGGAAAGCACTTTGTAAATTATGAAGTGCTATAGAAATAGAAGCCATTAGTCTCCCTTGGTCTTTTGTTTATCGGCCAAGGGGCAGGGGTGGGACGAGTATTTTTAAGAGTCTGCTTTGTGCCAGGCACTGAGCACAGAGACTTCAGAAATGTTATTTCATTCGATCCCCACAACAACCTGGGGATGTAGGTGCTATTATCATTCCCATTTTGCAGTTGAGGAAACTTAGGCAAGCAGCAGTTTCTATTAAGTATTTGAGGGTGGATTTGAGCTCAGATCTTCCTGACTCCAGGCCTGGTGATCTATCCACTACCCACCTAGATACCTAAGGAAGCTAATTTAATATCTCCATAGGGTGGAAGCATGGCATACTGGATGGAGAACTTAACTTGGAATCAGGAAGACCTGAGTTCAAATTCTGTCCCAGACACTTGCTAGCTTTGTGCCCCTGGGTTTCAACCTCTCCATGCTTCCATTTCCTTATCTGTAAAATCAGGGGATTAGATTCAATGAAGTCCCTTCTACCTACTTATGATCCTATAATTCTTTTTTTTTTTTTAAGTTTTCCATCCACTCTGGGTTTTCTCTGAGACTACACATTCTTACCATTTCTTACTTCAAATCTTGCACCTAATTGATGAGCTTCTTGGGGTTCCTGGGCTTACTGACCCCCATTCCCTGGCCATCTTGTGTATGAAAGAGACAAATTTAGTCCTAATTTGGATTTATTTCCTGCCCTCATATAGGAAGCCTTATTAGCATTTCCAAGGCACTTAGCTCTCTACTCTAATTCAATAGCACCCAAGTTTCACCAAGAGGCATCAAGCTCTGTGTAGAAACCAGAGCCCATGGTGCATAAAAACAAGGCCATCAGAAGGTGCCTCAATTACTGTGTCTGGCACCTCATGACTTCCCGTCCTGGCCCACATAAATCTGTCAAACCCCAAAATGCATGGGATGGAACTGTTGGATTTAAGTAGACAAGGAAAGAAGCCTCATTCAGGGAAGGAAGGAGTCCTGCGTATCTGCTGACATGTGTCTGCCTTGAGCATCTGGCCTGCTGGGTTATTGAGGGAGATGTTTCAGGGTGAGATGCCTAGAACTTGTTCTGCTGAGCTTTTCCGGGAATTGAGGAGAAAGGGTGCCAAGGCCCCTTCATCCCCCAAGGCCTATTCATCAGCTCTTTGAACCCAAGGGTGGTTAACACCACAGTTTGCCCTGGCAAAAAGAGCTAGCCTTGATGCCCTAGTATCCACAGTGAAAGGAGAAAGATTCTAATTGAAGGGAGGAAGCAAAAATGAGTGCGAGGATTTCCTTTCCTTCTGTTTTGCTATTTTTAGATAATGGAGGGTTTTACACAACAATCAGTGCTCTGCCTGATGGCCCAGGTCAGGACTCCCAAATAGGGTGAACAGGCCTCTTCAGGATCACTTTGGGGACAATCGTGGAAACAATGCCCTTTCGTGGATAAAATCACAATCTGAAGCTTTGCCTTCTGCTCAGACAGATTTCTATCTAGCAAAATCCAGATAGAACATGAGCATCTCAAAGGCAGGAATTGTGTCATTTAAAATAAAAATCCTTGTGTCCTTATCATCTAGTGATTCAACTAAACTCTACAAACATTTCTTAAGCACGTTTTTGTGGTTGTTGTTCAGTCATTTTTGTTGTCTGACTCTTTGTAACCACATTTGAGGTTTTCTTGGCAAAGACTTTGGAGTGGTTTCCCATTTCCTTCTCTGCCTCATTTTACAGATGAGGAAACTGAGGCAAACAGAGTTAAGTCACTTCTGCAAGGTCATGCAGCTGGTATCTGAGGCCAGATTTGAACTCAGATTCCTGACTCCAGGTCCAGTACCTGTACCACTTAACTGCTTCATAGTAATATATGAAACAATAGTAATATATAGTATATATATATAATATATAAAACAGACTCATAGTAATATATGAAACACTGCATTAGACTCTGGGAGAAGTAAAACAACAAGGTGTAGTCATTTTATATGGACTCTGTTATCCCAGGGGCTCCTACCTACCCTGAAGAAGAGGACATTTTCCTGAGGAATACAGCATAGATAAATATAATAGAAAGTAATTTGGAGAGAGCAGGTGGGGGAAGAGAGAGGAATCCAGAAGAAACCTGAGTTGAGCGTCTACAGGAAATAAGGATTTTGTGATGCAGAGATGAAAGGAGAATAAGTTCTAGGAACGAGGGGAAAGGCTGTGCAAAGCCATAGATGGAGGCTGGAATGTTGAGTTCAGGGCCCTGCTAGCTGCTAGGATGGGCTTAGAATTATACAGTGTGTTCCTAGGTCTGTCTGTATTCAGGATCTTTTCAGCTGAAAAACTCTATGTGATTCTATGGTTCCATAACAAGCATTGTGGTTTTCACACAGTTGGTGCCTACTAAATGTTTGCTGTTGATGTTGGTCTCTAAGGGGAAGGTCCTCCTTCCCCTGTGTCTGTCCCTCCAGTAGTGAACATTCCTGCCTTTTTGAAATTCTCCTTGGTGCTGGGCTCCTGCTGGCTTCACTGAATTACCACCTTTGATGCCTCATAGTTCTTTGATGAGAATTCCTGCCCTTCATTCAGTCAATTAAACAAGTGTCAGGCTCGCTGAAGGGCTAATTTCTTAGCGCTGGGAGAAGGGAACACAGGCCTTTCTTGACAGCTTGTCCTCTGGGCAAAAAACCCTCATTTTTTACTTTTCTCTGCCTTACTTTTCCCTTGAATGCAATTTCTCTCTTCAGGAATACTCATATGACTCAACCTGCCAGATCTAAATTTAGCTCAGCCAGCGATATGGAGAATGCTTTTGGTGCTGGCTGTGATATGTATTTAGAAATAATAGCTTTATTTATCGACATCCAGTAATACTGACTGCCTTCTGGGACATCTTAGAAGAGTCTGTCACTCTCTGTCCTCCAGCAGTAAAGACAAAGGAGACTGATCTTAAGGGTTGGCCTGAGCTTAGGCCGGCTTTGACTTATTTACACCAGTCCACTCCAATGATCTCCCCAAAGCATAGCTTCTTTCCCCTTCCCTGACCTTTAGTGAATTTAGAAAGGGATGTTTTGGCATCAAGTCCAATGGATAAGATTGAGGATGTGTCCTTACCTTCTTTAAGGGTCAAAAAAGCCTGTTCTAGGCCCCAGGCAATGACTAACAACAACAGACAGTAACAGCTACCTGGAAAGGTGCTTTACAAATATTATCTCATTGGGTTTTGACAACAAACCAGTGAAGGGAATGCTATTGTTATCCCCATTTGAGAAATGAGAAAGCCTAGGCTCATCGCTTTCCCAAGATCATACAATGTGGAGACATGAGAGACAGGATTCAAATTCATCTTCCTTTCTGAGTAGCTTTAAAGGGAGGAGTTAGTGTTAGAGTTTCTTCAAAGAGACACCAGGGAGAGAGAGAGACAGAGAGAGAGAGAGAGAGAGAGAGACAGAGAGAGAGACAGAGAGAGAGACAGAGAGAGAGAGACAGAGAGAGAGACAGAGACAGAGACAGAGAGAGAGAGAGAGAGAGAGAGAGAGAGAGAGAGAGAGAGAGAGATACAGAGACAGAGACACACAGAGAGACAGAGACTTTGGAAGCTCCTGATGTAAAGGGGAAGCTGGCTCCTTAACATGCCCCTCGTTTCCATCTTTCCTCCCTCAAGACTGTAGAGATTTTCTCCTTGGATAAGATTGGGACTTCTTTTGATTTGAGCTGAGATGTCTCCTCACTAGCTCATTCCTGTGCATTTTCTGGCATGTAGGAATCTATGTAGCTTCTCTGGAGGCCTGGAGCAAGGGAGGAAAAGAGCATCTTCAATGAAAGTTTAAAAATTAGGAGAAAAAGAATCAACAAGGCAGAAAAAGCCCAACATTACATTAACCAGACTTTCTTTTTCCCTTTTGGCTTGGAATATTCAGTCTGGGAAATTCTGACTGTTCTAAGGAAGCCAGTCCATGGCTGATAGGAAACTTCTTGGAGTCCCCAACCTCTAAAATTGAGAGATGCCTACTGAGACAGCTGAGTGGCATGATGGCTAGAGTGCTGGGCCTGGACTGGAGAAGATCTGAGGTCAAATCCAGCCTCAGACACTTACTAGCTGTGTGACGCCCCTCTGTTTGCCTCAGTTTCTTTTATAAAATGAAGATAATAATAGCACCTACCTCCCAGTTGTGAGTATCAGATGGGATATTTGCAATGTACTTGGCATATATTAGGCATTATGTAAATGTTTATTCCTTCCCCCTAGAGTTCAGAGGGGAGGGAAGGGTGTATATATGGGGGGAGCAATCAATCAATCAGCAAGCATTCATCAAACACCTACTATGTGTCAGATCTTTGCTAAGCTCTAGGGATACAAAAAGAGGAAAAAGACAGCCCCTGCCCTCAAGAAACTTACAATCTAATGGTCAATGTTGTCTTCTTTGCTGCCTTTGGGGATTTAAATATGTAATAAATATCTCTTTATCATTTACTTGTATAAAGGCACAGAGAACATGCTTATGGAATTTGTGGACACACACAGACAGAAAGACAGAGACAGAGAGACAGACACACACACAGAAACAGAGAGACAAACAGACAGACATACACACAGAGGGAGGGAGGGAGGGAGGGGGAGACAGACAGACAGACAGAGGGAGGGAGGAGGGAGGGAAGGGGGGAGAGAGAGAGAGAGAGAGAGAGAGAGAGAGAGAGAGAGAGAGAGAGAGACTAGCTATGTAATCTTGGGCACCTGGTCCTCAATTTCTTCTTCTTCAAAATGAGAATGATGCTGCCTCACAAAATTATGAGAAAACAGCTTTTAAAAATGTAAAGTACCACTATCAGTATTATTCAGAAAGATCTCTGCCCCCTGAAATAATGGATGAATCTACTCAGGAGAACTTTAATGGGTAGAAGTATGGGAAATCTTCAAAAATTCCCAGGAAAGGAGATTATGCCACAGAACTGGAAACAGGTCAGTGTTGTCCTTGTGTGCCAAAATGGGGAGGAGGCATTTTCTGCAAACTTTGGGCTTTGAGCTGGACTTTTAACTTCTGGCACAATTTTAGAAAGCTCTATCACTTTCATCATTCAATGAACAAGCATTTATTAAGTACCTTCTATGTGCCAGACTCTCGTCCGGGTTCTGGAGATAAAAGACAAAGATAAGAAATGAGACACTGAGCATTGTCTACTACTTATACTAGATTTTTGTAGGATCTTGATTCAGAAATGCCGTTTAAGCAAATTGTGTGGTCCAAATCCCTCATTTTACAAATGAGGAAATGGAGGCACAGAGAAAGCCACAGAGACTTCCCCAAGGTTGGATAAGTAATCAGTACCAGAGCCCAGGTCCTCTGACCCCATATCCAGTGTTTTGTATCCTTCTTGGGAAGAGTAGTTTTCAAAGACTTCAGGAAAAATAAAAAGGGACAGGTAGGAATCCTTGACTGAAGGTTCCCTTGGGGTGGTTAGCTCAAGAAGGATGGGCAATTATCAAAATCCAGGGCAGAGTTCTTAACTTTTTCATGTGTCATGAACTTCTTGAGTAGACCGGTGAAGCCAAAATAAGAATTTTTGTGCAGAAATTGATGTTTTTAAATGGATAAATTATGTTAGATTACAGATAAAACCCATCATATTGGAATGCATTTATCAAAATATTTTTTAAAACAAATTCATGGACTCCAGGTTAAGAACTAGGGATGTTCATGACCTGTGAAAGTGTTCTTCCTTTGTTTTGGGAAGGAAGAAAAGTTTGAGGAAGCTTCTGTTTTTTGAGAGGGAGCAGGGAATAGTGAGAAGTGTGTTCAATTTGGAGTCAAAGGACCTGCATTTGAAGGCTCTACTGCTTACTCAAGCATGTGACCTTAAGATGAGAGTTCACCTTTCTGGGCCTAACCTGTAAAATGAATTTTCCTCATCTGTAAAATGAGGTGGTTGGACTTCAGACTGAAGGCCTCTAAAGCCCTTTCTGGTTTCATGTCTCTGGTCCTATGATTGCAAACTCACTCTGAGTCAACAACATGATGTGGCAACCAAGAAAATTAATTCATTCTGACGCTATGTTAAGAAAGGCATGATTTCTCAGGCGAGAGAGGCAATAGTCCCTCTGTACTCGTCTTTGGTCTGTCTGTACCTGACCTATTTTGTTGAGGCCAGGGTATGATATTTTAGGATGGGCATTCATAAGTTGGTGAGTGCCTAAAGGAAGGTAACCAAGATGATCCCAGAGGGATCAGATATATAACCCACAACATTCCTGAGTATGGTCAGAACCCAATTAAAATATAGGAAAATATTTAACAAAATCAGTAAAAATACAGTAAAATATAGATAATGTTAATATGTGGTTTTTAAAGTCAATGCGTATGCACAGGGACCCTTGTGTATGGTTTAGTGGTCCGCATTTCTATTTGAGTTTGACACCACTGGCCAAGATCACACTATCTGAAAGTCAGTTGAAGGGCATGGGGATATTTATCCTGGAGGAAAGAAGAGTGAGGGGTAGGTAACAAGCTGTTTTCAGTTTGAAGGGCAACTCTGTGGAAGAAGGATTAGACATGTTCCATGGACCCTCCAGGGCAGAGCTGGGAGCAATGCCAGGAATTGCTCAGAAGTAGATTTTGGCTCTGTCAGACAGATCTTCATCTCTGTGAGAGATGTCCAAAAGTGGCAGAAGCTGCCCCAAGGGCAATAGAAGCATTGATAGAAAAGAGACCTCAGAGGCCATTTAGTTCAATCCCCTCATCTGATAGATGGGGAAACTGAGTCACAGAGAAGCTAAATGACCTAGAGTTACACAGGTATTAAGAGGCAGATTGAATTGAAACTAGGGCCTCTGCCACTAAATCCACTCTTCTTTGCCTTGTTCCACAGTGCATTGAAAAGTATTCCTTGAGGCACCCTCAGGGTGTTTTGCCCCAGATAACTTGCTGGCCTGGCTCTGCTCTCAAGGTCCTAACAGGACTAAAGTGTTTTGGTCACAAATGCAAATCCCCCCATAGGAAAGGTTCAGATAAACTAAGTTCTTAATAACTAAACATTTCCCATTGGACAGTTAGTTCAGGGCTGGCCCCAGTTAGAATAGGATGGGGGAAAGGGGCAAAGGAAGCTTTACTTGGAGGCCAAAAGAACAAGAGGGTTAAGATGGAAGTCCAGAGCCCAGGGTGCTGTCCAGCACACACTTCATTATGCAGTTTTTCCTGGTATTTTTCCTAGCAGGAGAAAGAGTTATAACTAGAATGCAGTAACGAGGGCTTTGACCCAGAGTGCCAAATTTTAGAAGCACTAAGTCTGGGGAGGGGGGAGGAGTATTTCTTCTGCCACCTGGGGGGTTTCATCATTTCAGTCCAGATGAACTATATCCCACATGGCCCCTACTCTTGGCAACAATGGCCTCATCTCTCTGGATATACTGAATTTGAGAGTTTGAAGGGACCCCAGCAACCACGCAATCCAACTGTTATACCAGGGGTTCTAACCCTAAAGTCCTTTGCATTTTTCATCATAATTCTGATAACTATTTCAATATAACCACTTTCCTTTGTAATCCTATATAATTTATTTTTATGTATTTAAAAAGATTATTCTGAGAAGGAATCAATAAGCTTCACCAGATAGTGAAAGGAGTCCATGATACAATAAGGTTAAGAACCCCTGCCCTACACAGAAGGAATCCCCCTTTGATCATACCTTTCCCAGGTGACTGCATTTTCTAGACCCTGAATTTCTCTAACCCAACCTTTCTCAGGAGTAGCCATTCTATCAGGGTAAAAACCTAGAAGTCTCCTAGGGTGTAACTCTTCTCCCAGGGGACCACACTCCAGCTTGCTGCCCTTCACTACCACCATATTTGTCCCAGAGGCAAAAATCCCCTGGCAATGGTTCCAACTGGAGGCTCCGTCAGGTTGACCTTCAGAGAGACATTTCTCTACGAGATGTTTTTCCAGGCCGAGAAGATACAAATCATGATCTTACCCCCTGTCTTGTGAGTGGTGCTCAGCTAGGAGCTTCGGCCACTTTGGAGCTGCCTGGCCCCCCAGAGAAACCCTAGCAGCTGTTATAGTGACAGGATCCAACTCTAGTGAGGGCAGTGGTGTAAGTGTAGCAGCCCTCAGCCCCAGGCCTAGAGCAACTTGGAGGGCCGGGTCTCTTCTGTTGATGAGTCATAGAAGTTTTACTTATGGAGAATGCGTGGGCCAGACTGGGCTGCTGCTGACTCACTCTGTGACCTTGGGCAGCCTCTTTCCCTGCCTGGTGGAGGGTGCCATCAAGGCTCTAAGTTTCCACACCTATGACCTAATAGAGGCAGCAGCTGCACCACTTACCTAGATGGACAGGCAGGTTTCTAATGTTGTCCAGACCTCCATTTGAACTCTAGGGAAATGTTTTCCAGGCTTGTGAATTTTTCTCAGTCATAGGACAAAAAGAATGAATCCTTGATTTATTAATACATTCCTGAAATGTTTGCTAGTAGCCCAAGGGGGTTCTCTTTGATTCATATCTTATAAATGGACTTTCCATTCACACATTTTATCAAAATCCACTGGCATCATCATCACGTGGCAGAGCCTCAGACAGAGACTAGGGAAATTGGATGAGACTTGGGGGGGGTGTGCTAGAGTTGATCCATACGAGTCTGGGAAAGTTGATTGTTACATTTTCAATGTGAGAATTTATACCTCAGAAATTGGGGAAGATTGGGGGCGGAGCCAAGATGGCGGAGTAGAAACAGCTCGTCCAAGCCTCTCTGCCCCCAGATTCTCCACAAACTATGTAAAAAAGGACTCTGAAAATCTTCTGGAGCCCCAGCACCCACAGAACGACAAAGAGAAGCTAACCTCCTGCTGAGGACAGCCCAGCACCCTGCAGGAAGGACCAGCGCAGTGGTCTGGGAGCCGGCAGCGCGCAGAGCGCAGGAGCCGAGCCGAGCCCAGGTCCACGTGAGCCGAGGTTTTAGCCCCAGGGCGGCAGGGCCAGCAGCCGGCTGGAGGAACCCCAGAACACCAGGAACTGTGGAGACGCCAGAATTATCAACATAGACTTGCCTAGGACAAAGTAAGAGGTTAGTGTCCTATGGACTTTGGGACCTGTATTTGGGGAATGCGTCAGCTCCCTCCCCTGGGGGCTAGAAGCTGCTGAGGAGACACGCCACTGTGTAGTTTTCAGAGGCATTTCCGGCTCCCAGCCTACAAATCGTGGGGAGATCCAGCGATCAGTCTTGGGGGGTAATCGCTCTTGCTTTAACCTCCCTGGATCTGGATTGTGATCTAGGGTGGAAGTTGTGGGTGGGTTTACAGCTTGCCAGAAACGAAGTTGCCCCCCACACGTTCGGGACGAAAATTCCTCTATCTGGCCTTAAAGCCATAGTGTGGCAACAAGCCCAAAAGTCAAGCAATTAAGGGGCAACATGCCAAGGCAAAGGAAACAGAAAAATGCAACCCTAGACTCCTATTTTGGGGGCATAGAGCGTGAAAAGGACTGTGAGGTCAGAAGTCCTGCTCCAAAAGCCCCAGGGGAAAACATGAGTGGGTTGCAGGCCATAGAGGACCTTAAGAAGGACTTTAAAATCAAATAAGAGAAGTGGAGGAAAAATTGGAAAGAGAAATGAGAAGGATGCAGGAAAAGTATGAAATGAGGGTCACCAGCCTGACTGAGGAAAACAACACCTTAAAAAATAGACTAGCTCAAATGGCAAAGGAGGCCCAAAAGGGCAATGAGGAGAAGAATGCCTAAAAAGTCGAATTTGCCAGATGGAAAAAGAATCTCAAAAGTTCACTGAGGAGATTCATTCCTTCAGAGTTAGACTGGAGCAAATGGAAGCTAATGACTTTATGAGAAATCAAGATGCTGTTAAGCAGATCCAAACAAACGAAAGATTAGAAGGCAATGTGAAATATCTCATGGGAAAAACCACTGACCTGGAAAATAGATCCAGGAGAGACAATTTAAAAATTATTGGACTACCTGAAAGCCATGATCAAAGAAAGAACCTAGAAATCACCCTTCAAGAAATTCTCAAGGAAAACTGCCCTGATGTTTTAGATCCAGAGGGCAAAATAGAGGTTGAAAGAATCCACCGATCACCTCCTGAAAAAGATCCCAAAAAGAAAACTCCCAGGAATATTATAGCCAGGTTCCAGAATCCCAGATCAAGGAGAAAATACTCCAAGCAGCCAGGAAGAAACAATTTCAATATTGTGGAAACACAATCAGAATAGCCCAGGACCTGGCAGCTTCTACACTGAGGGATCGAAGGGCATGGAATATGATATTCCAAAGGGCAAAAGACCTGGGAATGAACCCAAGGGTCACCTACCCAGCAAAACTGAGTATTTTGTTTCAGGGGAAAATATGGTCATTCAGTGAATAGAGGACTTTCAAGCATTCTTGAGGAAAAAAACCAGAATTGAACAGAAAATTTGACATCCAGACACAAGAAGGAAGAGATGCCTGAGAAGGTAATCAGGGAAAAGAAATCAAAAGGAACTTATCAAAGTTGAACTATTTACATTCCTATATGGAAAAGCAATAATGGTGACTGATGATATCTTGCCCACTATGAAAATAATGGTATGTCATACGAATACATATGTGAATGTGTGTGTATATGGTTATAGTTATATATGGATAGAGGGCATAGGTTGATTTTGTTGGGAAGGGAGAGTACTCAAGGGATGAAACTATGAGGTGAGAGAGGAAAGTGGCAAGAGGAGATGGGGAGAGACATGGTAGGGTAAACTATCTCATGTAGGGGAAGTGGGTGCAAAGGAGGGGGAGAATAAGGAAGGCTAAAGAGGCAAAACCACATTCACATTGAATTTGGTTCAGGGAGAAAATGACATACATACTAAATGGGATATCTCAACCTGCAGCAGGATAGGGGGACGGGGGATGAGAGGAGGGATGATGGATGGGAGGGCATCCTTGGGGTGAGGGGAGGTGGGAAGTACCCACTATAGAAGAGGGATAGGATCATGTAGGGAATGGACCAGGTGGTGGGTGGGATGAGTGGGAGGGAATTATAAGCAGCCTTGTACAATGTATCTACTATGATAATGTTTTGCATAGCTAGACATGTACAACATATACTGAATTATCTCCCAAGAAGGAATGGGTGACAAGGGAGGAAGGAAATGGATCTGAAATTCGAGGTCGTAACATTAAATGTTTCATATATATATATATATATAAATACTATTATTAATACTCTTTTGCCTATAATTGGGAGATAAGATGTGCAGGCATTGGGACACAAAGATTCATCTTCCTCTAATGGAAAAGTCGATGGGGGTATGGGAGAAGGCATGGGAGAGAGCAGATTGGAGGAAGCGATATCTTGTGGGACTGCTATTCTGGGAGGTTGGGTAGGGGAATAATGGAGGGAAAATGATTGTAACTCAAAATCTGGCGGAAATGAATGATGTAAAACAGAAGTTAATAAAGTATTTGTTTAAATTAAAAAAAAAAAAAGAAATTGGGGAAGATTACCAATCAAGATTACCAAACCAAAAGGCCCGATTTATAGTATTGTTTTGTACATTGTCTCTAGACTTAGGAAAGTGATAGAGAAAACATTAATAATGAACATTAAACTTTGAAGTGTGCCATACATGTTTCTCTCCCTGACTTCCCCTCCCCAGAGATCTGGTTGTTAAATACTTAACAACACACTCCCAGGTAAGGTTAGTCCTGTCAAGAGAGGGCAAAAGCATCCACATTTTTGACTTTATGAGTGCAAGCTGGATCTGAGAGGCAAGGAGGCCATAAGTAGAATGAGGAAGCCTGTGCCAGGATCATAGATTTAGAATAAGGGACTTTAGAGACCATGAATTTTAGTTTTACAGATGAGGATATTGAGACCCAGGTTGTGGCTTGACCATAGTCACACAGCTAGTAAGTGTCAGAGTAGGGATTTGATTCCAGCTTTTCCTGACTACAGGTACAGTGCTCTGTCCATACCCCCAGGCTACCCCTGGCATATTGGGGAAAGCCATCTACAGCCATTATAGTTGGGGAAAGAGAGGGTGAGAGTTGTCAGTATTTCCATTTAGGTTTTTTGATTATATTTTGCATTAAGACTAGGAAACAAATCCCATAAAGACTGGAAAGCTCAGTAACAACTGAAAGAATTTTTCAGATGCCCCACTCTTGAAGAATGAAACTTCTGGTAGATGTAAGGATAGTTAAAATGGTTCAACACTATTATAGCTTGCCTTTGAGATGCCAGCTTTGTAGGAAAGCATCATTTGTGTTCTTCATCTGGCTTGCTGGTCTATTGTATACTCCTACCACAATACAATTTCTATTTTTCTCTCCTTAAGTCTATGCCCAAATACCACCTCCCTTTCCTCCACGCCTCTTTGCTAACTTCCTCAGCTTTGGGAATTTCCATACAGGGATATATTTTAATTCAATTCAATTAAATAAACATTTGTTAAGTATCTGCTATGTACCAGATACTGTACTAAGTACTAGAGATACAAAAAGAGGCAAAAAATAGTCCTTGCTGTCAAAGAGCTTAAGATCTAATCTAATTAAAATCTAATTTCATTTTTTGTTGTTGTTCACTTGGTTTTCAGTTGTGTCTGACTTCTTATGACTCCATTTGAGGTTTTCTTGGCAAAGATACTTATTTTCCTTCTCCAGCTCATTTTACACATGAGGAAACCGAGGCAAACAAAGTTAAGAAACTTGCCCAGCATCACACAGCTAGTAAGTGTCTGAGGCCAGATGTGAACTCAGGAAGATGAGTCTTCCTGACTCCAGGCCTAGTGCTCTATGCGCTATGGTGCTACCTAGCTGTTGACATCCCATTTCCTGCTCCTGCTTTTTTCGTGGTCCTCCCCTATGCCTGGAATCCCCTCCCTCATCAACCCTTCCTCTTAGATTCCTAGCTTCCTTCTAGTCCCAGCTCTTACAAGGGTGCCTTTCCTGGTGCCTACTCCTCTGAGATTACTTTCCATCTGTTCTGCATGGATTTTGTTTATACCTAGGTATGTCTATGTTTTCTCCTCCATTAAAATAAGAGCTTCTTGAGGACAGGAATTGTTTTGCTTTGTTCTTTACCTTTCTTTGCATCTCCAGTGCTTAACACAGTATCTGGCACCTAGTACTTAATAAATGCTTTTTGATTGATCTTGATAGGATCTGCCAGAGCTTAACCTTCTAATAGCTTAACCTTCAAGAACACAACCAGAGTCACTTCCATGCTCTGATGAGTTATCAGAGAATTCTAGTGGAACAATAAGACATATCTGACTTTCATATAGCGCTTTACAGATAGGATCTCATTGGGTTCTCACTGGGACCAAGTAAGATAGGGTTCATTTTACAGATGAGGAAACTGATTGTCAGAGAATTCTGGTGACTTCCTCAGGTTAACTCAGATTAGTTGCCTTATTGTTATTATAATCATCAGTAATAGCATCTAGTTGGACAGATTCACTGTATAATCTACATGTATGTCAATAAAGACAACAGAGACCCCCAAAATATGCTGCCTTAGCTGTACTAGCATGCAGGTAGATTGCACAAGTCAAGTTGACAGAAACATTCTGCTGTTTAGCGGGAAGGACAGCTATGGACCTGCCCTAGGGCTAGGCAGGGCTCCACCACCTGAGATCACAAAATGTTCCCAACATTGAAAGTGAGGCAGCCACAGGGCTTTGAGCATGTCCCTGAAATCAAAGCTACAGCTGCCTTGCCAAGCCCTCCCCTTCCTCCTCTATCCAGACCAGCAACCCCACATCTGTGCAGTCATCTTTGAGAGAGCCGAGGACCGAGGGGCACCTTACTTTATCAACAAAGGTGCTTTATTTCTGCCCTTTCTTTGTATGAAAAGCTCTTTAGAAATTCTGGGGAAGAAATAAGGGGCTGGTGTCAGTTTGTTTCATGATGTGTCCTTACTTTGGATCAGAGTCCATCTTGGCCTGCTAGTACCTTTTAAGTATTACTTATTAAGTACCAGGTACTGTGTTCTAGGATGGGGAGCAATGAACCTTGTTGGTGTTGGTGGTCAATTGTTTTTAGTCCAGTTAAATGTGATCCCATTGAGGGTTTTCTTGGCAGAGACACTGGAGTGATTTGCCATTTCCTTCTTCAGCTCATTTTGCACATGAGGGAGAAGTGACTTGCCCAGGGTCACATAGCTAGTGTCTGAGGCCAGATTTGAATTCAGGAAGTTGAGTGTCCCTGACTCCAGGTCTAGCACTGTATCTACTCTGCCACCTAGATGCCCTTTTAAAGCCTCCAAAGGACTTAAAAAAATCAGTGAGGCCAGTTTCCTACCTTCAAGAAAGTCAGAGTCTGAGTTTGAAAAGCAGAGTGATATAGTAAAAACAGTTCTGGATTTGGAGTCAGAAGACCTAGGTTTAAATCCCACTTCTGCTACTTATGACCTATGTGACCTTGAGCAAATCACTTAAGGTCTCTTTGCTTCAGGTCCTCAACTGTAAAATGAAGGGGGTAAACAAGATGATTTCTAAGGTCTCTGCCAATTCCAAATCTGTGACTATGCATAAAAAGAACTCCCAGGTCAGGCAGAACCAGATTACTCTCATGCCCTCCTAAGAGGACTCTAGCTATCCCTCGGCACATAAGGCCAAATCCTTTAGCAAGCTGAGGACCATGGAGGAGAATCTGGCCTCTCTACCCCAATCTGTAAATGTTTCTCCCTTCCCCCTAGGAGGGGAGACTGCACTTTTGCTAGCTAGAAACTTTCATCTTTTACTCAGTCCATGAACATGCCACCCCCTGGACCACCATTTGGAAAAATGCAACTCAGGCTAACACCGACTCCTTATAAATAGTGTAGAATTAGGCTAATCAGCAGTTCCTTTAATTTTGGAACAAATGCAGGCACTGTGCTAATTGCCATAGTCCATGTTGGCATATCACTTTACTGACGGCATTGGACAGTGAAAGTGATAATTTGGGGGCTAGGAGGGAGCTGGCTTCACAGCTGATTCAATTAAAATTCTTATTCCCCTTTTTCCCCCCATTGTGAGCAGAGTCTGGGGCTAAGGCTGCTGGGTCTCATTTCTGGCAGTGGGACTGAGTGATGAACATGGAATATTGGAGAGAAATCCACAGACTTAGTGGGGGCAGCTCTTGGGTACCCATGACAAGCAGTTTTATGGAAATTCTATGTCTTTTGAGCCCCAGTAAAGGTTTCACTGGCATCCTTAAGCACCATTGCCTGGACAGCTCATCAGGGAGAAACCAGCCCAAACCTTGCCTGCCTGTTTCCATGGCAACATGACATTCCCTAGCTTCCCAGGCAATCTAGCTGGTATATGTGGCCATGAGAGCTTCCTTCTGATGCAGAAGGACACAGATCATAGCTCATGCTCTCCTCCTGGGGCTTCAACAGAGGGACTACAAGTTCAGGATGATGAGGCAACAGTGTGACAAGGGGCCTAACAAGCCAACACAAGGAAAAATTCAATTTAATTTAAAAAAACTTATAGATCGAGCTCAGATTAGGAAAGGTGCTGTCCAGAATGAGGGAGGTGCTAGTCCTGCTGCATTTTTCCCCATTCAGTCCCCATCTGGGATACTGTGCTCAATTTTGGGTCCTCATTTTACATGGAACATTGGCAAACTGAAGAACATGGAGAGAAAGTCTCAGAACAGTGCCAAACTAGGATTAATGGAAGAAACCAGGATGTTTATCTTGGAAAGAAAAGATTTTTGGAAGGACATATTAGCTGTCTTCAAGTATTTGAAGCTATGTGGAAGCAGGATTATATTTATTTTGGCTCCGGGGGCAAGTGGGTGGACATTACCAAAGCTGATTTCAGCTTGATGGAAGGTGAATCTTCCTTGGAACTAATAGTTATTCAAAATTGGAATGTCCTGTTGCAATAAAGGGTGAGTTCTTCATCAGTGGAGGTCTTCAGGAAGAGACCAGACAACCACTTTTTAGGTGTGGGTTAGTCTAAATGCCCTCTTAAATCCTTTCCAACTCTGAAATTTTCTGACTCAGATTTTGAGATGCCAGGTTCTCTTAAAGGGAAATGTTTTCATGTGAGGAAAAAGCAGAGAAGGTGACTACCTAGAGAAATATTCTATAGTTGGGAGCTTTCTGGCCAAAGGGCCGTCCTTCATTATGGTTTAGTGTTTTTCACCCCTTTCCAAAGCTCAGAACATCTGTCTGCCTGGTCCTAGTTATTCCATAGTTTCTCACTCCATCAACCTTGTCTCTCTCTTCTCCTTGTCTCTTGTGAGTGTTGGAGAACAGCAGATTCTCACATGTTCAGTAGTTTTAACCCTTCAGTAGTTTTAATCCATCTATACCTTGATGGATAGACTTTAGAAAGCTGAAGCAAGGCCCAGACTGAGTTGCTGGCTGGTCCAATAGGGAAATCTGGGTCCTGACTTTCTTAGCTTGGCTTGTCCATCCACACTCCACAGAGATGGCAACAGCCTCTTGGGACAGATTCACATGCCTGGCCTGTGTTTCCCAAGGGATGGAATAGAGTCATTCTCACCCTATCATGACAATAGTCACGTATCTTAGGATAGTGCCTGCTACATAGTAAGTACTTAATAAGTCTCGATGATTAACTGGCTAATATCCAGAACTTGAGAAAGACCAGTGTTATACACTGTGGTATAAATAGTGCTCAGTTGGGACTCAGATGAGTTTGAGTCCCAGTTCTGCCATGTGACTTTGGATAGGTCCCTTTCCCCCTGTAGACCTGTTTCCTCATATATAAAATGAGGGGGCTGGATTGAATGACTTCTTCAGTCCTTCCCAAGTCTAAATCTAGGAGCCTGTGACTGGGGGCCCTCCTTCATCTTCTATGACTTATCAAACATTTGTTCTAGCTCCCCTCCCCTATCAACTGGCATCATCCCCTGGGGAACAGACAGAGGCTCCCAGGTCTCAGATCACAGACTGCAACTTGTTTGAAACTCAGGAGAAGCATCATTATTCCTACTCAGCGTTATCAACAAGAACCTCTCTATAGGCATTGTAGAGAATTTCTCTGGGAATATATTTTGCAAACTTAGCACCCTTGGGCTTCAATTTCCTTATCTATAGAACAAAAGGGGGTATCAGTAAGTGGTCCCCCAAGATACCACATCTAGCTCTGAATTTGTGATATTTTTGTTGTGGCAGCTGTTTGTGTATCCAAGCATCTTTGGATTAGTGCTATATGGTGGAATGATAATAATAATAGCAATTAACATTTATATAGCATTTACTAGGTGTCAGGCACTGTGCTAGGCAGTTTAAAATTACTATCATGTTTGATCCTCCCAGCAACCTGGGAGGTTGGTGCCATTTTTACAGATGAGGAAACTGGGGCAGACAGATTAAGTGATTTGCTCAAGGTCACACAGCTAGTAAGTGTCTGAGTCTAGATTTAAACTCCTATGTTCCTGACTCTAGAACTGGTGCTCTATCCACCACTGGACTGAATGTCAAGGGGACTGGGATGCCAATACTGATCCTGCTCCCACCTTTCTGTGTGACCCTGGCAGAATATTACTTTACCAGTCTGAGCCTCAGGTCTCTCATTTGTAAAGTGAAGCTATTGCTACTTGCCCTATTTATTACACAGGGCTGTTGGCAAAGATGAAATGAAACCATGGAGGTGAAGGGGCTTTGAAAGGCATAAAGCATTTTACAGAGGAGAGAGAGCCGACACTTGCCATAATCAGCAGCATTTCTCAGCAAATATTAGCAGATTAAGGAAGAATAAATAGGATCAGTCTTCAAGGGACCTAGAGTTACAGAATATTCAAGAGGAAAGGCACCTCAGAGAGCATGTAGTACCAGCTTTTTATCTTCCAGATGAAGAAAGCAGAAGTAATATGTTGATAACTGGTTTTGAATATAATTGGTTTCCATTATACTCTTATGTATTTTGTCTTATGCATTTAAGAACATGACTGAGAAGGAGACTATAGCCTTCCCCATATTCCCAATGAATGCCATGACCCCTAACAAAGAAGGCAAAGATCCTGTGCCCTACAGGAAGCTTTCTTGATACCCTAATAGGATACTTATGGGCTCTGTGACCCTGGACAAGTCACTTAATTTCTCTGTGCTTCAGTTTCCTCAGCTGTGAAATGGGAATAATAATAGCATTTGACTTCCAGGATTGTTGTAAAGACAAAATGAAGTAATATTTACAACTTATCCCAGTGCCTGACACAATAGGTACTGAATAAATGATTATTCCCTTCCCCTTCCCCCTTTTAATGTCCTCTCTCCCTCCTCACACTATCTTGTATTTATTTCTCTGTTTGAATATTGTATCTCCCAAGTAGAAGATGGATTGTAACTTTGAACAAATAAAAATTAAAAAGCTTTGGAGCTTACATTCCCTTGAGGGAAGGGACTGATTTTTTTTTGTCCTTGTCTCCTCAGAGTCTAGTATAGGGCCTTATTCATAGTAGGCACTTAAATCCTTCTTGGGTTTTGATTTCATTGAATTGGATCCAATACCATCCCTTCTGGTTCTGACAGAGCAGCCTGGCATTATGGGAAGTCCTCCAGTGGAAGGGTGGGATAGAGTTTGTTTGGCAATCACAACTATAGCATTTGTTAATGCCAGTACTCTAATAAGTGCAGAAACCCACCCTCACTCCCATCCATAGGCTTGGAGTCCAGTGACTGTGCCATTCACTGTACCTAGCAACATTGAGCATGACAGCCACGGAACACTGAAGGAATGCTAATTCAGTTCAATAAACATGAGGCCATCTAGCCCAATGTATACCTGAGAATAAAACTTTTCTCTAATATCTCCATAAACTGAACATTCAGGATCATTTTGAAGGCATCCAAGGATAGGAAACCCACTCCCTTTGAGGCAGCCCACTTTCTTTTTAAATATTAGGTAATGATTCTTTGCACAGAACAGGAATTCTTAACCTGGAGTCTAGGGACCCGTGTGTTTTGGGGTTGTTTTTTGTTCTGTGAAGTTTGGATTCAGTCAAAGAGCTGCACTTAAGGACCTAGAGGGCCACATGTGGCCTGAGACTGCAGGTTTCCCACCCCTGGTCTAGCCTATGAAATGGTCAGCAAATCAATCAACAAACATTTATTAAATGCCTTCTATTTGCTAGGTCCTAGTATTAGAGTGATGATGTCACTTTTAGGCCCCCCTTCCTCTTCTCTGCATTCTAATTCAATTCATTCCAACAAATACTTAATAAATATTTACTATGAGTGAGGATGAGGGGAGAGGGTGGCAGAGTGGATAGAGAACTTGTCTTGGAGTAAAGAAGGTCTGGGTTGTTGTCCCACCTCTGACACATACTGATTGTGTGACCATTAGAAAGTCTCTAAACCTTTCAAGGCCATAGCAACTCTCTCAACTCAAGGACAAAGAGATCTGGGTAGAGTTCTCTAGGAGGAAAGAAAGACCACCTTCAGCTGAGGTAATATGTGAGAAGGCCTCATAGAGGAGTTGGTACTTGAACCTTGAAAGAAAAGGATTTCACTTAATTCTTGACCTTTTGTTCCTCCAGATTAATTTTATTACTATTTTTTCTAGATCAATAAAGTAATATTTTATTAACTGGTAGGGCATCGAATAATTAAAATAATTCACCTATCATTATCTTTTTATTATATTGGCTCAACCTACCCATGAACAATTAATATTCTTTTATTTTATTATTACTTGTCTTTTTTTTTCTGTAAAGAGTGTGCTGTAGTTGTATTCATGTAGTTCCTGTCTATGTCTTGATATGTATTCTCCTAAATATATTATGCATTCCTTAATTAATTTAATGGAATTTCTTTTTTCTATTTTGTTTTGCTAGGTTTTACGTAGATTTATTTTATATTCTACAGTTTTTCTGTTTTTTAATTATCTAAATGAGTCTTAGTTGGCTCCCTTAGGTTCTCTTTGTCACTTGAAAAAATGATAAGTTTGTTTCTTCTTTGCCTATACGTAGTCTTTCAATTTCTTTTTTCTTGTCTTATTGTTGTAGCTAGTGTTTTCACCACTAGATCAAATAATAGTGGTAATAATAGACATCCTTGCTCTACTTTTGCTGTTATTGTAAAGGCTTCTAGTTTATCCATGTTACATGTAATGTTGGCTCTTGGTTTGAGATAGATACTATTTAATATATTGAGGAAAAGTCCATTTATTCCTGTTCAGAGTTGGAAGAAAAGGGCCCTAGAAGTACCAGATTTCAAAATATGCTACAAAGAGCAATCATCAATACTATGTAGCATTGCTTAAAAATATAGAGGATGGGCAATAAGAATAGATTAGGTATACAATATACAAAAGCCATTCTAGAAAACAATGTGGAACTGTGTCCCTAAATGCACTAAATTGCTTTGACTAAAAGCGCACACACACACACACACACACACACACATCAGAAGGTCAGAAGGCACCACAGACAAGAAGGATAGCTTTGAAAGTCACAAGTTGAATTTATTATATACTTAAAAAGAAAAACAAGTGCTACATAATGGACATTCATAGTTTCATATCTAATCCTATATTTTTAACAATCCTCATTTTATTTAGTATTTGCTAAATTTACAATAACAAAATAAAATAAAATGGGAGAAAAGAAAAGAAAAAAGATTTCAGTGGATGGAGATGAGGAGGGAGTGGTTCCCAAGGAAGGGTTGTACTAATAGACATATGCAGGAGGGGGCAGGCAAAATCACAGCAATCTAGGTGGTCTGGAATATGGAGCCAGGGAAGAGATGTCCACATGGAGGATTTTAAATACTCATCTCAGGAGTCTGTATTTTATCCTCAGAGTCAATAAGGAATATTGCAGGTTTCTGATCAGCAGAGATTAATTTGGTAGCTTGATGAATAAGCTGGGGGAGACTAGAGGCAAGAGAGTTAACCAGTGTTTCTTGATTGGTTCATTAGGAAGCTGTTCTAGTAGTCTAGTGATGAGAGCCTATACTCTGGTGATGGCTATGGTAGCACCCTAGAACAAGGGTGCTTAACCTGGTGTCCAAGACATTTTCTAAGAATATTTTTGATAACTGCATTTACACAGAATTAGTTTCCTTTGTAAATTATATATTTTATTTTATACATTTGAAAACATCATTCTGAGGAATTCATAGGCTTCACCAAAGTTCCAGAAGGGCCCAGGATACATAAAAAGGTTAAAAATCCCTGGCCTAGATGAGTCCCTTAGAAGCTAGCCTCCTCCAGAAAACCTTACCTGGCCATCCCAATCCATAGAGGTCTCACATCCTTGGGCCTCCTATAGCAGTATAATAAAGCAGATAGACTAATACTTGCTTTGGTATTGGAAAGACCAGGGTATGAATCCCACCTTGATGTCCTTACTAACCAAATTTTTGATTGAGCACTTCATCTTTTTGAGGTGCCTTACTTTCCTCATCTGTAAAAAGAGAAAATTTTAGTCTTTGATCTCTACAGTCCCCTCCCAGCTCTAAATCTGTGAGCCTGTAATATTGCCAGATCTCTTTTCTTGTGTAGGAGTAACCCCAGCTGGACTATTAGCTCTGTGAGGGCAGAGACCGTGCCTGGCTCTATCTCTTTTTGGCACAGCTTAGCAAGTGCTAGAGCACCTGGCACCTTAGAGGGACTCAATATTTCTGGAATATGGGATTGGTGACCTGGAGCTTGGACTCGATACAAAAACTGTAGGAGAGTCACATTCCTGGTCTCCTTTGTCCTTCCTCTCCAAGGCCCCTCTCACCATCCCAGTTTCTTCCATGTTGATAGGTGCACAATCTGCCAGTAGGAGACAAGACACTCCCCCTGGCTGTTGCTATGGTTACTGAGGGCTACAGTGAGCCTCCTGGGCTGTGAGGCTCCACACCTGTCCCTGCAAAATGAGCCCAGGTTTGCTGAACAATGCAGGCAGGGGTCCCATGTAAACACAGCAGCTGGGGCTGCCTGAGACCTCAATATGCCTCCTCCTGCAGGAACAAGAAAGTCCCCCGGCCCAGTGTCAGACCTCTCAACATAGACAACCTCATCCCCTGCAGCTGTTGAGTGGCTTGATCAGAATCTTAGAGAAGAAGTGTATGTTCACTTGGCATGATAACCAAAACAATAACAATACATAGCACTTATATATTACTGTGTAAGTATCTGTAATGTCAGTGCTGTAAGGGACCCCAGAGATCATTAAGTCTCCCCATTATCATGTTCATATTCATGCCTAACATTGCTCACCATAATGTGATCACAGATCCACTGAACACCAGAGATTCCTACTTTTTCCACCCTCCCCCACCAATTTCATTAAACTATCGGCCTTCCCACTGAGTTTTCAGCATTTGTTGTTCCCTGTTGAGGAGGTCCATCTATCCATCCACTCTCCATGTCCTGCCTCCTGTCTTTGCACACAACAGACTACCTCTCATTTTTATCTATCACATGTATTGAGAACTTTAGGATCTATAAGATCTACATGAGATAGGTAATACAAGAATTATCATTCCTATTTACATATGAAGAAGATGAGGCCCAGAGAAGTGGTCAACAAAGACAAGGTAAGACCCAGAGTTGAGATGGACCTGGGTCTCCAGTTCCAAGTCCACTGTGTTTTCCTATTCAATAGGCTGCCTCCATGATCTCATTTGAGCATTTCAACAGTACTGTATGGTGGGGGAAGGGGGGAGAAGAGCAAGGATGATTATTTCCATTCCAAAAATGAGGAAACCAAGGAACTCACTTGCCCAAGGTCCCACAGCTAGTAACTGATCAACACAGGGCTCTCATTTGTTTCTACCTGGCAAGGAGACACAGACTGGTCCCTACACCAGAACTTTCCCAAGGGACCTCTTTTTTTAATTTTCGATGATCTAGCCTAAAATATGGGTTGATGAAGTTGTTGAAGGACCTGGAAACCATGCCGTTTCAGAACAGACTGAAGGAACTGAGGAAGAAGAGACATAATAGTTATTTTCAAGGTCATCCTTTATTGAGACTGGATCATCTTGAATCCATTGAGATAGGTGTCCCTAGAAAATAAGGCTTGGGTTCTGATAGATAATTGATGGATGCTAATTTCTTCCAAGAACCCAGAACTGTGAAGTCATTGGTGACCCTCCATGATATAACCTCTCCCCCTCCCAAAGAGTCTGGTGAGTCTGGTGACAGCAAGCCAGGGGCAATGACGTTTGTGGTCTCCTGTGGTCACAGAAAATTATTCTCTGTAGTTAATAAGCCCATTGAGACTGCAGCTCCTGCAGGGAATGCAGAATTCAGGAAGAAAGTCAGTCCAGGAGGGTGGATCTCTTCTTGTTTGTAAAAAAAACCAAACCATCAACCCGAGAAACAGGCTAACATGTTTGCACCTAGTAATTTCTAATTCTGTCGTCTCCAATTCCCAGACCTAAGAATAGTTAGCCAAAGCTGAGCTGCTGCACGTCTCACCCTCACACTGCAGGTGACTACAAAAATGTATCCACAGTGTCAGCAGCAGCAGCAACAACAGTACACTCATTTCTGGGTCCACATAAAATTCAACCCTTGGGCAGAGGTGAGAGCAAGGGCCAGAATGAGAGCTGGCCTCTGCCTCTACCAACTCTTTCCCCTCCAGGCTACATAGAGTTAGGGGCTCCAATTTCATCCATGTAAGGAATTTCTTTGTCTCATGGTACCTGAGAGTATCTCTTGGACAAGTAGGGGGTATTTTATTATGATAATGCTAATCCCTTGCCTTAGGAGAGCATTTACAAAAGCCCTTCCACAACAACTTTTATCTAATTAGGGGAAGTGATATTGTCAAGAATATCTGTTCCTATTCTTCATAGTCCATAGCATCCCTTCCCCCAATTCCATAAATTAATAATTTTTCCACCATGGTCCCCAGGCAGCATCTGTGGCTAAACCCAAGTTTCTTACCTCCTGGTTCACAGATCTTCCCATCACCTCCCATTGCTACTGTAGGAGTGGTATTCAATGGCATTCCTTAGTTTACATGTTGGGTACCAACTTCTCCATCTCAGAAATGGGAACAAGATGATTGTTCATGGCCCCTTCCCCTCCCTCCCATCCCTGGCAACAGGGGAATCACAGTAAGTCTTCCAAGTCCCTAGTGGAAATGTCTCTACTTGCCACATGGGACTTTGTATGTCTCTGGAGTCCCAGCTGGCAAAGCTTGGGAGTGATTTGTTATTCTTTCTATTTTTATGAATTATTCATTCTGTGGTTCTTCAGTTGACCTTGGAGCCTGAGGCAACGAGGAAAATGGTAGCCTGAGTTTGGCTGAGTAACTGGCAGTAGCCTGGAACACCTTTTTGGTTGAGAGTGAGAAATTCTGTACTTTCTGTACCATTTTATTCTCATTCTGTTTCTGGTCATCAGGGGCTGTTCTCTGTTCTTTGTCCTAGTCCTCAGGCACCTGGGCTACTTGCATGTCCTGGAAGTACCAAAATGTCTGATGTGTCTTTGGCCATCGTGGGCAGCACTGGCTTATCTAAGGGCTCTTGAGAGCTTTTCACTTTGTACCAGAAAGAAAAGTCTTGGAGAGGGAGTATAATGGTCAACAGGGACCCTCATTTGCAGAAATCTACTGAACATCAATAGGATATTGCCCCAACATTTACTATCCATGAAAAGCTCCATGATTACTCTATTTATCTTTTCTCCCCCATCCCCACCCCACTAATCTCATTTCACCAGAAGGCTATCATCCACTCTGATGGAGTTACTCTTTGATCACATCTACTTCCTGGGAGAAGAACAAGGCTGAGGAGTGCTTTTCCAAGGATGAAGAATTTCCTTCTAGTCTAGAAGGTTATTATTTTTGCCCTAAGTAGGCACTATTGGGCCTCTACATTGAGGTAACATTGAGATGCACTGAATTTGATTACTGATAGTATTTTCGATCCAATAATGTCATTCTATTACAGCCACTATAGCCACAGTTGGAAAAAAAAGAATTACAAGCATGACATCTTAAATGTCAAGTTCTCTACTTTGGTTCAAAAAGTAATTTATTGTAGTACATCTTGGGGGTGACATGACTGGAGAGCAGGTTGCATGCAAACAAGCCAGGAAGGGTGTTAGTAGACTTTAAACCCAAATGTGGGACAGCAGCCAAAAAATCTAATGTAATCTCAAGCCCCAGTAACATAATCATAGTATCTGGACCAGTAGAGTTTATCATCCTTCTAATTTCTTCCCTGTTGTAACCCTACCTCAAGTATCCTGTTCCATTCTAGGTATCATGTTCCATTCCAGGTTCCATTCTAGGTACCACAGTTCAGTTCTAGATACTACAACTTTAGAAAGGATATGGAAAAAATAGAGAATGATCAGGATGTTGAAAAGTACAAATCCAATTTCATTTCAGAAAAGGCTGAAGGAACTGAGTGTACTTCACTTGGAAATGAGAAGACTTGGAGGGATGTAATAACTGTCATTAAGAATCTAAGGACTGCATTGTGGAAGGGAGATTAGACTTCTTTTTGGATTCAGAAAGAAATAGGAGTAATGGGTGAGAGTTACAAGGAGACAGATTTGACTATAAGAAAGAGAAGGAATTTCTAATGGTACTATCTAATATTGGAATAGGTTTCATTGTAAGGCAAGTCTTCTATAAGTGGAGTTGGTTAAGCAGAAGCTTTAGAACTCTATGATAAGGGTGCTATGAAATTTGAGTTCAAATCCAGCCTCAGATACTTACTGGCCATGTGACCCTAGACAAGTTTCTTAACTTCTGCCTGTCTCAGTTTGCTCATCTATAAAATGGGTATAATAACAGCATCTACTTCCTTAGGGTTGTTGTAAGGACAAAATGAGACAATTTTTTATAAGACACTTTGCAGATCTTAAAGCACTATGTAAATGCTATCATCATTGTCGTCGTCATTGTCGTCATCATCATCAGCAGCAGCATCATCATCAGCATCAGCATCCACTATTATTATCAAAAGAGACTTCTGTACCAGATGGGAGGTTGAAATGGGTGGCTTCTAGGATTCCATGACTCTGTGAATCCTTCAGACAACAAGAAAACCATAGATATAGAATTATGGAATCATAGGATCACACCCCTAGAACTGGAGGGATGTACTTCAAAGGTCATACTGTCTAACCCCTACCTCTTCCTTCATTTTACAGATGAGGAAACTGAGGCCCAGAGAAGTTAAATCACTTAATTAGGGTCACACAGGTAGTGAGTAGCCTCCTGGGAATTTCTGTGGGATGTTGGGATTTTAAAAGCACACTACGATGGAGAGAGTCTTAGCTTAAATGACTAGGGATCTTACTAAGGGAACCTAGGGGTCATTTAATCTGACCCCCTCATTTTACTAATGAAGAAACTGAAGAGAAGATACTTGTTTATTGAGAGAGTAGATAGCAGACCCGGGATTCTGTCTTCAAGCAAAGGAGAAGGGAACCCCCAACCAGTATTGCTTGTGGCAGCCTGGATTTGCTTACTATGGACAAGCAGTCCCTCTGGGTTTCACCCATCACTCACATATGACTTTATGGAGGTTTATGGAAACTAATCCAGTCTCATTCCTGGGGGACTTTCCAGAGAAAGGTCTGTGGATGCTCTCTGCTTAAATCTTCCCACACTTCTCATGTAGCAGACTCAGTTTTCTCTCCCTCTGACCTTGCTTTCCAGCTCTTTCATTTTCATGAGGGCAGTTGTTGACCCTACAATGTATTCTTGTGACTAATAAACCAATTACTCTCCTTCCCTAGCAACATAAAAAAGGTCTTCTCCCAATTGTCCTTTCAGAACTATCATCAAAATATTTCCTGTTCCCCGGAAGAGCTTTATCTTATAAGAGGCAGCTCTCAAACTGAAGGTGGGGAGAGGGGGAAGGAAGATGCTACCAAGACAGCATTTTGTATTGTTTCTGCCTCACTGTCCCTCAGACTAGAAGGGGTAAGAGTGACCTACAAGCAGACTGGACTCAAGGTGAGAGAAGAAATTTGTTTTCAGGCAGTTATATTTCTGATATAGAAATAGAGCATGGCCTCATGGGGACCAATGAGGATGTGTCAGAGAAGCTCAAAGGTGATAGTTTCTACTCATACAAGGAATCTAGAGGGAAAAGTGATGGGGAGGGTCAGGCACTTCAGCTGCCCCTAGTTAGTGAGTGGTAACAGCAACAAAGTAACTCAGGCCTTCCTGTTGATTTAATGCCTGTCTGTCGGCCCCAAAGGGCAGCTACATGGTGCAGTGGATAGAGTGACAAGCCTAGAGTCAGGAAGACTCATCTTCCTGAGTTCAAATCTGGCCTCAGCTTACTAGGTATGTGACCCTGGGTAAGTCATTTAACCCTTTTTGCTTTAGTTCTCATCTGTAAAAATGAACTGAAGAAGGAAAGGACAAGCCAATCCAGTATCTGCCAAAATAACCCCAAAACCAAACTCAAATGGAGTCACAAAGACTCAGACATGACTGAAAAACAACTGAATAACAAAGCCAACCCCAATCAGACCTGGGTATACCTTCTGGTAAAGTGGAAAGAGTTCAGGTTCTTGAAGTCCTGGGTTCAGTTTTCCCCTTGCTGCCTACGTGACCTTGATCAAGTCACTTAACTTCCTAGTGGACTAAGTAGTCTCTTTGTCTGAGGTCTCTTCCCCCTCTAGACTTATGATCTAGTGATCCCTCACCCCCAGCCTCAGATCTGCCCCTGCTCTCACCAGTGTGATCTGAGTGGCTCCAGTCCCCACCTTGCACTGGTCAGCCTCCGGGACAGGTCTTACCTTGTCAACATCCTCCTTAAAAGATGTCAATTAAGGCTGAATGTGACACTCCAGCTATAGTCTGGCCCAGACAGAGGGCAGCAGGACTTTTGCTTCCCTTGGCCTGGATTGCTATCCCTACATTACTGGCCCCCTGAGGTCATGTTAGCTTTTATTAGTCGCTATATCATGTTATTGACTCATATCCATTTTCACCCATTTCTTTTCTTGTTCTGGTTTGGCTTTGCTCTATGTCAGCCCAAGTATCACTTATCCTAATGGTTGGATCACATTTGGACTCCTTTGGCAGCCAGGTATCCCAATGGATAGAGCCCCAGACCTACAGTGAGGAAGGCCTGTGTTTAAATTCAGTCTCAGACATTTACTAGCTGTATGACCTTGAGAAAGTCACTTAGCCCCTGTTTTCTTCAGTTTCCTCATCTGTAAAATGGAGATAGGACCCACCTCCCAGGGCTGTTGTAATGATTAAATGAGGTAATGATTATAAAGTATTTAGCATAGTGTCTGGTACTATATGAATGTTATTATTATTAATATTATTATTTCATAAGGACTTTGTTAAAATAAACACAACACAAGCCTTCATGTTCCTCTTTTAATATTCTGAGTCCCCCTTCCCCTCCCCCCCTCCTGGCAGAAAGGACAGCATCTGTTTTGGGTTTCATCTCTCATCTCATATGATCCAAGATGATGGTGTGTTTTTAAAAATTATTCTTCTGGTGTCTCTTGTGCTTCTAGCATCTCTGCCCTGGCTATCACTTTTCTGCTTTCATTCCTACCCAATCACACTGTTTCTTTGTATTTCTCCTTAGTTATCTGGCTGGCAATGATTTTCCTTGGGAAGGCAAATATGTACCTTTATTCGAAATGCTCACAGCATATCAGACTGTGGGTGTGAGCCAGCATTTCGGGATGCTGCTGCTCCCAGGATCTGGATGCTTTCCAAATCCAAGTCATTGTTCCTTTCCCCAGCATAGGGCTGCAATCACCCTACCAGAAGGACTTGTAACATCTAAGACAGCTCTCTCCCTTCTCTCTCTCTCTCTCTCTCTCTCTCTCTCTCTCTCTCTCTTTTCTCACTCCATCTCTCACCAGTTATATAGGGACACAAAATCACGAGACTGAGACAGCTTGGAATTTCATGTTCAGCTAGGGCCAGTTATGCAGACTGGCCTGGGAAGATTCTCCTGTCAGCGTCTTCTAGCCTATAGGATATCTCTGTCTAGTTTGCTTGTTTTTCATATGTCAGGATCATTCTTGTCTGAACACTAGCTATGAGAGCTCTCTGCTGTTTTACTTGGGTAAACAAAACATTTTTCAGTGGAGTCTTATGAAGATTTTTACTAGATCATAGAAAGTCGGAGGTGAGAAGACCCATATGCTATAGATGGAAAAACAGAGAACCCAGAGAGGTAACTTGCCTGATCCTATCTCTTCTTGGCCTAACATTCTTTTCATAGGTGTTTCCTATTTGGAGGGACCCAAAGAATTGAGCTCCAGATTTATCCTGACCTCTGTAAGGGAGTTTTGGTGAATGAGTTCTTTATTGTTTAGTTCATGAACCCATGGAGAGAACATCTGAGGCTTCTGAATTGTGGACACCCACCATGATATGGGAATATAAAACTCATACTTACATACAATTAGCAAAGTCTAGATGAAGCACAACAAAGTAGATTCTATGGGCACCTGAGTGTCACTGGAGATACCCAAGAGGATCTGGAAGTGATTTATCTGAAATTGTTTGGAGAGGGACCCTAACCAGCTTGGAGGGAGGGGGCATGGGCATCTTCCCTGGTACCACAGGTGAGCAGGTAGAAGAATGAGAGATCACAGAATCCATTACAAACTCTCTGATTCAGAAGGACCTCAGAGGGAATCTAATCTAACTCTTCTACCATCTATGCTTCACTAAAAGACCTTTAGTAACAAAACACTCACTATTTGTCAAGGTAACCCATTCTAGCTACATATGGCTCTTATTGTTAGGCCATTTCCCCATTTTTTTGTAGTTAGCAGCTCTTTCATTTCTGTACCTATCCTTTTTAATGCTGAGTTTAACAAGTAGCTCCCTATGCAGTCACATTGATATTTCTAGGCATCTACCCTGCCTTATTCCTTTCTCATGAATCAATTATGAATACAATACTAGAATTTTGTTTAAAACCTCCCATTCCTCTTGGACCAACTTCCAAGAAATCCAGGGCAGTCCTAGGTGCCCAGTGGCTGGGCTTGTTAAGCATCTTCAAACCAGGCCTGGTGCTGCACATCTGTAATCCTTGCTGCTTGGAGGCTGAAACTGGTGGATTTCTTGAGCTCAGGAGTTTTGAGCTTCAGTGAGCTAAACCAATCTCCTGAGGGAACCAAGTCCTCCCAAAGACGCACTGTGTATCTCGTTTAAGATTATAGACATAGAATCAAGGTCCTGAGAGGAAAAATGTCAGTTCAGACTCTACTGAATAATAACCATCCATTGGACTAAAGATTAAATTAGTCAAGCTCCACCCACAAACCTTTTCCTTTTAAGCAGTTCTTTTTAATTACATAAATAAGATTATCACTTAACTTCCATAGGGCTCAGTTCTTTTGTCTATAACATGAAGGAGTTGGACCATCAGAGGTTGTATCTTTAAGAGGTCTCTCTTCTGAACAGCCCATTATGGTGCTTACAAGTTGGCTTATGTCTCAGGCAACAGCCTGACAACTCAGTTCTGTTCTTGGCATTATCCCCAGCAACTGGACTTGGATGATACTGAAGGAAAGAGTGAGGCTAATGGTTTTACTCAGATCTGCCTTACTTAAATCCAGTCTGTGTGCAAGGCAAGACATCACTCCATGATGTCATTGGTCATCTTCTAGAAGAAGGATGGACAATAAGAAGAACAACAGTCCAGGACCTCCCCATGGCCTGCTTCAAGCTCCTAAGTATAGATTCCTTGTGGCTTCCATTCCAGTGCCTCTATGTTATCATAGGGATAAGAGGCCAATGCTTCTAAAAGTGGGAAGCTTCATTCTTTCCAGGGGGAAAGAGCACTGCCTTGAGATTCAGGAGATCTGAGTTCCAGTCTGGGCTCTGACTCTCTAGTATACTATTTAACCTTTGTCAAATATCTTCTCTCTGAGATTCATTTTCTTCCTCTATAAAATTTTTCTTCACTTGTGTCCAACTCCATTTGGGGTTTTCTTGGCAAAGATACTGGAGTAGTTTGCCATTTTGTTTGCCACCTCTTTTGACAGATAAGTAATAGGCAAAAAGAGTGAAGTGACTTGTCTAGAGTCACAGCTAGTAAGTATCTGAGGCTGGATTTGAGCTCAGAAAGATGCCTTCCTAACTCCAGGTCAAGTACTTTATGCACTATGGCATCACCTAGCTGCCCCTTAAGGGTGAGGGTGGGGGTAAGGACTAGAATTGGATGCTTTTTAAGTATATTTCCAAATTTGGTGTTTTATGAATCTCAATATCCAATTTGGAGAAAGTCTAAACCCCAAATGGATTACAGTTTTTATGGGAAATTAGTCCCCTCCTTCCCTGAGGATCCCACCTTATGGCTATTAACAATCACAGAACAATAGAATATTACATCGGAAATAGGTGACATCGTCCAGCCCTTCCTGGGAAGAGGAATCCCCATTTTTCTGACTTCAACAAGTGACCATATGGCTTTTTTCTGAACCCTCCAGTGATGGAGCTCTCAGTACTTCCTAAGGCACTCTTTTCCATGGCTGGACCACTCTAGAATATTCTTTCTACTAAGGAGCCACTTCCCTGAGATTTCCACCCGTTTTCTGGAGTTCCACCTTCCAGGGCCAAGCAGAATGATTCTAATCTCCACATGATCACCCTTGAAGTTACTGAAGGTAATGATCATATCCTTGCCTAAGTCTTCTCTCCTCCAAGTTAAGAGAACCTTTCCTTAGAAACATATCACTTACTTTCCCTCAGTAATTTTTGTGGCATTCTCTAGGATGGCTACTAGCTTTTTCACAACCCCTGAAATTGAGAGAAGGGAAAAAAACTGACTGTGCAGATATTATTTTCCATCTCTTCCTTTATCTGTGCTGCTATAGCTTCTTATCTCCTAAAAGTTGTCTTGTTGTGTTAATGTCTTATCCACAAAGGTCATAAAAATTTGAAGAGAGACATTCTCACCATGTTCACTTCCTCCATTTTTCTCTCCATCTCTCTCTCTCTCTCTCTCTCTCTCTCTCTCTCTCTCTCTCTCTCTCTCTTTCCCGTTTCAGTGAGACAGTCTATCATTATGAACATTGAGAGCCTGCTATGTACAAAACACTTCCTCTATCCCTCACATTTAAAGAACAAAGCACACTACAAACTGAATTGTCTTGTTAGTTTCCAAGAACAGGGATGCAATTTATTTTATGTTGGACTTTTAAAAACTAACTGTAGTATTAGAAACTCAACCTGGTGGTCTCTTCACATGTGGTGTCCCTAGCCCCAGAAATTAACTTCCTTTTGGAATTTTGCTTACCTACTAATCAGATACAACATACATTCTCCCAATAGGAACCTCTACCAATGTCTTAACATGTTGGAAAAACTCACTAGAGTATGTATGGCCAATGTGGAACCTTGAGAAGTAGATAAATCCCATTGTAAGGTCAAATTTCCTAAAACATGTCTTCTTTGAGAGAGGACTCCATTCACATGCCATTGGAAGTGTTCATTGTCGATGAAAAAAGTAAGGACAGAGATTGGGCACCATAGAGCAAGGCCTTACCTAGGATTATCATTACCATTGGGCCTTTCTCTTGCCTGGAAAGAAATTTAGTTTTCTCAAGAAAAGGGAAAATGGAAATGCCAGTCTTAGGAGTGTGGGCAAACCCTGAACAGTCTCTATGAATGTCGGTTCTCTGTACACATTCCATGATCTTCCAGGCTCACACTTCTAGCTAGACTGCTTTACCTCTAGCCCCTTGGGAGAATGATAAAGGTTATGCCAGCCCTCTCAGAATTAGCAAAATAGCTTTGGGACAAGAGAAAACAGGACTCTATAGAGATATTCTGGAAAAAGCTACTTCTTAAGGCTCTAGAAAGGTATTGTAAGATTGTACACACTAACCCCTTGACTATCGATGGATTTCTCTGGGCATCCTGAGATGTCGTGGTCTTCTCACCATAGAGCACTACTTTTGTTTGCTTCTCATTCTATCCAGCAACATTTCCCTTGGTCTGTCCCTTTCTATGTGTCTTCCCTTGCCTTCCCCTCCTTTATTCAGCTTTGATTCTACTTTGCTACTCCCCTCAGCTCCAAGTAAGTAGTATCATACCATTGGAACGTTCTTAAAATTTGTATATAAAGGAGATTTCTCTGGATATCATATTCTATTCTAAAGGGATATGAGGAGCTTGCTGTAGCAATGACATTTATGTATTCCTGGTTTGTGTATCAGGAATATGTTGGAGAGTTTCCTTAGGCTTATAGCCAGGACCTACTCCTGGCAATGTAGATGAGGACAAATGATACAACCAGAAGGAACCTAGAAAGCAGTTCTAGGGATTATATTAGATCTAGGGTCACAGGTGGTGTTTTCTTCCCTACTGCCAATTGAAGGTAAGGACTTCAGAAGACAAAGAAGGGATTTCAGGAGGGATTAAGAAGGTGGTATTGAAGAATAGGATTTAAGATACAAGACAATGGGCTCTTAGAGATAAAGTGCCTTTGGGATCCAGGGAAATATGTATTTACCTAGAAACTTCCAGATCTGAATAAGAGGGCTTGAAAATGAAAATGGGAAGAAAGAGAACAATGCTCAAATACAACTGCTAAGTCAGAAACCACAGGTAAGACATGGCAAAAAATATCAGTGGAGATGCCTATTAATTTACAGGAGACAGTATTAATGAAGAAAGACAGAATTAGAGTGCATAACTTCAGATGCACAAACCTAAGGGTATGGAGCATGTGTAATAACTGAAGTGAGTTATCCAAAAGCAAAGGAATAAGCACTGCCTTGTTGGCTTCATGGAAACTTGCTAGGATGTGACTTATGACTAAAATACATCAATATAGCTCTATACCCTACTGAAAAAGAACAAATTAGGGGAAAGAGAGGCTCAGTGCACTACATATGCAGACAGTATATGCCTAGGCATAAATCTATGAGCCAGACAAGAAAAGTGTGGCACAGAACATTAAGGTAACGTCTAGGGAAAGGAGAAACAGGCAATATCATGGTAATATTTTACTATAAACCACCAGTCCAGGAGGCAGAACTGGATGATGCATTTTTGAAGGAGAGCACAAAATTGGCATGGAGGCCTGCTGTAATAGTGATGTGGAATTCAGCTATTAACACTATTGGGGGACTTTTCTGATAAAAGCAGAGGAGATGAGCAATTCTTAATTTGCCTTGCTGATAATTTCTTCCTTCAAAATGATAAGAAGAATTTATTCTTATCCTGGCTTTGGGCAATAAAGAGGAAGTAGTTGTTAAAGTAAAAATGATGGGAATCTTAAGGATGAAGTGATTACACTACCTTAAAGTTCAAGAAAGATAAGAGGACATCATGGGTTCAAGGACCCTCAAAGTTGGAATGGATCTCAAAGGTCTCTTATATTACTTGGAGTTGATATAATGATAGTAAAACATGATCGAAAGAAAGACCTACTTAGCTTCTCTTTTGATTGTTTTTTTTTCCTACCAAGGAGAATTGTTTTCAGATCTGGAAATTGGGAGCAAACAGGTTTAACAAGTAACTGAAACCTAAAATAAGTGAGGAGACAATTTGAGACCATCATTTCTTAACCGATCTCAATGAATTTAAATCCTCAGACCCAGATGAACTCTATCCAAAGGTCCTGAAAGAACTTGAGGATATAATTGCCGAAGCACTGTCTGTCAGTGGTCTTTGGAAAATTGTGGATAATTAGAAGGGCATTACAGCACCAAAGACAGGAAAATAATGACAAATGAATATATGCTTATTGATTGATTGATTGAAAATACTTCCTAGGCTTTAAAAAAGGGAAGAAAAGTATAACAAGTTTTCAGACTGTAGCAAGTCTTCAGACTATAACAAATTTTACTTGGATTTCAATAATATGTTATGAAAGGGAATGGTTTAGAACACTTGGGAGGAGAACCTAGTGATCTCTAAGAGGCAATATGGGTTTATTGAGAACAAGTCATGAATAGTGTATGGTGGTGTATACCTGTAGTTCCTGTTGTTGGGGAGGCTGAGGCTGGTAGATCATTTGAGCTCAGGAGTTCTGATTCCTACAGTAGTAAGACTAATGGTGATTTTTTTCTCTACATTAAGTCTTGCACCAATATGGTTAGTACCTGGGAATGGAGAGCCACTGGGCTGCCTAAGGAGGAACAAAAAAATGAAGCAGGTTAAAGTTTTTTTGTTTTTTGGGTTTTTTTTTTTATCAGTGTTGGTATTAGGCTCTTGAATGACCATTGCACTTCCAGTCTGGATGAAATATTTGGCTCAATCTAAAAAAAAAAGAATAAAAACAAATCATGACAAACTAATCTCATTTTCCTTTATTACTGAGTTTACTAGACTGATAGATAAGAGGAATGACGTACTGAAAATGTACCTCATTTTCAGCACATTATTTGAAATATTCTCTCATATTATCCTTGTGGATAAGAAGAAATCTAGGCTGGATGATAGTACTGCTAGTTAAGAGTCTAAACTAGCTGATTATATACACAGAGTAGTAATATAAATCTGGAAGGAAATCCTTAGTGATTGCTTTGAGGATTTGTCCTTGGTGCCATTCTGCTGGACATTTGTTTGGATGACTTGCATGAGGACCTAGGTGGCATGCTTATCACATCTGAAGATGTCCTGAAGCAGAGAGCAGTAGCTACTCCTCTGGATAGCGAAATTGGAGTCTATATACATCCAGAAGGGCTTGAACTATGGCCTAATCAAATAAAACAAAACTTAATAGGAATAAATGAAAGTCTTCATTTGAATTCATGGCCTGGCATATAGTAGGTGGTTAATAAAGTTTGTTGATTGAGTTAAAAATGCACAGGATGGAAGAGATAATATAATATATGAGTCCTGGGGGTTTTGGTAGACAGCAAGCTATATATGGATCATGTATGATAGGGCAGCCAATTTTTTTTTTATCTTGATCTGTTTTGTTTGGAGGATTAAGGAGGTTATAAACATGTTATCTGTCTGGTTAAAAGTTCTGGAGTATTGTATTCAGGTCTAAGTATCGAATTTTGAGAAAGTATATTGACAAACTATAATGAATCCACAAGAGGAAACACTAATCATGATGGGCCTGGAGATCTAGCCATAAGAGAATTAGTTTAAGGATCCTAGGGATGGTTAGCTTGGAGAAGAGAAAACTTGGGGGAGGGCGGTGGTTATGATATCAGTATATGAGTAACATTTGCAGGCCTGTTGTGTAAAAGAAGTATTAAACTAATTATTCTTGGCTCCTTAGGGAGCAACCAGTAGAAGTTGCAAGAAGCAGATTTTGGCTAGATATAAAAAAAAAGCTTCTTAATAATTAGAGCTATCTGAAAGTGGAATGGAAGAATGGAGGGATATTGAGGTTTTCTCTCCCTATAGGTCCTTCAGTAGAAGACTAGATTTTACCTTCAGAGTGTGGCTGTAGAGGGGATTTCTGTTCACATGCTGGTTTTGGCACACCCTCCTTAGCTCCTTACAGTTCTTCAATCCTAAACAATAACTGTGCGATCCACAATAGCTACAGTCTTCACAATAGCCAAGACAGTCATAATTCAAGCAATTGTTTTCCCTGAATGTCAGCATTGGGCACAAAATAAATGCTTAATAAACATGGCTTCCTGAGTACCAGAGAGAGGAGGTGACTTGTCCAGAATCAGATGGCAAGTCAGCTGATGTCACTGTCCCTCTGATTATGAGGCCTTCTAGTCATCCCTCCTTGCTAGAGTAAAAAAAAAAATCCTTGAAATCCCACCTTCTCCATCAAGGAAGCCATCCCTGAGAACGACTGTTCAGCTTCCTTCCCTATGTGCTGGGTCCCATTTTCAAAGGGTGGGGTTTCCCACAGAGTAGGGATACACTAGATGTTCAGGGAAGTCCCAAAGCTGTTCCCCTTCATATACTCACAGGCTCATGGAGATCACAGCAGTGGTGCTGGTGCAAGTCCATCAACACAAATATCCAGTGTGGGCCAAGGGATCTTGAGCTGTTCCACATTAACAACGTGTGTGTGTGTGTGTGTGTGTGTGTGTAAGGGCCTTTCCTGCTACAAGATCTTGGAGTTCCCAGGTTCTATCTCATTTGTTATTACTGCTATTCAAGTCAACACATCTTACTTACCTCTTGTATACTACATACATTCCAAACATTCACCTCTCAACATCATCTGTGGGGACAATATGATACCAAGCTCAAGATCCATTGGCCCACATTGGGTATTTGTCTTCATGGACTCACACCAGCATTACATAATATTGTACATTCTAGCTATCTATGTTTGTTTTATCTCCCTCTGCTAGACAGTAAGCTCAGTGAGGGCAGACTTTGTCTTATCTCATCTTTGCACCTATCCAAGAATCAAGCATGGAGTTATACACACAGCTGGTGCTTAACAAATGTTTGCTGAATTGAGTTGAACCACTTCATTGTACAGAAGAGGAGACTGAGGTCCAGAGAGTATTCTGAATTCAATGAAGTCTCCATAGCAACTCTTTAGATAAGGCTAGAACCAAAAGTCAGATCTTATTGTCAAGGCCCTTTCGATATTCTTTTACTTAAGGGAAACAGGCTTTCCATTTGACAGATACCATTCCTTCTCATTGATTCTCTTCACCTATTGCCAAGTGGAGCCTGTCACCAGACCTAAAGATTTTTCTGGTGTGCCACTGGGAGCAGCATTCGACATATCCCATGTGGGAGAGAGGATGGCTCTACTTTTTATCAGGAGCAGTAGCATGAGCTCTTCTGTCCCCCAGTAAGAGCTGTCCAGAAAGCTTGACCCAGGGAGAGAGAGAGGCTCATGGTCCTGTGCCCAATATCAGTGTTCCCTGTGCATGAGGTCAGTAAGCACAGAGATGTGTCCCAGGGGTCTTTATGAAACTTCTGAGCTACAGCCTGTGATAGATCCCCAGCTTTGGCCTTCTGAATAATACCCCCATCCCTCTAGAGAGTGAACCATTTGGTGGGAGGATAGGGACCTGCTGGTTGCTGCCTTGTGGCCAGGCCCTGCCCCTCCTTCCACCCCTACTCCTGCTGCTTGTCAGCTGGTATAGCTATCTGGGGCTGGGCACATTGCCCAAACCAGGTGGTGAACTGGGCCCAGAGCCACCAGGCCTCCTTCCTTTCCCAGATTAATGCCTTCCATTGGGTTGTTTGCCAGTGAGAATGAGCACAAGTCCTTCTCCCCCATCCCCAAGCCCATAGTCCCCAGTACCAAGGGGATTAACCTTCATCCATAAGCCAAATGAATAGACATCTGTCTTTCTCTAAACTAGAGAATGGTGGCCAATATTAATGTCTTTCCACCTCAGGAATAAGAGAGACTAGGAAGGCCCAAGAATGTCTCCTATGCTAAAGAGTAGAAACTAACTCAGCAGGGCTAGGAAAGGCAGTCCAAAGCCCAGAGTTTGCTCTGATGCATTCTAGTGGGAAATTCATGTTTGTTGTTTCTCCTTTCTCCTGTAGGAAGCACATGTTACTCCTGGGGCTGGAATGAGCATGGCATGTGTGGAGATGGCACAGAAGACAATGTCTGGACGCCAAAGCCAGTGGAATCTCCAAGTTTAACCCCGTGGCTCCTTGTGGGTTGTGGAGCTGGTCATTCCTTTGCTCTTGGCCAAGCCCCAGCTTCCCCATCATTGCCCTGGAGCCCCCAGGACACAGAGTCAAGCCCAAATCCCTGGAGAGATCACAGCAAGAGAAACCAAAAGCAAGAAGCACAAACATTATTCCCACACCAAGCTAGGGTGTCCTGAAATAAGAGATTTGGTGCTTTAAAGGGCTTTTAAATAAAATCCATTTGGACTACTTTGTCCCTGAAAATATGTGTAACAAAAGGAGTGAGCTTGGTCACTGGGACACAGCATTGTGTCTAAGTATTGGGCTAAGTATTTAGGAAAGGCTGCCCATTTGGCCAGTTGGATGAGAGACAGGGAAAAGGCAAGTCTTGAATATTCAAGAAACTTCACTCTCCAGCAAATGAGAATGAGAAAAAAAGGGGCACCCTTAACAACCTCTGAAACATAACAAGCTTATAATGCATACAGATTGGGGAACAAGGATTAGAGTTCCATCTATTCTCCACAGGGTCAGGTCAATGCCATTTTCTTTCTACCAGCCTCCAGTGCTACTGAAGCTTTCCCATCGATAATGGAATTGTGTTTTTTTCAAAAGACTTCTGAGATTATCCGAGAGAGGGATTCTTAACTTTTTGTATGTTATGGAGCCATCTGGCAGCCTGGGGAGGCCAATAGACTCTTTCTCAAAATAATAGTGTCTAATGCATAAGAATAAAATACATAGGGGTGCCTAGGTGGCGCAGTGGGTAGAGCGCCGGCCCTGGAGTCAGAAGGACCTGAGTTCAGATCTGGCCTCAGACACTTAACCCACACAAACAAAAACCTAGCTGTGTGACCTTGAGCAAATTACTTAACCCCAATTGCCCACCAAAAAAAGCAATAGGATTACAAAGGAAATTTATTATGTTGAAATGTAGTTATCAAAATATATGTTTTTTAAAGACAAGTTCATGGTTCTAGTGAAAAAAAATGTTGATCTAATTAATGGTAAGATTTCCCTTATGCTAGGCAAGACTGGATTCTTTAAGTACTCTGTGTATCTATGATTTTCCATCTTTATGTGATACATACCATGGGTTGGTAAAGTAGTCTGTACCTTCCAAATGTCTGGTTATAGGTGCTGCTACTGGTGACTCACTTTTGAAAAACAGATCATTGATGAGAGCACAGTCCAAGAAGAGCCTTCTTCCCCACCAACTTTTTAGATGGAGCCAGAAGAACTGAAAACAGAAAGCCCTCAGCAGAATCCCCAATAATTCTGTAATAAGTGTGGATTCTTTTTCTGTCCAGAGATTATCAGGGCTTGGAGGACCTGAATCCAAAGAGAGTTATCTCAACCAGAAGGCTCCAGTTGCTTGGCTTGCTTTTGGCTCTGGGTATTTAAAATGGAGCCTGCAACTTGATCATCCCCTTCCTCTGTAGTGGCTCCAACCTTGGATATAAAGGCTATGTGATATTCTACTGCCAGGTATAACAGCATTCAGGGTTCCAGCTTCAGCCCTGGCACAAACTAGTTCTGTAACCCTGAGCTAGTCTCTCTGTCCCTCTCTGAGTCTCAGTTTTCTTCTCTGTTAAAGTCAACATGTTCAAAATAGAATTCATCTTCCATCCTAAATTTTTCTCTCCTCCAAAGCTCCCTATTTCATTCTAGGATATCATTATCTTCAAGTCACCCTGGTTTATAACCTTAAACTCATCTTTTATTCTTCCTTCTTCCTCAAGCCTGCACCCAAATCCAACTGATAGCCAGAACCTATAGATTCTACCACTATAATTTCTCATTAGTTCCTTTCTTTCCACACATATTGCCTTTCTTTGTGTCTCCAGCATTTAACACAGTGCCTGACATGTTGTAAGCACTTAATTAATTAATTGATTGATTAACTCCTCTGATCACCACCCTACTTTAGACCTTCTATCATTTTTTTTGGCTAGACTATTGTAACCACCTCTTCATTGGTCTTCCTATCTCTAGTCAATCCCCTTTCTAATCTATCCCCCCAAATCCACCAAAATGTACTTCCTAAGATATAGATTTGCCCATGTCATTCCCCTATGCCAAAAGTCTTAAATGGCTTCACATTGCCTATCAAAGAAAATGTATTAGCTTATTGTACAAGGCCATCTGCAATCTGGTTATAACCAAGTTTTACAGGCTTATTTCACATAACTCTATTTTGGCCATTCTATGGCTCTGCAAAACTGGACTAGCACAAGTCCACATGTTCAGCATTCAACCTTCTGCTTCCTTAAATCCATGCGAGCTGCCTTCTTCAAATCCTGATGTTCCTTCAAGACTTAGCTCAAGTGACCTATCCATGCAGCCAAGCTCACATACTCTCATGGGTGCACAGGCACACACAATTATATTTGGAGAAGAGTATCTACCCATTTATGGGTGGTTCCTATGTCTGGAGCTAATTGGGGGCATCACCCTCTAGTCCAAGGCATAGTTCCCTTGGAGTCATGAGGAATTACAGGCAAAGCTCTGTTCGGTGTCCAAGGGCTTACATTAGTGTTGGTGCCTGTGGTGCTCTAATTCTCTTTGGGAAGGTCTGTGTCCAAAAGAACTAACTGAAACTGGATGGCACGATATTGAAGTGTCAGTTTTGAATTAGGATCTTCCATGTTTGCCACTTTTCTGATGCCATCTTTCCTTCTACTTGGATGATAGCATAACATCATAGCTTCAATTCCACAAACATCAATTAAGGACCTGCAATGGTCAAGACATTGTGCTTGGCACTGGGGCTAAAAATGGCGAGTAGAATGTAATTTTCCTGAGTTCAGGGATTGTTTCATATTTATTTTTTGTATTCTCAACTCAGCACAGTAGGAAACTTATTTTAGCAGAGGTTAAATGACTTGCCCAAGATCACATAGGTGGTAGTCATCAAAGGTGGTATTTGAACCCAGGTCCTTTGACTACAGAGCAAATATTCTTTTCAGGCTCTAAAATGTTGAATGAATTGAAGATGCTTGAAGGAAGAAGAGATACACAAATAACTATAATGTAATATATGGCCTAAGTGTGAGCTAAGGCTTCATGAAGCAATTAACACCTGAGTTAGGTCTGGAAGGAAAAGGAGGGATGTGTGGTAAGGCCATTCCTGTCATAACGGCCATCCTGCATGGGGAAACCAGGACAAGTTAGAATGTGGAGAGTAATTAGTAGTTCAGTTTGGATAGAGCATGGAGTGCAGAATATACATATAGAATATAAGCTGGAGTCAGATTGTGGAGGACCTTGAATACTAGGAATTTACCTTTTATTTGGTAAAGGATGGAGAGCCTTTGATGGCTTTTGAGCAGGGAAGTTGCAGTTTGGCAAGCGCCTTATAAAGATTACTCTATCAGAGAGTAAAACATATTGGATAGGGTGGAGACTAGAGCAAAGGGTTGGAGAGGGTAGAGCTTAGAGGCAGAGAGATAAATTAGAAGGCTAGAGCCTAGTAGACCAACAGGAGGTAAGTGCGCTTGCACTGGTGCTAGTGAAGAAGGGATGGATTCCAGAGATACTGTTAAAATAAAAACGATAGAAATAGATAACTGATTGGAAGGTGGAAGGAGAGTTGAAAAACCAAGAATAATAATTCTAAAGTTTCAAGCCAGGTTGACTGGGAGGTTGATGTTGTCACTAACAGACATAAGGAAGCCGGAAGGGGAAGTGTTTGGGAAAATATTGCAAGTTCAGTTTGATATATGTTGAGTTTGAGATAATCGGCAGGATATTTGGGGATAGTACTATAGGATATTAAAAATAAATGAGATCAGGTGATGGGTCAGGGTAGGAGATAATAGATTTTAGGAGCCATCTACATAGAAGTGATCATTGAAGCCTTGGGAGTGAATAAGACCACCAAGGAAGAGCATATAGAAAAAAGAAGAGAACTAAGCAAGGAACACTGGGGATAGCTGTGTTTATGGGGCAGAAGGAGGAAGAGGGGCCTTCCCATCAGTCAAAGATGGGAGAATAGAGTTAATTGTAATGGAATCTAAGGGAGAAAAAAATACTAAGAAAATGGAGTGGTCAACTAGTTACCAAAGTGAAAAAAAATAGCCATGAATTGATACAACAATAAAAATTAACTGATCTATGTGATAAAATGCTACCCAGGCAAATGTTGACAGTTTGGCAATTCTATCTTCAGTTGTGTCAGATATTGTCAAAATGTCAAGGAAAATAAGCCTTGGGGAGAGAGGATGACAGAAAGGGGCTTTGGATTTGGTGATAAGGAAATAATTCATGATTTTGGGAAAACTCTGGTGGCTAAGTACAGAAAGGACAGTGAGTCAATAGGGAAAGTAGAAAAAACATTGCTTTTTCTAGAAATTTAGCACAAAACAAGAGGGATAAGAAGATGACAGGAAATTTTGGAATAGAGGATACCAGAAGCAGTAAAGAGAAGAAAGGAGTAGAAAAGAAAACTTGAAGGTGAAAGGAGGTGGGAGCAGTTGAAGGAATACAAATTCAGAAAAGAAAGGAAGAATGGGAACTCAAGGATGCCAATAAAGGTGTTAAAATTGGATCATTTCATCTTCTGAGGGAAGGAAGAAAGGATAGGTGAATGAAGTGTGGGGAAGAAAAATTAAGGGAATATAAACTGAATGGCTTAGAAGCTTTCAGTAAGCTAGAAGATAAGTTATCTTTTATAGGATAGAAGATGAAGTTAAGGGTTTGAGGAGAGTAGAGAAAATTAGGGATATTTGCTGTGGAGACTGTGATAGGAAGGAAACCAGAGATGAAGAAAAGAATTGCCATGTAGTGGTGAGGGACCATTTGAGGCTGGATAGCATGGATTTACTGAAGAATTTGTTCTATGTGGTTTTATGACTTCCTACATTATCACTTGATGGTTTGGGACTAAATAGTAGAGAAGACAGATGATGGGGAGTAATCTATAGTTGGAGGTTTAGCATTATTCAAGTGGCTCATCATAGAGCCAAGACCCTGAAGAGGGGAAGTAAATAGAATAGGCATGTTGTGATAGGGAAAATGGGGGAGGAATCAAGATTGGAGAACATGATGAGGGTGAAGAGCAGATTTGAGTCGGGGAGAGATCTAAAGGCAGAAGATTGAGCCCAAGGAAGGAAATGTCAGAGTTTTGAATCTTGGAGATGGAGCAAAGACATCTATGAATATGTTCATTTCAGTGGCTAACTGAAGTAAAATGGTAATGGAACTCATGCACTGAGGAGACCCAGGGGCTATGAGGCCAGGTGTTAGAAGACTCTCTTCCTCATGAATATTGAAGTCACTGAGTATGATGCTACTGGATGAGTTGGAGAGGGAGCCATGTAAGTCATTGAGGAAAGTAGGAGATTGTCTTGGTCATTCATACATGATTGTGACATGTGTCAAGAGAGGGTGATAGTCAGTTGTCATGAACTTCAAAGGAGGCAACATCATTGAATGATAGAAGCAGAATAAAGGTCTGAAAAAGGCAATGGAAGATGAAAGGAGGATGCTAACCTCATCTTCTGGCTCTGTGTATCAAGAGACATGAAAGGAGAAACTAGCATAGGAGGGAGCAGTAAAGGCTATGGTGGCCTCAGGAAAACTAGGTTTTAATTAAAGGAGCAGATGAGAAAGAGATTAAAGATGAAGGAGAGTTGGTTCCAATGGTATGAGGATTAGTTCCACAGAGCCAGTGGAAGTGATTAACAGGGGAAGATAGGGATCAGGGCATCTAGGGCTAAGCAATATAGAAAAGATGGTATGTGAGGAGGTAGCAAGGATAAAGAGATTCCTGCCTATCACAGCCATTATCAATGACAAGGATTAGGGGAACAGGACATTGTGGGGGTAAACTGGAGGAACAAATCAACCATGAGAGTACTGAACAGAAACTAGTAGAATTAGTCTTTGGATCTTTCATTGTGTTTAGAACCATATTGGATACAGTGAGGCTTCTCCCTAATGCCTGTTGTTTGGTTCCCTACTTCTGTAGAGATTCAGTAATGATTCAACTTTTACCCAATTGCAGAGGACCTGGCCATTTCATGACAGCATTGGAAGTCACTAAAAGATGTCAGAGCCTCTAATACCACCTGTCCCTTGAGGGTCATCTATTCTATGAAGCTTTCTATGACCACCCCAAGCCTCCTTGATCTCCTGTTTGTTTTTTTTAGAGCACTAGACTTGGAATTAGGAGGACCTCATCTTAAAGCACTACCAGCTTTGTTACCCTGGGTAACTCACTTTTCTGCATTTTCTCATCTGAAAAAAAATTGGCATAATAATATCACCTACCTCACAGGGTTGCTGTGGAGAGCAAATAAGAATATATATATATATATATATATATATATATATATATATATATATATATATATATATATATATATATATAGAATACTTTATAAATCTTAAATGTTCAAGTAAAAGTGAGCTACTATTATTATTATTAGATTAGATTATTATTAGAACCCTAGGGTCTGTCCTTTGTCATTCTATTCTGTCCCATATAGCTTTTCAGTGGTGTCATGTATATGTCTTACGTTCTTTCCTAGGTTGGATGCACCTTGAATGCTTACAAATTCTTTAATGTGAAGGCCTGTGTACTTGTGTGATCTTGGACAAGTTGCCCAATTTCCCTTCCATAAAATGAAGGTGTTGGTCAAATGTTCTTTGAGGGCCGTTCCAGCCCTAAATCTATGATTCTGTGTATCATCTCCACTCATGATCTCCATAGATATATAGAAAGAACTCAGGAAGCCCTTGCTGAATGACTCAGGTCAGTCTCAGACTTCCTCATCTTTAACCCTCTGTCATCTGCCCGATTTCCCTGCCAGGTCATGCAGAGGAACTTCAGTGTCTCCTTCTCTTTCTGGCTCCTGCCTTTCTGGAGCTCTCCAGAGACTGATGGGAAATGGCATTACTATTGTGGGATGGGGCACTGGGACTGGAGTCTGAGGGCCTGGGGCAAGCCCTAGCTTGACCCCTTACTAGCTGTGTGAACAAGACAAAGTCATTTCACTTTCTGAGCCAATTATCCTTGTACCGCCTACCTGACAGGGTTATCCTGAAGATCCGAGGATATAACAGATGCAAAATGATTAATGACATATTTTTATTCGATACTTCAAGGTGGATAAGGCACTTGTTGACACCTAATGGATGTCACCTGCTAGTGTCATTCCCCAATTCCATATAACAATGTCCTAGAGCTTATAGTTAACCCATCCTCTATAGGTATGGGCCAATCAGGGATTCAGAACGGTGACCCAGATGCTAAACTCTGGCCACTCTGAGTTGCCAATACAAGCTGTGAGTTGGACTGCAGCCTCATTACTCTGGAGGGGAATGGGAGTGTCTTCCACAGACCCAAGGTCCATCAAGTACAGCCAGTCTGTCTCCTTCTCCCTTTCTTCCTTCTTTGTGTTAGCAGATGTAGGGAAGATTGGCCTGTTACACACAATATCAGGTACAATATAAAGAGAATCTGTCTTGGATTCTAGTAACAGGTTAATTTCTGAAGTGATGGAAAGATCTTGTCATAAAGCATTCCTGGAGACCCCTGAACCTTCCTTCCTCTACCTCATGCCCCCAAGTCAGAATGATGCTCCAGTTTTAAAATCCCCAGAGTGTGATTTAATAAACCATTGGGGTGTGTGTGTGTGTGTGTGTGTGTGTGTGTGTGTGTGTGTGTGTGTGTGTGTGTGTTCAGGCATGTCAGTCAGCATGGTCACCCTCAGAAGGTGTAGATTTTAATAGAGACTCTGAATAAGGGTCTAGGAGCCCTATACAGTGGGAAGGGAGCCTGTCTGGTCCCAATTCTCCAAACCATTCTTTTTATTACTGGCCCTTTCTAAAAGGTACTGAAGTTCCTTTGGTAAAGAAGAGGTCCAAAAGCCCAGGAAATATCCCCTAGTTGATGTCAGTCCTGGTCTCCAGACAGATGGGCAAGGGGACCACCCATATGTTTTCTACCTTTCTCCTGTCTGAGACTCAACAAAGGAGAAGAGGGAATGGGATGTGTTACATCCAGAAATCAGTCTTAATCACAAGGAAGAGGACAATGTTTATCTATATGTCAAATCCATTCCTGTGGTGTGATGAATAGGGAGCTAGCTGGTCCAGAACTTAGAGCCAGGGAAATAAATGAGTGGACATTCAAAACTTCTAAGGCCTCCTCTACAAGCAGCAGCATCAACCAAGGTGAATCCCCTCATGTTAGCAAACTCACATTCATAGATTTGACACCTCACATGTTAAAGTTAAAAATAAGTTAATATTCTACCCATCTCTCTAAGCCCTGCCATCCACTTTCAAATTGAATCTGAGAACCAACAGTGGCCCACTTGCTGGTCACAATCTTTAGTTGAGGGTGGGAGCCTGGCCAAACCTCAATATATGAAACAACTAAGTTCTGGGAGCATTTTGTATCAACTTCATTTTTGCAAATTAAATCTAATTCTGAAACTCTTATGTTGGGATTGGTTTTTATTTTTTGAAATTTATAAAGTAGTGAGAATGATTCCAGATTTGCCTGTATAACATAGCAGTTATGAAGATTGAAGAAGATAATGGAGGCAAAAGTATTCCCTTGTGTGTTAAACCCCATGTAAGAGATTATTACTATCATAAAGGAGGAAAATCCCATATACACCCCCTCCCCACCATCAAAGGATGGATACATCCAGATATGTAAGGGTTTATACACATATATATCAGGGTGTGTCTGGTTGGTAAATCTGGATTATCATATTAGGTCACAGATCACTTTCTTCAATCTTCCTTTCCCTATCTGTTCATGAGGTATGACAGGACATAAGACAGTTACCGAACATGCCAGAGTGGGCAAAGGTTATTCACTCCTCTGGAGATTCATGAGTCCTGGGGAGGTCCCTTGCTCACCCTCAGAGGCAGTAGAGATATAGAGGAAAGAAAACCAAACAAAAGAAGGAGGGATGTGAGCTCTAGTCTTAGTTCTATCAGTAACTGGCTTGGTGATTTTGTCCATGACCCTTCATCTTCTCTACCTCTATTTCTTCTTCTATAAACGATGAAGTTGGAGTAGATCATAACCTTGCTTGTGTGGCTTTCTTTTCTAGACCTCAGTTTCTCCACCTGTAAAATAATGGAGTCAGACTTTCCCTACTCTCTGGTTCTAAGAATGGCTGGTATCCCTTCCCCTCAAGTTGTTTTTTTTTTCTTTATGTGAACCCAGGGAGGTAAGGGCTAAAGTGCTGTGTAGTCGAAAGAACACTGGCTTTGGAGTGAGATCCAGGTTCAAATCTTGTCTCTTGTCATTTACAACCTGTGTGACCTTGGCAAGTAATTTCTATCCTAGGTCTGTTTTCCAATCTGTAAAATGGGGAAGAGGTTGGACTGAATGGTCTTGAAGATCCTTTTCAGCTGTAGATTTTTGATTCTATAATCCCAGGGCTATGTATGTAGGAATTGTTTATCAGCTTCCTCATGGTGCCTAAACTAGGGAATAGTGGGGGAAGGAGGAGAGAAAGGGGAATGGTGTGGGCATTATGTAAACACAAAGAAGGGGGTTGCAGGGTTCAGAGTAATAATCTACCCAGGTGGAGAACCTGTGGCTTCGAAATTACATGTAGCCTTCTAGGTCCTTGGATGCATCCTTTTGACTGAGTCTGAGTTTTACAGAACAAATCCTTTTATTAAGGGTGTTTGGATTCACTTAAAGGACCACACTTGAGAACCTAGAGGGCCACATGTTGTCTTAAGGCCACAGGTTCCCCACCCCTCATCTACACTATAAGAGATGGAAGCACTATTGGGGAGCAGTAAGCTCTGTGAGGATTATGGGTCCAATCCTCTCCAGTCTTCTTTACTCTTCAGAATCACCTTGTAGCTGTCTGCTTCTCATCCTTCCTGAGCACCACATCTAGAAAGAGTTAAGTCCATCCTGCCCTACAGAATTGAGGAGGCATTCCTGAAAGGAGCTTCTCCTCCAGAGGTGAGATTCTCCTCATCCACTACATGGGCCCACTAACTAGTACTATGGAAGCCAAAGACCAAACCACTAAGACTTTGAGGATATTCCCCCAACTTGATACTGAGAGCACCAACCCACCTGCCACAATTTATGATTGGTGAGTTCTGGGGCCCTGAATGACCACTGATGCCCTGAATTGCATAGTAGTGGTGGCCCTGGAGGTGTTGCTGCTTGGTTGAGAAAGTGTGTGAAGGTAAAAGTTTGAGGTTTTCAGAAGGTAAGAAAAACCCAATTCAGTGAATCAACTCAAAAGTCAACTTTTTATTATTGAGGAGATGGGGTAAGAATATTGAGAGAAAGGGTCATTTCTGTCTTTGCAGGAAATGCTGGTCACTGCTCATGAAAGCTCAAGATGTTGCATTTTTTAAAAACTATAGCATTTTTTCCAAAAATATCATTTCTTTCCCCTCCCCCCAATTTTGGAATCAGACCAAAGTCAAGGTACTGTCCTATTTCTAATGGGAAAATATTATATTTATTTAAGATTCAGAAGTGTGTCTCTGCAAACCTCTGATTTCTTCAAGAAACAAATCTGCTTTAGACTATACAGCAGGCACGGAAACCATGAGACAAAATTTATTTCATGCTAGAGTTGTTTTGCATAACATGGGGCATGCATCTTTACTGTGAAATGCTAACTGCATACAATGCTGGTTGTCTTTTAATAAATCTGGAGGCAAGTTTCTCCCCAGTAGTCTCCTGATCTTTGAGTGGTCTCCTGATTTTTGGGTTCTCTGAGTCCCGTTGGCAAAGTAACACTTGGAGAATCCAGACTCTACTCATTACGGACAATTTGCCACGAAGGGCACTCACGTTGGATCTCTACACCAATGGAATACAACAGAACCAGAGTTGGGAAATTGGTCAAGACTATGATATGTCATCATGGTCCTGGGAGAGGTCCATGGGTCACACACATGCGGAGGGAAACAGAGAGGGAGGACGGTGGAGGTGGTGTATTCTCACAATTCTAATTGAATCAAAGTTCTTGGTGGGTTTCCATAGGAGAGATGAACTATGAAGGCATGGTCAATATGACCGATGACAGGCCGATTGCCTTTTTTTTTTTTAAACCATTACTCTGTATCTTATGTACCAAAAGAAACCCAAAAAACAAAACCCAAAAAACAAAAAACAAAACTCAAAAAACAAAACAAAACAAAAAAACAAACCAACAAAAATGAAAAAAAAAAACGAAGAAAAAGGAGGAGAAGAAGAAGAAAGAACCATATAGGTTTGTGAAGACTTCACAGTCTGGCTACAACAATGTATGTAAAAAGTAAAAGAACATTGAAAGAAAAATATAGAGACTTCTTTCTGATTTTTTGCTTCTACATGAGTCATACAATTGTAGATTAGTGGTTTGTCTGTTTTTCTGGTTACTTCATGCATGTCATGCTAAGGAAACCCTCCCTCCCTTTTACCCCCCCCCAAAAAAAAAACCAAAAACCAAAAAGAAAAACAAAATCAAAAGAAAAGGAAAAAAAATCTTCTACAGTTTGTTACCATTGGGTTGCAGAGAAAGCCTATGTCCATCCTAGAATAAGGCCCCCAAAACCACGAGGACTCATCCTGCAAACCTGCGTGGCGGGATTGACTCTGTCCAAGGGTGAGGAGGGGCTGCAGGTCCACCCAGATGTTTTTTTTAGCCACCAGTGTCCTCGGTCCTCTGGCCTTGTCAAGTCACTCTCACTGCCTCTGTTGACATATACTTAGCAATGACAGGACTTTCTTTGCAAAGATCTGCATGTAAAGAATACAATCAACACTTGAGCTTCTCTCCCTGCCCTTGGCTTTCCCGGGGTCGCTGCTTACTTAGTTGTTAAGGAAAGAGGATGAGGAGGGAGGAGGAAGAAGAAAAGGGAGGAGGAGAAGAAGGAGTGGGAAGAAAGGGGAGAAGGTGGAATAATTACATGCAGAGGCAGATATCATTCTCTCCAATTGGATTGTTTGGTCGTTCCCATGTAGTCAGCCAAGCTGAAATTCTCTCTCTCTCTCACTTTCTCTCTCTCTCTCTCTCTCTCTCTCTCTCTCTCTCTCTCTCTCTCTCTCTCCTACTTGTTTTCTGAACAATGCTTACTCCTTAGGATAAATTCCTGTGTTTCTGTCATACTGTTCATAGGTTCAAATTTCATCATGGTTTCTAAGGCTCAGAATTTTCCTGAGAAAACATTGCCCTAAAGCTGACCTCTGACAGCAGACCATTGTGGGCTAGGGAATGGTCACCTGAAGGCTGACCCTTCCTCCTCCCATCTGTGACAGCCAGACAGATGTCACCATTCACCAAACATACAACAGCTACCTAGTGCTACCCCCTATTCAAGGAGAACTTGGCATCAGGACTGTGCAGCCTCCAGTCCAGGCCACCTCTGTGCTACTTTAGGGGGATATATGTTCCCTACTGCCACCAGAAGCTCCTGGGATCACTGGCTGCTACAAGAAAATGTGGCATCTTCCAGTCCAGTGTCCCCTGGGTCACGTGCAGCACAGCCAGGGTTGAAGAGACAGCAAAAACTGTTTTTTGAACTTTTTATTTTAGACCATTCTCAGTTACTGATCCAATGTGCTATAGGATGGAGGGGCTAGGAGCCCAGGATCAGCTGAGACCTAGATAGGAAAAATGAAAGAGTGTCGACCCCAAATATAGGCCCCCTGCTTTCTTCTTTTGGCTGCCTGTACTGCTGAGGCTTCAAGGCAGGGTGTAGCCTTTCCTTAGGAGAAGACTAGACTCCAAGGACAGCATTGGATCAACAGTGAAATGGGCTAAGAATAAGGGCTGGCAGAGGCCAGGTGGGCAGGCCTTCACTCCATCATGCAGTGCCATGCTGGGAAGAGGTTCGCTGGAAGCAGGCTTCCCAAGACCATCGAGGCAGAACCAGGAGGAGAAAAGAAACGGGGACATTCTCCTAACTCAGAAAACAGCAGGAATCAAGCAGGATGATCGCTTGCACCCATGGCCAAAATGCAAGGGGCCAGAGTCTCTGTGGAGATGCTACCGATTGCCTCAGGGCTTTCTGCTGTCCCTCTGTTTTTCATTTTTGGTTTAACCATAGTGAATGTTTGAGCACCTGGAAATAATCCCAAACTACTCCAAGCTGTTGCTCAAGGGATACTCCCCCACCTGCCCTCAGCATTGGAGAGCCCAGGGAGCATGCACCAGTTAGGAGGCTGCTACAGACATGCACATCAGTGACAATACAAAGGACAACTGGTCAATATAGCACCACAGGAGGGAAGCTGCCCTTCCCCCATTCTTCTCACCTCCCCTGGACCAACCACATGCCAGTGCCTTGGAGTCTTCAGCCCAAAGCGCTGGGTATCATTCCCAGCATTTACCAAATGTAGCTCCCACTGGTGGCCCACATGGGAAGCCACCTGGTGCCATCCATCCCACTTCCCAGCCCCTGCCATGCTTAAGCCATGGGAAGAGGCACCTGGATCCTCCAGGGCAGTCAAACTGAACACCTGATTACAGGCAGAAAACTTCAGTGGAGAGACTCCTCACTTGGGGGTGGTAGGGACTCACCGAGCCCAGGAATGGCCAGGTCTCATGCCCTCCCCCATGGAGCTTGTCCACATTTGAGGCGTCTGGGAATTCTGACCACTTTCCTGAACTGATAGCAGAAGGCATGGATCCCTTCATGAGTGCTTCATTGTTTAATCAGGAGCACATATGGATGGCCTACCAAGGGCAGCACTGTTCTCAGGACTGGATCTAAGTTCTTCCACCCCACCCTCTATCCCATCCTACAAGACTGCATCTGCAGGTGCTTTAGTGGTTCATGGTAATGAAGGATTCTTGTTTTCCTAACTGTAACATGATGCCTGTGGGATACACAGAGGACCTCAGGTCATCTCCCTTTCCTGTCCTCCCCTTTAAAATTTGTTTGTTTGTTTATTTTGGTGGGAAAAAACTGATTTAGAACCAAGGAGGCCTTTTATGGAATAAATGACCATGGCCCCCTGACCCAGAGAGACTGCTGTTGCTGAGACCTCAGAACCAGGCTAGACTTGGCCAAGGCTTTCCCTCAACACCAGGAGAGTTTAGTTTCCAGTGCATTTGTTTGATGGGTGAGACCCTGTCATTCACCCATAGGAATCTTCCTGGGCTGGACCAGGAAGGCAAAAAGTAGCCCAGTAGACCAATCACTTTTTCTTCTCTTGCCATCTGTAAGAGCAGCTTGGAAGACCCAAGGCCTCTCAGCAAAAAACTGGTTTGCCCCCATGCAGATCCTTGCTGGCATGCCTCTGGAAGATGGCATTGAGTCAAGGTTTCCTACAAATATTCTCTCTCCCCCTTCCTTTGCAACTTGGCCAGCTAGCATGGCTATGCATGAAGACTGAGCTATGGAGTTCCTTCTAGTATTCCATGTTAAAGAAATGAATCGAAGCATCCAAGTGCAGACATAAGGTTGGCTCTCTCTCCTCCCTGTATCCCTCCCTGGAGGTGTCTCTACCACCCCCTTCTCTGCCCCTCCCTTCCCCACCAGAGGGACCCAGACTCCCCATCTCCCTCCTCCCTCCCCTCCCTTTCTACAGTGAGGGGGCAGGCAGGCAGTCCTCTTCCCCATATCACTGGGCCCCTAGCCCAGCAGCTACTTGACCTCCTCTACATACCCTTTCTCATTCCTCCACCAGGCGGGCACGGGTACTCCCCGGTTGATAAGAGGAAGCAGGGTCCGTATCTCTCGCGGGTGCCCGAGCGGGTAAAGGGCAGGCCCTCATCGGGCGTGAGGGCCTGGTCTATGTGGGGGCAGTCTTCGTTCGCCAGCGCGGCATTGGCCACCTCCCCGTTCAGTTTGGAATCTTCAAACATATAAGCAGAAGCTATTGAAACACTCAAAACCATTTAGTGGGAGGGAGGAAAGACTGTATGTCAGGGAGATAGCTGTAAAGGGAACATGGTGGTCCGAGGCACCATAGGTCACTCCTGTCCCCTCCAAAAATCCAAACAGGAGATGGACAAGGGAGACGGGAAAGGCACCAACTCTATCGTGCAATAACCTCCTGGCCCACAGAGAGGGCCAGGTGAGGGTTTGCTCAAAGTTTGCAAAAAGATGAGCAGTGTGATCGGGCCGGTGGGCTGCAGAGCTAATGCTGAGGCCAGAGTCCAGCAAAGGGCAGATGGCACAGAATGGACACATGAATGGCTTACGGGGGCAGCTGTCAGACATAGATCTCAAGGAAAAAGACGAACAATGGATTGGGGGGAGTGAAATCCACCACCCAAGAAAAACAGAGATTTCCAGGCTCAAATTCTAAGTTCTGAAGCCATCCCCTCATAGAGAACCCAGGCTAGTCACTCAGTCTGCTACTTTCCTCTGTAGAGAACAGGTCACATAATGCTCCATCCCCATGTAGGCATAAGATCAGTCACTGAATTTGCTCCATCCCAAACACAGACCAGTGGAGCTGCTCAGTCCTAAGGATTATCCTGGTCATTCAGTCTCCATCCTTCCATAGAAGCCAAGCTCAGCGCTTTGGTTTGATCAATACTCCCCACAGAGGCTGTACATGTTATTCAAGCTTCTCTGTCCTTAACATAGGTCCAACAATGGATCAGTTATTGAGTCTGATTGACCCCTCTACCCCTGTAGAGATCAGACCAGTTTTTGAATGTGCTCTCTCACATAGAGACCAATCCAATTGGTTCCACCCAATAGAGACCAGGTTATTAATGCAGTCTTTTCCATCTGTCTAGAAAGATCAAACCAATTGCTAATCTTTCCTCTCCCCCTATAGACTCTGTCTAGAGACTTGACTAGTTAGCTATTTAGTCTACTCTGACCCTGCCATAAAAACCGGATCATTAACTCAGTCTGTTCTGTTCATATATATGAGCTGAGGTCTCTCAGCCCCCTTCATCTCCTTATAGAGATAGAGTTGACCATATATAAAATCCTAGACTCGGAGCTTGAAGGGACATTGGAGACAACTAGTCCAACCATATTACTTACAAATGAAGGAAAGGTAAAGGGACATTCCCAGAGTACCACAGCAAGTAAGTGGGAGAGCCAGGATCTAAATACAAATATTGGGATTCCAATCCAACATTCCTTTCACATTTCCTCTGTGTCTACTCTGCATCCTCATGGAGACTAAAGAGGTGTCTCTGTTGAATCTTTCCAACCATCACGATGGGGCTGACCACTCGGCCTAATTCATTTCCATCATCAGGACTAGACCAGCTATTCATTTGGTTCTGTTAGACACCAGAACGAGTGGTCTTTTTTTGCTGATCTTTCTCCCTACAGAGACCAAGGCACTGATTTAGTTCACTGTCTACCCTCCCTACTGCCCCACCAACAGCACCAATACAAACCAGGCTAGTCCTGTCTCATTTTCTATGCTCACCCATAGATTAAAGGGCAAATCACAAATCACTGTTCTATCACACACAAATACTGGATTGGTTATTTGATTAGCTGTGTCCCCATGAAGAGATTAAGGAGATAACCTAGTCTTCTTTCTCTAGACACCAATTTACTCACTCTGACAGCTCTGGATTCTCACAGAGACTAGGCTAATCACTCCATCTAACCCCTCCCTCTTTAGATTGGACTACACAGTCATTCTACTTAATCCCTTTATAGAGACCAGTCAAGTTTACTCAAAATGTTGTATATATACAGATAGATTGGGTCATTCATTCCCCCTATATCTCCCAAAACACCAGGTTTATCACTTAGTCTCCTCTCAGACTGTCAAAACTAGGCCTAGCCCTCAGTCTGCTTTCTCCAAAGAGATCAGACCAGTTACTTCATCTACTCTTCTACCCAAACAGACCCAGTTTCCTCTGCCCCTCTATTCCTCTGGCTGCCCATGCCTCCCAGTGGCCTCTGTCACTCAGGATAATTTGAACAGGAACAAGGATAATGTATGAATGAGGTTGTGACAACAGAACATGAATTTGGGAAAATAAATCCATTTTCTGTCTTCTCTTGTGAATGGTGCTTGCAAGGCCAGCACAGAATGGTATGTGTGGAAAACAAAACAGCCGCCAATGGACTAGAGAGAAAGAGAAAGATGAATTTCAGACCTGTGTTTCCAGGGATGTCTATGAAGTCTGCCTCATTTAACCAGGGCCAGAGTGAAGGGTCAGGGTTCAAGTTTCAGGGATGGGGAATCCTTGCCTTAGGTCAAGGAATTAACGGGAACTAATTGTGCTTGATTTCTTATGTTGGAATATACTACAAGCCTGGATACCTCTTTGATAGCCACCCTGATTTTTGAAAGAGGCACCTAGTTGTGGAGAAAGGGAGAATGTCAGGCTGAAAAAGGTGAAGAGAAATAGCTAAGGTCCCTTCTTCTGGACAGGCTAAACTCCTGCTGGGAGCTTACCGAGGACCCACTATTACCTAAACATGGTGGACCTTTGGTGATCAGTGAAAACAGCTATAAAGGGCCCAGTACTTGGCTTTGGTTCTGTGGGCAAAAAGCCTAAAGCAGTCATACCTGCCACTTAAAGTCAACTTCACAATCAAAAGTCAGAAAGAAACAGGTAAGTCACCATTAACACTGGGTGGGTTTTCTTTGTTTGTTCTCCATCATTTTTGTTTCTCAAAAGAATGATTTGTTTGGATAGAACAGAATGGTTTGTTTGGGGGGAAAATCTCAGTTTCCAAGCTTGGCAGAAGGAAAACATTAAAATAAACTACCCCAAGGTTGCACGCCTGAACTGAAGGTCCCTTTTGGGAGAAGGAAAAGAGAGAAGGGGAAGTTACTATTTTTTTTTCTTAAAAATTAGGAGGGAAAAGTGATTAATAAAATTTCCCCAGGTAACTGATGCTATTCTGTAACCGCGCACAGAGAAGAGATCCCCTTCCGTGCACACATCATGTTAAGCCACAGAGAAAGGACCCCCTCCTTTGCACATATCATGTAAGTACACGCAGAAGGGACCCCCTCCCTTGCACATATCATGGCAATACACACAGAAGGGACTCCCTCCTGTACACACATATAACTACAAAGAGGCAGTCAGTCAAAATAGAAATGGACCAATCAGATTTATTAATAAAGCAAATCCAAAAAAATCCCATTATAATTTTGGAAATTAAAAAAATCTATTGTACAAGATCTTAAAGCTTTTCACTTACAGTGCATTTCTTGACAATTCACATGGGTTCCACACCCCTATTTACTCTGAACAAGAAAGACCCAGTTACCAAGGTAACTCTGACATCACATGGTACTGTGCTTGGGGTATTTCTGAGATATAGTGTATCTCCTCTTGGCAGTGTGAGTGCACACACATACATGTGTGTGCACGTGTGCATGCACACACACATGCACACACAAACATGCCCCTGCCCTATGGCATACCATGGACTTTGGCTTGGCTTGTGTCTGCCTTGAAAACTAAGCTACCTCCCAGGCCTTCTGTGACAGGCTGGACTGGGCTACTGGCTTCCTCAACATGGATCTGCTGTCCTTGTGGGGTGATCTCTGCCGTGGGGCCAGAAACTACCCCCACATAGAGTGGCATGAGAAGTGTGGTTTCTGAAATGGGAAAGGGGAAAGGATTTGCCCTGAGAGCTAATCTCAGTCCCTGACAATAGCTGCCCTAAGAGAAAGGTTCCATCTTTATTTTAGTTACAAGGGTCTTTATGGGAAGGACTAATGAGCAAGGGAGGTAGCCTTATTAGATTCCCCAAAAGGGGAGGAAGGGAGACTGGACAGAATGGAGAGGTGGTTATTTTTGGACCTGTCCCTGCTGGTTGGTCCAGTCTTGTTGGAAATATATGGGGACTAAAGAGGGGGTAGTAGAGAGATTGGGGGAGTAGATGTTTCCTTCCAGAGGTCCACAGCCTCTGGGAATATAGAATAAGCTCCCAGTGTATAACACATAGACCTCTTTTTTTCTATGCATTGAGGAATGAATTTTCTTATGAATCCATCCCTTATGGAGTGGAAACTTTCAAACCAGCAACACCAGAAACAGATTCCAACATATTCTCTTAGATTCCATGCAACCTAGCTTGCCCTCTCTTCCTGCTATCTTTCCTAGGTAACCCATGGACCACAAAATTCTAGATTTAGAGCTAGAAGGAAATTTAGAACCTATCAAGTTCAATAACCTCATTTTACAGATGAGGAAACTGAGGCACAAAGCAACTTGCCCACAGGTAGTAAGTGTCTGGGGAGGGATTTGAACCTGGTCTTCCTGACTCCATTATGATACCCTTCTTCCCAGGGTCTGTAAAGACCAGATCTCCGCCTACTTCTCACTTTCTGCCACTTATGGAAATGATTATTGGGTTTAGAGGGACCCAGACCCTTGACCTGATTTTCTGAGCCAGAGTCACAAACCATCTGGGACCTGTAGTAGAATGATCTGGGACCCAAGGTTATGGTCATTTCTAAAGACTGGGGAAACCAAGGTTCTGCCAGGACCTCATTACTGCCTCAACTCCCCAGGCTCCTAGTTCTGCTCCAGGTATACGGGACAAACAGGGATATGAGAGGGAGGTTATGGCAGGAATGCATGATCATTCCTAAAGCAGAACTAGCACTTCTTGTTCTTTTACTCGACAACAGAAGGCTCCCAATGCCCAGCAAATATTGAATTTTCTCCATGCCTATTCTTTATGTGCTATTTGAATGTGGTTCTGGCCTGAAACACAAAGAGAAGATGGGGGATATGAAATTAGCATCCTTTCTCCTGGACCCAGTTTCAGCTAAGGTTCCAGCAGCAGCAGCTCTGCATCCTGGTAATCAGGTCCATGTCAACAGCCTGCTTCTTACTGGGACATTCAAACCACTAGGTCTGGCTCAAAAGGAAAAACCCCTGGCAGAGAAGGAACTTTTCTGGAAGATCCCTCTCCCTACTCAAATGACCTTTTTAGGTCTCTAGAGAAGAGGGTTGGGAAGTAAGGGCTAGCATGTTCACCTCTTAGCCCCTAAAATCTCAAGCCAAGCTCCCAATATCTTTCTCAGGACCTTGGCATTGGAGCTCACTCATTCTCTGGACTCCACTGGGAATGGATCCCAACTGGTTAGTCAGACCAGGATCTCTTGTGCTGGTTGTCAGATTATTAAACAGGATTCTGCCATAGGTAGCTGGGTCTTTGGAGCAAGGGATAGGGAAATGGGTTAGACTGGAGGGCTAGTCATTATAATGGTAATCAGACTTCATTTGGCGGCATTTAACAAGTTGACAAATACGCTCTGGGTGGGGTGGGGGTGGTGGTGGCCATGAAGAGTGAGAATGAACCCCAAATGATCCCTGAAGCATCTTTTTGGAGGATGATACTTGACAAGCAAATCACCTTGATTTGTGTCAGTTGGAGGAGGGAGAAGGACCATTACTCTCTTCCTAGTCCAAAGTATGACTTAGAGAGCTTTAGAAAACGGGATGGTTAGACTCCCCGGACTGTGGAGCCTATCATGATGTCTGAGTTGTACCAGGCATTCTGTTGAACAATTCAGTCCAATTCCCTCCTGGTCTGGGCTTTGGGTCTGAGTTGATTCTTTGGGCTCTTTCAGACACAGAGCCCATAGAGGGAACTTCAGAGGGACTATAGGAAACCATAGATTAGGGATACCCCAAACCCCAACAGAACACAGGAAACTACAGACGAGCAACAGTGAAATGGTTACATGAGTGAAGTCTTAAAGAGATGGTTTCCAGGCTTTGAAATGGACTGAGATGAGCTTCCATGAAAAGGATCATTTTTTTAAAACTTTGGAGCAACAAGCACAACTGGGAGGGCCAATGTTGGTCTAGGCCACAGGGGGGGATGTCCTGACTTCATGCAGATGATCTGTCCCAAGAACCACTTACTCTTTCCATCAATACCTGGCATCAAGTGAAGGTCTCACCCTTACTGGGCATATGAATTCATGGATTTGGGGGGGGTAGATGGAAATTCCCATGTAGTTTGTTTTGGAATCTCCATGACTGGCCAATTTGGGGCTCAGGCTGATGGAGTTTGGAAGAAAAACATCACAAAATAAAATGGGACTGCCTGTAACATATACAAATTATGAGAAATGTACAAGAACCAACAAGTAAATGTCAACAAAATGTAGAGAGGGAGAGAAAGAGAGAGACATGGTTAGTGGGGGAGGGGGGAAGAGAAAGAGAGAGAGAGAGGAGAGAGAGAGAGAGAGAGAGAGATAGAGAGAGAGAGAGAGAGAGAGAGAGAGAGAGGGAAATGTGAACAACATAAAAACATTTATTCTAGTCCTAAATGTCAATCAAATGTAGCTATTCTAGACTTCCTGTGTTCTTCCCCCTAGGCTTTCAATTTTCCCCAGCTAGAACCTGATGCCCTCCACTCTGCCAACCAGCAGCTGGTCCCACATGGAAGGACTCCTATTGGAGTTCCTCTCCCCAGGAGCCTGGTGATTCATCACAGGGGCTCGTGACTTCCCCACTGGCCACAGGTACCATACCTTGTTGGTTGCACCTTGAAAATCCATTGGTCCAGGAGTGGGGATCCAACCTACCTCAGAGCCCATACTCACCGCTTGGCTGAGCAGGGTCCCTTCAGAAAATGGTGACCCCCAAAAAGACTTTTGCAGAATATCAGGGTGAGCCTGTGACCCATGAACCCCACTCAGCTTGCCATGCCCACTTTCCCCATGACAGACCAGCTTCCAACAAAGACTTGTGTCAGGGTAGATAGGCAGACTCCTTTGGCCTTGGGTGGTTCTCTTGGAACTCCCTTCTTTGAGCTTTTCCTTAGAGAGACCACAGGTGCTGCCCCTTTCTGCAGCTCTGAAGAGGGAAAGGCTGAGAACCAAGGGCTGAGTTCTCTAGGCTAGAGTCTGCTCCTAGTCAGCCTTGATTTCCCTATCATCCCCAGTGGACACACTCTACAGAGACTATCTCAGGCACACCACTTGAGAGAACTGAACCAATACACACAGGAGCCAGAGCGGACATGACCCACAAAGACTGACAGATGGGGAGAACAAAAGGAGGAACAGATTTGGGCCCATGCCCAGAGTGAGATGGGTTTGGGGATGCTGGCTTACTCTGCCCATAGCCCAAGCCCAGCCGGTCCCTCTTGCCTCAAGGGAGCATGGGATGGAATTGCAGGTCAGATCAGGGTGAGGGGTGTGTGTGTGTGTGTGTGTGTGTGTGTGTGTGTGTGTGTGTGTGTGTGTATGGTGGGGATGGGAGTGAGGAAATATGGATGGGTTTGATTATTGAGGGAAGAGGTTAGAAAGGAATTTACTTTTTGTAAGGGAGCAGGACCTCTCCCTGGGGATGGCAATCACCAGACTGCTTGTGTAGCCATCTTTACCTAGCCTGGCTGGGGTGCCCTGGGACTGAGTTCCACTAAGGAAGAGGGAGAGGCTCTGATTTCCTGCCCCCTCACCTTTGCCCTGGGGGCTACTGACCAATGTGCTAGTCACCATGTGAGATCTAGCCAGAGGTAAGCCTAGAACCCAATCTCTCATATACTTTCCACTGCACTAAACTACCTGGTCTCGATTATTGAGGCACATCAGTCCTTGCTAAGGTGAGACTCAAAGAAGAGACCTCCTCTCCTTGCTTACCTTTCCATGCTGCTGCCTTTGCCTGATTCTATGCTCACCGTTCCATCCTTTCCTCAGTGCCTCAGCTGTTCCCCTCATTGTAGCCCCTTCTACAGCAGCAAGCAAGAGGAATAAAGCAGATGGGAAGCCATGTAGAGACATGTGCTCAGCTATGCCTGTTGCAAATGGTGAGGGAAAGGAGTGTTCCCACCATGACCAGATCATTGGCTTATAGATCCATAGATTCAGAGCAGGAAAGGTCTTTAGAAATTGCCTGGTCCAGCCCTCACATTCTATAAGAGAGGAAACAGAGGAGGCACAGAGAGCAGTGATTTGCCTAAGGATACACAACTATTTGCTATTTTGTGAATTCTCTGTGGCCACTGTTTCCATACTAATTTGACTTCCTCTCTACTTCCTGGTTCAATCCTAGACAAGCTCCCCCATAATTATTGGAATGTTAATCTACTGAAGCATCTTTCTAGCCAGGGAGCCTAGGGTCTTAGGAGTTTCCCCTTCCCAGTGGAGAACTGTTCAGCTTGGGGACTGTGGAAAAGGAAATCTAGTGGCAAAAGGTTACCTTCTGCCACATCGAGTAGGAAGCTCACCATGAAGCAACATGCACATATTCATCTGTGAATGGATGTGAATGTCTTACAAGAATAATACTTTTATTGGTTAGGAGGGTTGGGAGTGTCCCCATTCCTGAAGAGGAGCACTAAACTAATGGATACTTCCAAAATGGAGACAGGGATACCAATCCCTTGCTTCTAGCATTGGCCCAGCCTTAACACAGAACTCTGGGGTATGGATGATGCAGGAACTAGGGGGTGGGGTATAGCAAGGAGAACAGCCCAAGAGCTGATGATATTGCTTAGGAGTCAGCTTTTGTCCACCACCTGAGACTGACAGCATTTCCTTGGCATCCTAGACTCAATCTTCCCAGCTCTCTCAGATCCCAGGGAAGGTTTTCTCCATTATTGTCCCTATTTTGATACGAGATTGTGCCATGCTGACTTTGGTTTGCATGGCTAGCACAAATTCCTTAGCAAAATTCATATCCCTAGGGTATGTGTGTGTGTGTGTGTGTGTGTGTCTGTCTGTCTGTCTGTCTGTTTAAGGTCACAGACCTTCTGGATGCTATGAAAATAGACTTGCGTTGCCTCTAGGGAAACTGTCTTTTGTGAATTTCAGCAGTTAACGATGTGTCAAGTTTAATTTCCTTCTTGGTATTATTTTGGGTGATGGGAAAGACTTAATGATATATGATAATTTTTCTTTTTATTCTGCCAACCCTCTAATTAGGAAGAGGAAGGAGTGATATTAGGTAAACTAATTAATTACTTAGGAATAAAGGTGTCACACACCAAAAACCCATCATACAAACAGGAGACTCCCTGTTTAGCTGAGAGGGAGCAGCAGGTGATGATGGTGATGATGATGATGGTGACGATGATGGTGATGATAAATACAATTACAATAATTGTGCTTACAAAGCACTATTTTATATATATTATGACCATCACAAAAACTCTGTGAGGTACTCATCACAAGTATTATTAACTCCATTGTAGAGTGGACAAATGTATTCTGGACAGATTTCAAATCTTCTGTGGGTGGAAGTCACCATTCTCAGGGAGACTAGGAAAGGGAGCAGTGTGCTTGACATATCCTTGCTATCTGGAGAGCAAGAAAGGATGGGCTAGGCCCTGGAGAATTTTAGTGAAAGATTATGTCGGAAGGGCTAGTTGGCCCCCAGGCTAGGACTGAGTAAAATTCTTTTACATATATTCTTAATGACTTAACCTGATGAAGTGTGGCAGCAAGAGGATAAAGGGGAAGGAATGAAGGGGATATTAGAAGGGGACAGTGAATTAATGGTGGCCAGAGATGAAGAAGAGAGAAAAACAAACAGGGAATTCAGAATAGCAAATCTCTGATCCCTAGAGGCCAAGCAGATCCACTAATTAAGAAGGTCAAGGCTTCAAGTCAGAGTTTGAAATAATCCAAGGTTTAGAAATTATTAAAGTAGAAATCCTTGGTGCCAATGGAAACAGTCCTTGGATCTGTTCAGAAAATGTCCTAGGAGGAATTTTTCATGATTCCTCCTAGATATGCTTAGACTTCTTGAAATTGTTACCCAGGGCTCCATCCTTCTAGTCTGATGACTCTTTGACCTAAGGAGCCCCCATCTAACCACCCTTGACTTGTCTCTGTCCCTGGAGCTGCTTTTCCTGGAGTCCCATATCTTCCCTCTCACTTGAGATTCTATTCTGGTTTACCCAAGACCCTTTTTATCTCCAGTCTCAACCCTCTTCCATCCCCTGAGATCCTGTTCCATTTTTTCCCCAAGAGTCCTTTTACCTCTAGCCCCTACTCTTTTCTCTTGATGGAGATGTTATACCTCTAAGCCTGATCTTTTGTTCCCCCAAAGCAGGGTTTCTTAATCTATGATTTGTAAACTTGGGTTTTTAAAAAAAACTATTTTGAAAATTATTTCTATATAATTAGTTTCCTTTGTAATTATATTTTATTTTATGTATTTAAAACATTGTTCTAAGAAAGGTGTGGTGAGGGAAAGGAGTGTCAAAGGGGCCCATGACAAAAAAGTAAGACTTAGGAACTTCTGCTCTAGAATCTCTATTCCACCAGCTCTGATCCCCTTTTGCCTGTGAAGCTCCCATCTTTCCATTCTCATCTCTTCTCTGCTCCCTGGAATCCCTATCCTTCCAGCCTTGACTAGATTCTGTTCCTAGAGCCTCTGTCCCTTCAGGTCCATCCTGAATCTTTTTCTGGACCCCTACCCCTCCAGTGTCCTTGGAGACATTGTTCCTCTAGCTCTGACCCACCCCTAATCCTGAAAACCTAAGGCTTCCAGTCCAAACGCTCCTTTGCTCTGGGAACTCATCGTCCTCCAAACTTTACCCTTTTGTTGCCCATGGAGAATATAATAATTGACTTTTATGAACTTTGGGAGAAAAGTGGGGATTGGCTTGAAAAATTTTGCTTTGTAGGTGATGGCAAAAACTTTCTGCTCTTTCTATCCCTTTCCCCTTCAGACACACAACAAACAAGCTAGCTAAGAGATTGTATAGGAAAGGGGTCAGGGTGTTAAAAGTCAACCACTAATCAGGTTTCCTGATAAGCCTTCTGAGAGTGATCCTGAAGTTATGGGTTGGATTAATAAACTCAGATCAAACATCCAGGTGGGCCAATCCCAAATCACTGTGGAGTATTTTGGTGCAGAAGACTTGGTTGGGGGAAAAGGGGAGACAAGGAAGCTAGATATCATGGCAGGTACTCTTAGCCTAGGGAAGACAATGAAGGCTGAATTAAGGAACTTTAGTTGGAGGTTAGCTTAGGAAGTTGATACCTGTCTTTGACTGGGTTGTGTAGAGATATTTATGGATATATGGATACAGATATATATATCTAATAATCTAATTAATAACCTAGTATATTGTTTCTGAAATTGCAAATTCTCTTTTCTCTTATGAACTGGAATAGGGATATAGACTGGACCTGTGATGTCATTGGTATAGAAAAGAAAACTCCCTCTATTGATGCAGGTTAGCCCCTCTAACCAATTTCTAGTCTTACAGAGTTCCTTAGAGCAATGAGAGGTTAGATGCACTGTCCAGGGTCCTAACAGCCAGTATATGTACTGATTAAATTCAATCTCAGGATTTTCTGATTCTGAGGTTGGTTCTCTATTTATCTCTGCTCTTCTATTCTTATAAAACCCAGAAATGCCTTTTTATGCCCTAGAGCCAGTGGTGGCAGAAGGAAGAGGAAAAATTTCGAGTGGATGCCAAACTGGACAGCCTATTTTGGCAGCAAAAGCATGAAGAGTAAAAGGTAATTAAGGAATAGGCAAGGCAGTAAGTCAAGTCGACTTAAGGGCCAAAAAGGGTCCAAAGGGTCTGGTGGTCTTGAGATGGGATTTAGGGATCATGGAATTATGGGGAAGACAGAAAAGTGAAAACTAAGGTCAAGGCTAGGTCCACTGGATTGGCACTAAGGAACTAGAATCCTAAAAGGCAGTGTTGTACCTTTTGCAATGAAGAGACATTTCAAGAAAGGAAGTAGATTAATGTGCACTAAATGCTTACAGATTATGAAGACACTAAATATTGTTGTTTTATATTATAGTTAGTTATTATCATTCAAAGCCCTTTCTGATTCCAATCTGTGTATGAGGAAATATTATCTCTGGCTTCCTTATCCTTTGCAATTATATCAGTTAACAGAAACCTTCGTTGGGATAATAATAGATGCATCTGATAAAAGATGATATGATCTTACCTTCAAATAAAAATAGAAATTGGTCATTTGTCCTACTTCAACAGGTAATGATGTTGCTATGCTACTTTTGGCTAATTTCGGCAATGCTCATTTATATAGATTTCTACCTGACATGAAGAGAAAACTCCTAATAATGAGAGTTGTCCCAAAATAAGAATAGGTTGCCTCAGGAAGTAGTGAGTTCCCCATCACTGGAAGTCTTCAAGCAGAGGTTCTATGGTCACTTGGAAGAAGTTCCTGCTTAGGAACAGATTGGATTAAATGACTTCTGAAGTCCCTTCCAGCTCTGATATTTCTATGGTTCTGTGATTCCCCAGCAAGCTGATATAGTTTAGTCCAAGGTTCAAAACTATCCTTCTTAGATGTTTTGTCCTTCTAGCCATTCCCCCCATCTTCTTCTGAAGCCCCCATCCTTCTGCTGTCCCTCCAGCCCTGCTCCTAGGATTTCTGGCCCTGCAAGAAGGAAGGTGAGATGTCAAATGGACCCTGGAGTCTCACCCAGCAGAGCAATTCTTTTTCTATCCAGTACTCCTTACAATCCTGTTCTGGCATCTCTCCCTTGTCTCTTTGGGGTGAAGCTTCAACAAGAAAACTCATCTAGGAGTCAAGGGCAGTAATACTGTCCAACAGAAGGAGCTTCAGCTAACAAACCCAGCTAGAAGGAACATGGGGATTTGCGATAACAGAGGGGTACCCCAGCAGAAGTGGGTGCTGCACTTCAGCAGCTCTGCTTCTAACAGAGGACTAATGTCCTCTCTCCTACTTTCCCTGGTCCGTAGGCTGATATAGGGAAAGGATGAAGCTGAATTCTTTATTTTCTTCTCCTGGCCCACCTCATGCATGACAATAGAATGGAGTGAGTATGCCAGCGAGGAGTGAAGAGGGAGAGGAAGTGTCAGCACCTGGGGTTGGGGTTGCAGTTGAAGGGTAAGCATTTGCAGAAATCATCAGAACAGTCTCCATAGTAAGTGGGGGTGGAAGAAAATTATTCCAGAGCTCAGAAATCCCCACCACTCCCAGGCAGCTGATTAGTCTGCCTGCCTGTCCTCCCCTCCAGTTGAGCAATCAGTGGGGAGGGGTGGTCCAGGATGGGACTTTGACTTGTTAGGCTAAACTCTGCATGTTCTATGGTTTGGCTTTAGCCAAATCCACCTGCCCAGTGATGCACTGCTCACCATCAGCTGTCATTGTCCCTTTTCACTAATGCCATTGACTTTGAAAACCACTGTTGTCTACAAAATACATCTCTGCTAGTCCATGGGTAGAGGTAGATTATGGGGTTTGAATCTTCAATTCAGATCAGAGCCCCATAATTTTATGTGCTATTTGTGGATTCTCATAAAACTGAGAGAGTCCCATGATGACCACTAGCCATGGAATACTAGAATATATCCCTCGGTGACTAGTATTGTTCCCCCAATGTGGAATTCACATGAAACGGATTATTCACTGGCTGGGTTGCTCATATTGCTGTGGTCAATCCCAGCTGGGAGGAAACCCCTTCCCTGCCCCAGCCCCCACCTTTGCCCACCCCACCCTCACAAGGCTGTTACCTACAGCAGTTATGGCTAAGCCTGGCTACTCATGCTATCACCCATTCTATTTCTGGCCCAGCAGCCCTTTGCATCGGGAGGCTGCTGGAAAACTCTGGATGGACCACTCAACCCAAACCCTGGAGAGAAGCAGACATGGAGAAAGCTACTGTCGTGCCTGAAAGCTCATAGCTACAAATGCTGAACATAGCCTAGTGTGGCGGTACGGAATGGGGCATCTGCATGCTATGGAGTATGCATGTTACAGCCAGGGGAAGCCCTCTGAGGAAGGATGGGGGCTTTGGGGCTTTAGTTCTACTCAGCAGGCAGCAGGCAGGTGGTGGGACCATGCCCCCGAGCATTCTGGGCCCTGTCCTGCCCTACCCTGCCCTTCCTAAGAGTTGCATCGTGCAAGATTTCTGTCCTCTAACCCTCTATGGGTAAAGAAGGGGGTGGTGACCCTAGGTGGAAAACAGTCAAAGAAAACCCAAACCAAAGTCTTCTTACTTTTCTGAAAAGCCACCCTGCCCTCTTCCCACCCCCTTCATCATATGGGCTAGTGACCTGGATCAGAGATTGACCCTCAGCCCATGGCTCTCAAGGGCAGCCCCTACTGAGGGTCTGCCCACTAAGATAGTCCAGCACCAGGGCTGTGGGTGCCTGCGAGTCTTCTGCAAGGCAACACTTTTTTTCTTTTCAGAACAACATGAACCTGTGTCAAGTGTCAGGTGCCTTACCCGGGGACCATCGGTAAGGCCCTTCCCACTGACTCTCCTTCTCCAGTTGGATGCTCAACCTTTCCCGGCCCCCCACCCAGGCTCCACACGCCAGGATTCTGTGTGGGACCATGGGATGCTAACAGATCCCTGGGCTACCCATGGTGCTAAGAAAGCAGTCTGACTGGATCTCAGATCTCTACAAGGGACGGAGGTGAAAGGTCAGATTGACATTCCTCTGAGAGGCTTCCTACCTGCTCTGTTAATTTCTAAAATCTCTTCCTGGGCCAGCGGGCATGTGTCACTCTGAGTACTGTGATGTGGAGAGTTTACGACAGATTTACAATAATTGGGGGATCCCAGCTGCGGTGGTCTCGGAATGTGTTTCTTTTTTTTCTTTGGTAGCTTCTGCTTAGCCATAGCTAAGGAATAGTACATTCCGAAATTGTTTACGATGACGGGCACGGGCATAGCAATGGTCAGTACCCCTGCGAGTGCACACAGCGCCCCCACTAGCATGCCTGACCACGTCTGCGGGTACATGTCTCCGTAGCCCAGTGTCGTCATGGTGACCACCGCCCACCAGAAGCCGATGGGGATGTTCTTAAAGTGCGTGTGCTCACTGGCGCTGGGGTCATTGGGTTGAGCACCTATCCTCTCAGCATAGTAGATCATTGTGGCGAAGATTAAGACACCCAAGGCCAGGAAAATGATGAGCAGCAAGAATTCATTGGTGCTGGCACGGAGGGTGTGCCCCAGGACCCGCAAGCCTACAAAATGGCGGGTCAACTTGAAAATTCTCAGGATACGCACGAACCGGACCACTCTCAAAAAACCCAAGACGTCCTTGGCAGCTTTGGAAGACAGGCCACTGAGTCCAACCTCCAAGTAGAAAGGCAGGATGGCCACAAAGTCGATGATGTTCAATGAATTCTTAATAAACTCCACCTTGTTGGGGCAGAAGACAATTCGCATGAGGAACTCAAAGGTGAACCAGACCACGCAGACCCCCTCGATGTAGGTCAGGAAGGCCTCAGTCTCTGCCTCCCGGTAGTAGCGCACCTGGGTGCCATTTCTAATGACTTCAATTTCTGTTTTGTTCACGATGGGGTTAAATCGCTCATGGGTCTCCAGGCAGAAGGTGGTGATGGAGACCAGGATGAAGAAGAGGGAGGCAAAAGCCACGTACTGCAGAGAGGAACAGAGAAGACAGGTTAGTGCAGAGGGAGGTAGTGGGTGAAGCAGAGGGACTCCTAGAGCACTCAGGAAATAACATTTGGAAAAACCAGGAAGGGTCTGGTCTAGGAGCTCTGATCATGTCAAGACTATGTAAGTGAGCAGGGAGGAGGAAAGAGAAGAAAAGGACGAGAAAAAAAGAAGAGGGAAAGAAAAAACTGTGGAGAGTGTGCTGTGATGGAGCTTATATCTGAATTGTTTACCTAATTGGTGGGGTTTGTGGGGCTTTCCTCCTCCAGAAGGGATTTATGGGAGGTAGAGGGTGTGGGGGAGGGCAAATTCCACCTCTGCTGTTCACTGCTTTTGTTGTTACTGCTCCGAGCTGGGATCCCCCAAACAACATAAGGTCTGTGTGACCTTGGGGAAGCGATTTCACTTTTCTGGGTCTCAGTTCCTTATCTGTAAAACGAGACAGTTGGATTAGGTAGCCTCTAAATCTATGATCCTATGACTTAGGCTGGAGCCAGAGAGTATCTGAAAAGAAGAGTGACATGACAAGGCAGAATCATCACATTCCTTTCTGCTTCTTATGTCTGCTCCTTCTCTGTCTTGTCTTTCAGATTTTACCTTCTTTTAGAACAAAAAAGGCATATAATGAACTCTTGGGAAGGAATGTTTCCTACTTTCTCCCCAGAAATCCAACCAATGACCTTGGGCCAACTGCCCTTGGGACCTGTGAACAGGGCTAATGGCAAAGTCATCATTTGGGAATCTGTTCTATCTTTTCCTGAGCTTGGTAAGTAGGGGAAAGGAGCCAGCCTTTCTGAGTGAAGACCTGGGGAGAAAGACATCAAGAGTGAGATTGGGGGGGGGGTACATCATCATCAGGGGCCACTTTTTTAACCCAAACCTATTCAGACGAATACGACTAGCTCCAGGAGAAGCAGAGCATCTACTTTGTATCCACACCATGAATTTAGAATCCACAAAGTACTTCATTCTGAGAAAATTAGGTATTCACCTCATCTCCATATTAAGCATAAGACAAATTATGGTTTGTCTTCTAAAAACTCCTTGAACTCCATTGCCAATGACCAAAACAGACATTCTTTGCAGAGGCTGAAGATCATTGTTCTCCAGCTGAACATAAGATGCCCTGGAAGAATGTAAGCTCCCTGGGGACAGGTACTATTTGGTTTTTTGCACCCCCAGATGTCTTGTTCTTAATGGATACTTAATGAATCAAAGTGAATTGGTGGAACCTTATATGGGGCATTCGAAAAATTCTCAGGGTTGCTTTCTTGGTTTGAGCAGTTGGAATATCTTAGACATTTATTCTAGCTGTCCCTGTGAAGTCAGGGAAATTGGTGGTGGGGGGGGGGAAGTTAGAGTAAATAAAAGAATTAAAGAATGTTTTCTTTAAAAATATAAACAAAAAAGCATTTATTGAGTACTTACTATGTGCCAGGCACTGTGCTAAGCACTTTACAAATATTATCCCATTTGATCCTTAGGAAGGCAGATACAATTATTATCTCCATTTTGCAGTTGAGAAAATGGAGGCTGAGACAAGTTAAGAGACTTGCCCAGCGTCACACAGCTGGTAAGTGTCTGAGGCTGGATTTGAACTCAGGCTTCCCTAACTCCCTACCCACTGCACCACCCAGCTGCTTCTAGAGGGAAACCCCTGGTAGATAAAAAGCAGCTACAAATGAAGTTGGATTGTGCACACAGAATCCTTGACCCTTAGAAAATCAGAGCTGGAGGGGACCTGAGGTCATCTCAGGATCAAAGATTTAGAATTGGGAGAGACCTTTGAAGACAGCTAGTCCTGCCCCCTCATTGTACAGGGGAAGAAAAGGAAGCTCACTGCCATTACATTCAGAAAACATTTATCGAGCACGTGAAATGCACAAAGCACCTCAGGGAGATGGTGGGGATGCAAAGAGGAAAGGAAGAAAGTCTCTGCCTGAAGGAGGTTACTTCTTCCTGAGAGGTGAGGTGACTTAGCCAGTATCACACAGAATAAGCATTGAACCCAAGACTAATGATGGTCTATAGACTTCAAGGTTTACAAAACTCTTTCCTTACAATAACCTGAAAGGTGGTTAGTGCAATAAAAGCATTATTAGTTCCACTCTACACATGTGGAAACAGGTTCGGAGAGGTTCAGTGATCCTCAGTTTTACCAATTGCCTGAGTCAAGACTTGAACATACGTCCGGCATTCTTTCTATTCTATCAACCTGCCTCTCTTAAAAAAGTTCCTCTCATCTCCATCGATCTCTCCCCTTTACAGCATCATCTACCTGAATACCATCTGCATCAAACATGCTTCCTTCAGTCCTGTGGATTTAGAGGAAGTTCTGGTATGGTTGGGCCAGAGCAGTCCTAGTCATTTGAAGGACTTAAAAAGCTGAAAGAGAATATTCCATCTAAGGGACAAATTTGTAGACGAAGTCGTTGAGACCTTGGTGGGGGGGGGGGGGCGACATCAGTGTTTTGGTCTAGATCACAGAGGTAATGGGGGCAGAGCTAGGTTTGAACACAGGTAACACCTAGGACCATAAATTTGCAAGAGGCCAAAGAGGTCATCTAGATCAACCCCTTAAGTTTTACAGATGAGGAAACTGAGGCCCAGAGAAATTAAGAGTAACTTGACCAAGGTAACAATATTTTTAAGTGTCAAAATCAAAATTTGAATGCTGGTCCTCTGACTCCAGGTGCTGGTATCCTTCCTCTAAATTCAGACAGCCCTCACCTAAGGCTATAAGGTGGCAAGGTTCCTTGGGCTGTCAGAGTCTACTGGGGGCTTGGAGGGTAGTAAAGGACATAGGTCATATCAGGGGCAAATCTTTGACATTTGAATTTCTATTCTCCCAACCTTGACCAAAGGCAAAACGAGGCTACTGGTAGTTCAGTTCTGATTTTCTCTTCCTAGTTCCCTGGGGGTTAATTAACACATCTCCAGAGTTGTGCTAGGGAGGAGAGGTAAGAAGGTGGCTCGATCCATCAGAATTCTGACTCCTCTGAGAGGCCAGTAATCCCTCTGACAGAAGCTGGTGTGGGGGCTCTCAGGCCCTTTCTGTAAAGATAAGTCATCTTGGGCAGGGTGGTATTATTTATCAGCCATTAGCTTGACTGCACAAGGCAAGAGAGGTTTCACATTTAGAACACCTATAAAAGAAGGCTTGAATGATTTATGTGCCAATAACTCGGTACAGCTTCCTCTAGCTTTGAACCCCAGACAAATCCCCATCTCCCAGAGTCTCTAGCTAGCTGGCCTCTTGGTCTCCTGCTTTTCCCATTGTCTTTCTGTGCCTCCTTGTCTTCGCCCTCCTCTCTCCATGCCTCTGTATTCTGCAGGCAGTGGATGAACAAGAGGGTCATTGTCATAGGCTCTCCTGGTTCCCAGATTCCATGATCCCCCACCTTCACTATTACAGAAGGCCTGGGGAGGGGCAGGGATGAAGAGAGAGGGAATAAGGAGGTAAATTCAATCAATTTAAACCCAATAAATAATTATTGGAAGTCTACTATTGCAAGACCCTATACTTGGCACAGACACAGCCTCTGCCGTCAAGAATCCTGGGAGGGAAAAAGATAAAATCAAGTAAAATGTGAGACAGAGGTAACAAAATCCATGGAGAGTTCAAGAGAGGGGACTCACTTGCAGCCAAAAGTCTCAAAGACAGCTTCCCAGAGAAGGTAATTTAAGCCAAGCATTTACGGATGAGTAGGATCTTAGCAGGTATTAAAGGGTCGGAGTATCTACTGGTACCCATCTAATGTCAAGAGAGCTAGAGCAAGGGTTTTCTACCTTTCCATGTCATGGGCCCCTTTTGGCAGTTAGGCAATGCCTATGGATCCCTTCTTAGAATCACATTTTTCAATGCATATATTAAAATGCATAGGATTAAATAAGAAATTAAATATATTGAAATATAGTTATCAAAGTATTTTCTTTTTAAAGTTAATGGACCCAAGGCTGAGAACCTTTGATTTAGAAAAAGGCCTCCAGCACCCTTGGAGGAATTGCTCAGCTGTTTTTCAGTAGTGTCTGACCCTTCGTGACCACATTTGGGGTTTTCTTTACAAAGATACTAGAGCGGTTTGCTATTTCCTTTTCCAGCCCATTTGACAGATAAGGAAAGCGAGGCAAATGAGGTTAAGTGACTTGGCCAAGGTCATGCAGCTAGTGTCTGAGACCAGATTCAAACTCAGGAAGACAAGTCTTCCTAACTCCAGGACCACTGCTCTATGCACTATGGCGCCACCTAGCTGGAGGAATTACAGGAAGACGTTAGGGGAGCTGTCCAGGATGAACAGGCGTTGGTGGGATTGCACCCTTGGAAGGATCACCATCATGGACAAGCTCACAGATCCACCAAAGGATCAGCTAGGGTGCATCTCAAGCACAGGGACCAGTGTAAAAGAAGCCGTGTAGTATGACTCCAGAAAACCCAGGTTTGAATGCAGACACTAGCTGTGTGACCCTGGGGAAATAATTTAATCTTTCTGAAACTGAGTTTGCTCATCTGTAAAAAGAGGGGATTGGACTAGGTGGCCTCTTCTACCTCTATAGCTAGGGGACCATGATCAAAACCAAGGATGGATTCAGAAAAACAAGTATTCGTGTTTGTTGGGGGTGCACTCCTCTCATAAATGGCTGATTAGTTCATGGGGGCTCATGCATCTTGACCGATAACTGGCTTGGCCTGGTAAAAGAGCAACCTGCTGATTTCAAGTGTGTTCAGGGGATGATGAATCATCTAGTGTGACTGGAGCAGAGCCTAGTGAGAGCAGGCTTGAAAGCAAGTCGGGGGACAGTTGGGGAAGACCTTGGTTGCCATGTGTGTACTGGGGAGTCATTGAAGGTACTTGAGCAGGACTAGGTTATGTCTGGGCTTAAACTAAAAGTGGCCTCTGTGAAGCAGGCAGGCATCTGGAAGAAAGTGTGGGAGCCTTCCTTCTCAGATGAAGGAGCACTGAGGAAAATGCCTCTTTAGCATTGCTTCTCATTACCCCCTTCCACTTTCTACATTAAGCCTTTCCTGATTGCCACCCTCTCCCTCCCCCAGCCTCTACAGCTGCTGCTGCCCATCCTCCCCAAACTACCTTGATTTCATTTTTGTATTTACTCAGTTAATATTTATTTCTGTATGATGTGTTACCTCCGTAGAATGTAAACTCATTGAGTACAGAATGTTTCCTTTTTGTCTTTTTGTCTCCAGGCTCTAACCCAGCACCTGGTAGACACTTCATAAATTCTGGCACCACATCCAGGGCACTCTGGCCATAGCAGTGCATCTGGTGGTCCCAAACATTCAAGGAGAAGTCTATACTTACTCTGGTTGAGGCATTCGGGGCTGGCCCATGTGCATGGGTCAGGGAGACTGGGATTTTCATAGGAATCTAAGCATTAAGAGCTGAGTGAATCTTTAAGACTAGTAACTGGTTTCGCACCAGCCAACTTACTCAGCTCTAGTTCCAGAAATAATTCAGACTTATACAGTCTGCTGAGGGGAAAAGTATTTTTTTTGCTGGAACCATCCAAATAACAATCCATCATCCCTTCTCAGTTGCAGCCCCATTGGTCAAATCTTAGAGGCAAAAATCATCAAAGTACTAAGGGACCTAACCAGACTGAGACAGAACCCCACATCCACAACTGTGCCTGAGAGCTCCAAAAGCAGAGAACATATCTGAGTCTTCAGACCAGAGAACACATCTGAGAATTCGCTGCACCATTTACAATGACCAAGATTGGTCCCAGAGAGCAAACAAGAGCACTTCTCTCTCCCTTCACTGCAAAGGTTGCAGAGGAAGGGAGGGGTTGTGGAATGTTGTACATACTGTCAGACATGGTAAAAATGTTGGTAGATTTTGCTGAACTGCTTCCCCGCCCTCTTTTCTTTTTTTAATCTTTGGGTATGAGAGGGGGAGGTGTATATGTAGGAACCAATGTGATGAAAAAACAAATCTCATCAATAAAAAATAAGATATTTTAAAAGAGAGAGAATGGCCCATGCCATAAACACCCTCAAGAACCCCCTAAACCAGAGACCATGGATGAGAACCCTATTGCAAGTGGGCATACTGCCTCCTCACATGAGTTAGTTTCCTATTTGAGGAACATGCCTAAAATAGGAACTGTTTTTTTCCCAAATAAGTGTGGATTTTTTTTCTAAAATGAGCTAAAACAACTCACTCACATGTCTAAGTATCCTCTCCTGTGTGTGTTTAGTAAGGCATGCTCTGTTGTAGATGTGGCTATGGCAGAATTTGCTGCAGTAATGTCATTCATTCATCTGAGAACTGTTCCCCCAGCCTTCTATAGATCCAAGGGCAGCCCAAAGGTCAAGTCATCTGCTGAAGCCTAGGGACAATAATAGCCAGCCTTTATGTAGCACTTTAAGATTTGCAAAAGGTTGTGAATGTTACCTCATTTGATTCTTACAACAACCTGGTGATGTAGCTATTATTATTATTATTTCTATTTTACAGATAAGGTAACTGAGGTTTGGCCAGGGTTGCACTCTTAGTAAGTATCTGAGGTGAGATTTGAACTCAGGTCATCTTGACTCCATATCCAGCTTTCTTACCCACTGTACCACGTAGATTTCTCTCCTTAACTCAGTTCTGTTTAGTTCAACTCATTCAAATCAATGAATATTAATCAAGTGAGTACTCCATGAAAACCTTCCTATGGTGAAATATGTCCTGTTCCCAGATAAGGTACAGATTAGGAAATTTCACAACAGTCTTTGAATTGATGAAACTACTATATGTCAATCACTAGGAGAGAGCACTGCTGTTGAGGGTGAGACCAAGGCATCAGCAGTGTAGTCCCTGCACTTTGAAAAGCTGAAGAGAATGGTAGAAAACAGGGAAAACCATGCAATTTTCTTCTCTTTTGCTTTGCTGCCCCTTCTAAAGCTGTTCTGGGTTTGCTTACCAGTATCACTCTAATATACTCAAGATTCTTAGATTTCCCATCTTGTGATGAGCCTTAAGCACATCATTGGCTAAGTGCCTCTGGCAGTCAAATGCCCATGAAGTCTGGACTGACCTAGCCCTTCCCTGCCCCTGCCTAGCCTTTCAGAAGCAGCCTGACATTGAAAGGAAGAAAGGAGGGAGGGGGCAAACATTTTTAAGTGCCTACTATGTGGCAGGAATTGTGCTAAGTTCTTTATGAATTTTATCTTACTCAATCCTCACAACATTCTGAGGCAGGTGGTATTATGATCTCTACTGAGGAAGCTGAGGCAGATAGAGGTGATATGACTTGCTCAGGGCCACACAGTTATTGAGTGTCTGAGGCTGAATTTGAACTCAGGTCCTCCTAATTCCAGGACCAGCTTTCCATCCACAGCATCACCCAGCTGCCATTGGGGCTAGATAGAGTGCTGGGAAAAGAGGCAGGAACAGCTGGGTTCACATCCTACCTCTGATATTTACCAATGAAGAGTTCATAAACCATCCAGTTAAGGTCTCCCAGCCCACTTCCTCATCTGTAAGAATGATATAGCAAATGTCATCTATACTATTTACCCACAGAAGGTTGTCAGTTTTGTTGTTCAATCAATTAGTCATATCAGACTCTTTATGACCCCATTTCAGGGGTTTTCTTGGCAAGGATACTGGAGTGGTTTGCCATTTCCTTCTCCAGATCATTTTACAGATGAGGAAACTGAGGCAAACAGGGTTAGGTGACTTGTCCAGGGTCACATGTCAAAGGCTAGATTTTAACTCAGTTCTTCATGACTCCACAACTGGTACTTTATCCACTGTACCACCTAGCTGACCCAGGGTTGTCTATTGGTTTAAATAATCAAGTGTATGTAAGTCTTTGAAAGCTTTTAGCACTATAGCAATGTTGATTATTTCTATTTATCTACCAGGGTTTTAGGGACTGGAAGAACAAAAGGAAGAGCACTGGCTGTCCCCTTCCCCCCACACACATGCTATAGTGAGTGGTTCAAAGGATCCATCCCTGGGAGAGACTTGTATTCTCAGATTCCCAGGGTAGCTTAGGTTGGTGGATCTCTTGGGCTCCAGAATCCCAAGCTGCAGTGGGGCTCTAGCTAATCACACGTTCCACACTGAGGTCAGCATTAATATGGTCAGGCTCCAGGAGCAGGTGCCTCCAGGTGCCCTAAAGAGTGGCAAACTGACCAATGAAACTGGGACTAAAGTACCTGAGTTCCTATACTTCCAGCCTGGGAAAGGAGTTAAAGGAGAGCCATTCTAAACAGGGGAAAAAGAGGAGCAAAACCACCCAGTTTTACAGGGAAGAAACTGCAAATTTTATAGAGGAGGAAAGACCAGAAACTAAGTGACAATCCAAGGTCATTCTAGGGCAGCAGTTCCCAACCCTAGGTCCATGGACAGATTTCAAGGGGTCTATGAACTTGGATAGAAAAAAAATCTCATCTTTATTTTCATTACTCTTAAGCTAAATTTTATTATTTACTTCAATATATTTAAAAACATATATATTTAAAAAGCTTCTGAAAAGGGATCCATAGGTATCACCAGATGTCTAAAAGAGTTCATGGTACAAAAATGATTGAGAAACCCATATTGGAGCAACTAGGTAGAAAAGCTAGAATTCTGACTCAATTCTATTGAGTCCAAATCCAGTTCTTGTCCCACTATATCAATGGAACCTACCTCCTTAACCACCACACATAGCAAATCCCATCTGCCACCATTTACCTAAACAAACACACCTTCACACAGGCAACAAAGTACCAAAAAATGTACACACAACAGCATAGCTAAAAACACATGCATGCCATTTTATGGAGATCATTTTCTCTTGGGGCCTGGCCTTCTCAGAGCCAATAACAGCCAGTGTTCACACAGCACTTTGAGATTTGCAAACCGATTTACATATATCATCTCTATTGACCCTTGTGATGACCCCATGAGGCAGCTACTATTTACCCATTTTACAGATGAAGAGGCTGAGGTCAAGAAGCCAAGTGACTTACCAAGGACACACACAGCTGATAAATGTCTGAGACAGGATTCAAACTCAGGTCTTCCTGATCTACCTAGTAGCAACAATAGTTGATTACAAGCTTCCTGAAGGCAAAGACTCTGCCTTTTTCATTTCTGTGTTTCCAGAACCTAGCAGAATGTCTTGTATGTAGTAGGTACTCAATAAATGTATACTGAATTGAAAGACATTGAATTGGGGAAGGAAGTCCTCTGGGTTCAGCAGATGACTTGACTTTTGAGTTACCCTTGGATTCAGAAGGGGATGACTATATAACCTTACTGCAATCCCTTACCATTCTTGGGACTCAGATTTTTTCTTTTGTATATGGAGTATGGTAGATTAAAGGTTGCCTAAGCTCCTTTCAAGCACTGATATTCTAGGAGTCTATAAAGTTAGAGATGCTCATTACCTCACACAAATTAATGCAGCCAGAATATAACTTTGCATCTTCAGAATGTGGGGCTCACCTCTATAACAGTGGCTCATGTCAGTACTAGAAGAAACTTCCCTGACTACAGTTCAGTCAGTAGCCTCAGATCTAGGGCCTCCCAGCATGCCATGAAACATTCAAAGACTCAGTCTGAAGCCAAGGAACCTTGCTCATGACACAGTGGTAGGCTAGAGAAGCATCTGGCTATGCAGTAAGCTGTGAAATTTTAAGAACTCACCCCAAATGTTCACATGGACTATTTGTGCCCAACCTATGGTAGAACCTTCCAAGCTTATATTGGTCTGATCAGCCATAGTCTGACACACTGTAACTTGACTCTAAGATAGTGATGGCTTTTTGGTCCTCTTCAAGAATGAAGGACAACAACCAACCAAGCAAGCTGCTTGAGGTTTCATGTCCATAGAACACCAAATGGCAAAGCCACCAGATCAGTGACAGCCAAGTCTTTGAGAAAGTATTTCTTAATTCTTCAGGTGCAGTTGTGCAAAACATTTGTGGGACCTTAGCACAGCTCCTTATGTATCTTATTTGAGTTTATTTCTTCATTTCTAAGTAAAACTTTTAAAACCCATGTCTCAGCTCACTGAGGAAAGGAAATTTTGCCAACACTAGAGTCAGACATCCTCCCCCCGCTTATTTTGGTGGTGGTGGGGAGGATTCTAATAAAGGTTGTAGGCAACAAAAAAGGGAAAATGCATTGAAGGCAAAGAGTTCATAGGGATGAGTACTATTTCCAGCTTCCGAGGAGTATTCATAGGATGAAAAGTATAAAGCTGCCAGGGTCCTTGGGGGTCATCTTGTCCAATACTGTTGGTCTTTACTTTTACAGAGGTCAGATTTCCAGGTGATTAATATAGATGTTTAAGAGGGATAGGAAGAGAGAGATGAGGTAGAAGAAAAATGTGAGTTGGGCACTGCCACTCACTATGGGTATGATCTCTGGTCTCAGTTTCCTCATCTGAAAAAAATGAAAGGGTGAGACTGGATGGTCTCTAAAGTTTTTTCCCCTTAGAACTATGACAAGACATTGAAGAAGAGAAGAATAAGGTCCAAAGATTAGGAAAAAATGGTAGCAAGGATGTGGAGATAGTGGTCTGACTGGAGAGCAAGGACTTCACAGGAGGAGCAAAGGTGACAGTATTGATCATCCTGCAGGGTTTCTGTGGTGGGGGGGGGGGGAGTAAGGAGCAGGCTGATCTCTTTCTTCTCCCAAAGAACCTAAAAGAATGGGATAGGGCAGCACTGAAGAGTGGGTTGGGCTTGGGACATGGGTGGTTAAAAGAGTGTCTTGGTCCCCCAAAAGCAGGGATCCACAATGGGAAAGACCAGGAAAAGCCTAGATAAGTAAGACCCTTACATCCCTGAGAGAAGATCAGAGGAGTCAGTGTTAGGTTATGGGCATGGAGCAAGACCTCAATCTCTTAAATGTGAACTTTCCAGACAAGTGAATGCAAATACACTCCAGGGAACACTGAAGCAAGATTTTTTTTTTGTTGTTCAGAATCAAGTCGGGGAAAATGGCGAAACAGCCACCAATTGTGTTCTTGAAACTGGTAGCCATGGTGACAGTGGGTTGCATCTCGTTCCTATGGTAACTAGGAGAGTGAGACTGTTGGCTGTAAAGTGAGACAAACCTACTAATGATCTGTTGATTTAAGAAGATGTTTTATAAATTGCTAGTTATTCTTATCCTGCCCCCCACCCTTGGAAACCATTAATCAGAAAGGCAATTTACTCTCTATTAGAGTGACCAATATGCATGGGTGAATAATTTATGCTATACTCATCTGTAGAAAATGTGTTTGCATTTTGGGAATCATGTAGCTTTTAACTATTAGAATGTATGTGTCTCTATATATATCTGTGTATAGACGTATATGTGTCTATATATGTCGATATGTGTAGTGTGTGTGTGTGTGTGTGTGTGTGTGTGTGTGTGTGTGTATAATTTTTTCCAACTCAGCAATTTTGGCCAAAGGTTATACTCAGGATGGTTTGGAGGAAATAGCACTGAATTAAAACTCAGGAGGTCTAAGTTCTAATCCCAGTAGTGCTACTGATTTAGTAAGGGATTTTGGATATGTGCCCTCTGTCCTGAGGGCCTCAGTTTCCACTTTTGTAAAATACAAGGGTTGGACTATCTGTAAGGTCTGTAAGGGTAGGGCTAGTGCTAAAAGGCTGTGATAGTAGAGTGAAATCAGGACTGGGTGTTAGGCCTTCATCCGAAAGGGTGACTATGTGCTCCTGGTAAGTCCAAGCCCCTGAGGAATTAGGTTAACTTTTTCTGCCTAATTAAATCTGCCCACAGGGGGGAATGTGTGTTATGTGAAACAATCAGTGGGGACTCCTCCATGCAGATCAAGCAAGCTGGCAAATTGGCCTAAATAAATTGACAATTGATCTGGTGCTGGGAAACTGAATCAAGGCCTCGCCCAGGTCTGCTGATGGCCACTGTAGGTGTGTCAGCACACAGGCAATTTGTTTTGGTCTGGCCAGGAGGCTATTTATAGACTATGTATTTTCATTAACAAATCCCTGACAGTCTCTTTTCCCTCACTCCTCTCCCCACCCCCACTTTTATACACTTACACCCTGGCTATCGATGGGTGCTGGCCCTGGGCTGGCAAAGAGAAGCATCCAGGAACAGCCATCTTCCCCTGATGGCTCCATCTGGGACCAGGCCCCTCCTCAATCAGGCGCTTTTCCTTCTGTATGATTCTAGTCTAGTTATTTGAAAGGGGCCTTGCCCAAGGTCATGAAACTAGTAAACTACAGAGTCAGAATCTGAGCCCATGGTGTCTTATCTCCAAAACTGGTGGTTTTACACAGCATCCAGTTGCCTTTTCTGTCTCAAAAGCCACTCCCTTGCCCACCTCCACATACCCAATCTCCCTCCCTATACAACCTGCCTCCGTACGTAACACACACACACACACACACACACACACACACACACACACACACACCCCTCCTCCTCTGCCTTCCCTGAGCCAGGGACCCAACTGCTCAATAACCAAAGAGAATTGAGGCAGGGGCAGGGGCAGACACAGAGGTCAAATGATGCTGACCTTACTCATCCAGGAAGCTATTAATCCTGATATAAAGAAATCCATTCCCACTCTTATACCCAGAGCACTTTGAAAGGGGGAGAAGGAAGCAGTGCCAGTGGCATGGACAGAATTTATTACAACCAAATCATCACACACCATCCCGCATGCCCAGGATTGTATTAGACCTCAGGGGGACATGAGGTATAAGAAAACCCTCCCTAATTTCAAAGAGAACACAGAACTTATGTATATAAAATATATCAAAACATAGCTCATCATAGAATTCAAGGACCTTTGTGATTTGGCCCTATCCTTTCTCTGTCTCCATTTCTTTGCTTCCTCTCTCTTCTCTCTCTCTTTCTCTCTCTGCCTTTCTCTTTCCTTCCTCTCTATCACTGTCTTGCTTCCTCCTCCTCCTCCTCCTCCTCCTCCTCCTCCTCCTCCTCCTCCTCCTCCTCCTCCTCCTCCTCCTCCTCCTTCTTCTTCTTCTTCTTCTTCTTCTTCTTCTTCTTCTTCTTCTTATTCTTCTTCTTCTTCTTCTTCTTCTTCTTCTTCTTCTTCTTCTTCTTCTTCTTCTTCTTCTCTCTCTCTCTCTCTCTCTCTCTCTCTCTCTCTCTCTCTCTCTCTCTCTCTCCCCCCACCTCTTTTTCCCCCTCCCTGTGTCCCTTACTCTAACTCCAAGTTAGCACCTTCTATCTCACCACTTCCTGCCCTTCATTCTCCACTCCAGACAGGTGGATCTCTTTACTGTCCTCTGAAAGTGCTTTAACACTTTCTGCCCCCTTCCTGAAATGCCTCCTTTCTTCCTCTCTTTATCCTACCTATTCTTCAAAGCCTAGCTCAAGTCCTATCTCCTCTCCTGCCTCCAAGGTTTACATGTGTGACCTCAGACAATCCCCTTGGCTTTCCTGGGACTCAGTTTCTTCATTTGTAGAGTGAGAGGGTTAGACTAGATAGCCTGTGAGGTCCCTCCCAGCTTTAGAGCTATGCTCCCATGATTTTCCATGAAACTTTCCCTAAGCACACAACCCGTGGAGCTTTCTTCATCTTTTAAGTTCCTGGACATTAGCCCAAACTCCTAAATCTAGACATTCCTAGGCCTTCTGGGGCCAAGAGCCAGTTCTGATGGAGCCCAGAGCTATTTGGTGGAAGGGTGACTAGAATACACAGGCAGCATGGGGAGATGGAAAGAGACTTGGACATGGAGATGGAAGGCATGGGTTCAAGTTCCTACTCTTTCACTTCAGAGCTGTACTGCAACTCTCTGGGCATCTGTAAAATAAGGGAATTCAGCTAAATCACCTTTAACGTCCCCTCCAATTCTATATATACTAAAGGAAGGCTGAAGGGGGAAGGGCTGGGGGCCAGACTATAGCCCAGGGAGAGAGTGGGAGATGACTGAAGATGGCCATCTGGCTCCCTACTTCCCAAGACTGAATGGCCGGTTGATTCTTTTGCATCAAGGCTCAGCTCAAGTTCCATGTCTTAGAGGTGTGAGGTGTGAACTCCTTGAGAACAGGGATTGTCTTTTGCCTTCTTTTGTGTCCCCAGTGTCTGGCATATAGTAGAAAATTAATGTGTGCTTATTGACTGATTCCCCAATGTATTAGTGCTCGACAGCCCCCCAGAATGACTTTGTATTTATCTTGTCTATATTTTCTATAAGAGAAACAGCCCTCTGGGTTTAGGGACCTTCTTTCCTCTGAATAATCAATGCTATGAATAGAGAGGAAAGGGGAGAGATATAGACCTGGGGCTCCTGGAAAAGTTGGGTTGCCTTTCCCAGCTGTCAGAATGGAAGTGATAGGACTTCACCTGACATATATGAGAGGACACTGAGTTCAACCATGCAGTCAGGTACTTACTCTGTTCTAGGCACCGCGCTAAGCTATGGGGAACACAATAAAAGGCAAAATACAGTCCTTGCTCTCAAGGAGCTCACATTCTCTGGGGGGAGATAACTCAACCCTAATAGCGCTGCTTGCTCACCAGGAATCATTTACAGCCCATTGGATCTTTCCAATTCCATTGGATGTCCCACTATAGCCCTTTGGGATTTCTTCCCTGGATCCCTCATTTGATTTCTCATGGGATTTTCCCCACTAGATTTCTCACTGGATTTCCCCCACTGAATACCATCATTTAATTTAGCATTTGATGCCCCAACAGAATTACTCACTGGATGTCTCCCTGGATACCTCATTAGGTACACTCTCCATTCAAGCACCAAGGAATCCCCTTTTCTTACCCTTCCCTCTCCCCCATCCCCTACCATTCACCACAGAATGCTCCAGCTGCTGGAAATAGCTCTGGAGTCAGCCACTAGAGGGCAACAGTCACAAATACTTGAAGGCTTCCAAGACAAGGAGTGAGGGGGGAAGGTATGGTGGTAGTAATGGTGGTGATGGTGAAAGAAACCTCTAATCCAGTGATTTTCCAACATGGGAGTAGAAAGGGACAAGTATTCTGGAAAAGTGAAGAAAATAGTGTCTTGAATTCTGAGAGTAGAAAAGTTCCCAAATCCCTAAAAAATTAAGGTAAGGATGTTCAGGATAGGAATTAGGGAAATAGGGCATATTCTAGGGAAAAGAATGGAGGGTTAGATATATTCAGTCCACAGAGCATGTGAAGAATTATCAGTTCAGTGGTATAATTATATATCACACTATAGACTGATATTAATAATCAGGAACTGAGTATTCCCTTAACATTTTCCTGAAGTGGACCAAACTGCTAGGAGGAAATGTAATGATGATCAATGTAAAGTATTCTACTTGGGTTCAAAAAATCAACTGCAAAAATACAAAATTAGGGAAGACAACAAACCTAGCTAAACAATAGTTCCTGTGGCAGAGGGTGGTGGTGGTAAATCTGGGACATTAAGAAAGTGAATTGTAAGTTCAATATGAATTACCTGTGTAATATGACAACCAAAAAAGCTAATGTTTTCCTAGGATGTGTTAATAGAAACGGCATCAAGAATAGGGGACATGATATATCACTGACCCAGGTCAATGCTACATATTTAGTTCTAGAAGCCACATTTTTCATTTTGCCTTAGCACCCCTAGTGCTTGGGATAGTAACCCAATAAGGGTTCCCTAGGGTGAGGGACACATGGAAGATGCTTAATTAGTGTTTTTGAATTGATTCTAATTGAAGGACATTAATAAAGTCAAGTACATCCAGAGGAAGGGGAAAGAAATGGAGACTGACATATAAACATCTGTCAAAGGAACTGGAGATGTTCAGCTTAGAGAAGAGAGGTGACAGTAGGTACAACAGGTAGGTGGTGAGGGAAGCAGGACATAGATTTTTATTTAGAACTGGAAGAAATGTTAAAAGCCATCTAGCCAAATTTAATTTTAAAGATAAAGAAACACAAACTCTGAGAAGTAAAGTGATTTGCCCAAGGTCACACAACTGAGAACTGGCAGTGCCAAGATTTGGACCTACATCTTCCAACTCCAAATCTAGTATTCTTTCTACTTCTCTAGAGAGAAGAGAAGGGAGGTAAGAGTTGCTAGACATGGCACCAGAGGGTTGAACTAAGAAGTCCTCTGAGTGCTTGGTCTTCCATCCTAGTCCAAGAAGAAGAAATCAAATCCCTATTTAAATGAGAGCCTAGGGGCGGCTAGGTGGCGCAGTGAGTAGAGCGTCGGCTCTGGAGTCAGAAGGACCTGAGTTCGGATCCGGCCTCAGACACTTAACGCACACACAAACAAAAACCTAGCCGTGTAACCTTGGGCAAGTTACTTAACCCCAATTGCCCGCCAAAAAAAAAAAATAATTATGCATAAATGAGAGCCCATTAGATATTTGAAGATGGAGCTCATGTTCTTCCTCTCTCCTTTCCCGTATTCCACCCCGCCTCCCCCCCCCCCCATAAAGTGTTCTTTTATCCTGGCTAAACATCCTCAGTTTCTTCAATTGATCTTTCTATGGCATGGTTTCAAGATACCCCTTAATATCCTGATCAGCCTCCTCTGGATGCCCTCCAGCTTGGCAATGCCTGAGTTCAACTTTGCACCAGAGGACAGATTACACCAGCCTTCTATCTCTGTTAAGTTCAGGTGTGGGGTTGGGTCCTCAGATTCAGGGGATATACCCTCTGAAAGAGCATGAATATAGGGATGTTTTCCAGTTCAATTCTGCCCTCCATAGGCAACTCAGCTCTTCTCCTGACCCTATTTTCTTTCCAGTGGTACCCCCCCAATTCCTTTATTTTTAGAATTGGAAACCCCTCCTACATGTGAGTTGGTAAAGTATGCCTCTGTCTATTCCCTGCTGACTCTGGAGACACCCACCTACAGGGTGAGTGTGGGTGGGTATATTCATGTGTATACTCCCTAGGTTTTTGTGATGCTACTTTATCCAGTTTTCCTCCTGCCTGTATGACCAATCCTTCCCAGTCTCCTCTACTGAGTCATCATCGAAACCCTACTTCCTTTGTGGGGTTATACCCCAGGGCTTTCTCCTGTGCCCTCTTTTCTTCTTTCTCTATGGGCTCTGGGTGATTTCATCAGCTTCCACAAATCCAGTTATCAACTCTGTGCAAATAACTCCAAGATCTATATAAACAGACTCATTCTCTCTCCTAAGCTCCAATCTTGTATGTCCAACTTCCCATTAGACATTCTGATCTGTGCATTCCATAAGTATTTAATCTCAACTTGTCTAAAACAATTAGTTATCCCCTTCCACTCCATAGCCCACCATTCTTCTAAATTCCCTACTTCTGTTGTGGGTACCATCATCTTTGCAGTCATTAGGGCTCTTCTTAACCCTTCCTCCTCTTCCACCACAATATTTAATCACTTGCCAACATTTGGCATATCTGCTTCCACACCATTTCTTCTATCTCTTCTCTTCTCTCTATTTACACAGTTACATTTCTAGTTAATGACTTTATCACTTCTTGCCTAAACTATTCCAATAACCTCTTGATTAGTCTCCCTGCATCCAATTTCTCCCTTCCTCAAACCATCTTTGAAAGAGGTGCCATAGTGATATTTCTAAAGTATGGGTCTGACTATGGTACTTTCCTACTTAAGAGGCTTTAATGGTTTCTTGTTGCCTTGAGGATAAAACACAAACTCTTCTGTTTGATATTTAAAGTCCTTTACAATCTGTTTCTAGCCAATGGTTTCGGGCTACTTACATATAATTCCCCTTTATATGCTTTATATTCCAGCCAGACTGTTCTATTTACTGTTTGGTATGCAACATTCCTTCTTCCATCTTTATGCATTTGCCCGGGATATCCTCCATACCTGGCATGTTCTACTTCCTCATCACCAGCTCAGAGAATTCCTAGCTACCTTTAAAGCACAGTTCAGGGGACTTCTCTTATGGGAGGCTTTTTCTTACCTCTCCGGTTGTAAATTCCCTCTCCCTCTGCTCTGACAGTTAGTTTGCATTTACTCTGTCTTTCCATTTCAAGTCAGTGAACTAGTCCAGAAACAAGTCATATTCATAGGCAGGAAACAGTGGAGGAATGACTAAACATGTGGTATGTGAATATTAGGGAATATTACTGCATCACATTAAAAAATAAATATGGAGCATTCATAGAAGCATGGGAAGATTTGTTTGAACTGATGCAGAGAGAAAAATAGAATCAGGAAAACAATAGACATGGGAACTACAACAACGTAAATGAAGAAAAAATAATTTTTTAAAAAATTGAATGCTATGTAATAATATTGGTCAAACCTGGTCTTGACCCTAAAGAAAAAAAATGAGAAAAAAATGCACGTGTTCTTTCTTTGAAAAGGTGGGAGATTATAGGTACGGATTTGCATACATTGTCAGAATTGGTTGATACATGATTTTAGTTTGTTAAAAGTGTTTTTTTTTCTCTTATTCTTTATAACAAGCAATAGCTTGGAGGGTGTAAAGATATACATCTGGGGACAAAGATGATATAAAAGCAAAATATATTACTAAAAATAAGCATTAAAAATAAAGGCATTGGTCTGGATGAGCCCTAGTCCAAATTTAACCTATGTTCTCTTCTTTTTTCCCCTTCTCTCTCCCCATCTCTTTCTTCCTTTTTGTTTGCCCTATCTTTTTGGCCAGAGTCAGTGCCAGGGCTAACAGCTTGCCTTGGCTGGGAGCAAGAACAGTGTGGGCAACAGAAGCAGGTAAGTTGTGGTTCTTAGCTGCCCACCCCCACCTGCCCCAAACCTGGGCTGAGTTCCCTGGGCCCAGGCAGGGGTAGCTTTGGCCAGGGCCTCAGGACATCCCTTCCATCTGCCATGGATTGAGTCTTGCCCACCCTAGTTCAGGGTCCCTGCTGCCAAAATTTGGGTGGTTGCCCATCCACAACCTGGCTTCCTTCCTCTTCCCTCTGTAAAAAAGTATCTATTCCATCCCCCAATACCAAGGGCAATGGTCTTCACAACACATCCCCTCAGGCCCCCAAAAGCCTCTTTCAGAGAGCTAGACCCAGTGAGAACCAGAATCCAAGGGATTGGGGAGAAGGGCCAGGCATCCCATCCAGACTCACCATGGCCCAAAGAGGCCCAGAAGGCTAGCAATATGGCACAGCAGGGATGGACAAGGGCTCCGGAAAACCAACCCCAGGATTCTCTAGTTTTTTCCCAACCCAGAGCACCATGCAAAGGAAAGTGTAGGCAACAGGAATAGTTAGGCTGTGGTCCCTTCTACTGCCCACCTGACCTAGACCTAGGCCAAATTCCTCTTCAGGAAGCTCAGCAGGGAGTCTTCCATACCAAGAGAATCCCTGGCATTGGCACAGAGTCCCTCTGAAGAAGAGATGAGCTAATACAGGAAGGCTCTCAGAACTAGAATCAACTTGGAAGCCCCAAACATGAATGTGAGTGCCCCCCTTCCAACTTCAGTCATGATAATGCAATAGGCTTTTAGCAGCAGAGGGGTCATTGGAGGTCACTGATATGGAAATTGAAGCTCAGAAAATTAAAGGTACTTTACACAGCAATTTGGTGATAGAAGCAGGAGAACTCAGGCCTGCCACTTCCCAAGTCAAGATATAGTCCTGTTATTTAATGCTACTGAGGGGAAGGGTAATGGGTTACCAAAGTAGACAGACTGCCTAAGGTTGGCCTATGGCTCTTCCTTCTGGGAAGCTTCTCATCCCATTCAGTCAGTTACCAGGAATCCATGATCTACCCAACAAGGGAGTCTTGCTATCCAACCTGCTGCTGCTCCCCCTTCTCTCTCTCAGAAGCAGTGATCATCCACACCTGAACATCAAGAGACTAAGCCCTAATAAACTATAGCTGACAAGTGGTGAATGGATGAATGAATGGATGAATGAATGAATGAATGAATGAAAGAGTACCTATTATGGGCCAAATCTGGGCATATGAGTTGTTTATATACCCCAAATCCCCAAAATACTAAGCTTCCAGTTTTGTGTAATTGGCTAAAATATTTTTCAAATTATATCATTAGTATCGTGTATGGAATTTTCATCTAAGACAAGACCATTATGACTTCCTTAGCACAGAAACATCACTTTGTCACTTTTTAAGACTGATGGTAATACTTTTTGGGGCGGTGACTGAGAAAGGTAAACAAGAATAAGTCCAGGGTGTCCCAAAAGTTTTAAGTTTAAAACTGAACTAAGACTTTTGGGACAAACTACAAAGTACTTAAAGTTTACATAGTGTTCAATACACCTGATCTCCATCGATCCACGAATCCACCCTACAAAATCAATACTGCACATATTATTATTCCCAGTTGGCAGATGAAGAAACTGAGGGTCTAAGGAATTAATCTCAGATTCTAACTAACTGTGTGACCTTGGGCAAATCACTTAAATTCCCTCAACTTCAATTTTTTCATCTGTAAAATGGGGACCATAATAACATCTACCTCACAGGATTGTGAGGATCAAAAAAAAAATCACACACACATAATGGGTTCTGCAAACCTCAAAGTATGATATAAATCATAGCTACTTTTATTGCTAGCTTCTTCTATTGTGCCCTTTGCTCCATTATGAAGAAACTGGTCTTTATCTTTTACCTTTTCTTTATCTGCCTCTTCCACCTTCTAGCTTTAAGTGAACCCGACTCTTCCTTGAGGATGGCATATCCTGGAGGAGCTTCCTTCACCCACTCCTCTGATGTTCAGGATATGATTCAGAAATACCCCACTGCTATGTCTAGGAAATTTCTGGCCTCTCAGCAGTTTCTCCTTGGAGTTACAGGATATCGCTTAGGATATCTAACAATTCAAGGTATCACAACATGAAACGAGAGGTTTTCAAACACAAATCAGGAGGCCACTTGTTGAGCATGAACTAGAAAGGACTGCTGTTCAGGTCTGGGTTGGCCTCAGTGGCCCCTGAGGTGCCTTTTAGGCTTTGAAATTTTGTGTTTTCTCAATCATAGTGACCTCTACTCGCTCCCACAAAATGGTAATATCCTAACCCATGTTCCTTTACCTCTAAGATCCTGAATGCTGAAATTCTTTTTTTCTGACCACAGCTGTGGTTTCTTTCACCTCTCCCAATGCCTCACTCCTCCTGAGTTTTCTCAGCCCCTTGATTTTGACCTTAGAGCCCTCACTCCTTATTTTCCCAGCTTGCCATCCTCTCTCTGGCTTTTCCTACTTCCCTCTCCAGCTTGGTCTCTGAGGTCAGTCAGTCATTTCTGAGTGCCACTTGAAAACACTTCTTCCCTTGCCCCTGGAATTTTACCATTTCTACCCTGCTTGTTCAAAATCCTGGGTCACCACTTCTGTCCACTGTCTCTGCTCTTGCTTTTAGGCTGTTGAGAACTGCTGGAAGAAACCAGGAAACCATGCTATTTAATACACTATAGACTGATTATTCAGAACTATAGCTGGGTCCTTGGCGTATGATCATCTGCTGCCTCTCTATTGCAGTCCTCCAGGATCTATTCCAAACCTTCCCCTCTCTGCTTACGATGTCAATAATAACTCTAACCTCTGGCAATAAATAACTCCCAAACAAGGACCTGGGATAGAAACCTGACTCCTTAAGGAGGCAACTTGCCTGTTTTCCTCAAACACACCATTCTGAAGCACAGTACTAAGGCTACTCTCAGCAGTCATTGAAGAGTAAAAGATCTGTTTGCTTCTGAGAAGCCTGGTCCCTAACCTGAGGTGGCAAGAACAATAAAAGTAACAATGAGTTGTTAGTATCTTTAAAGTGCTTTACTTTCAAAAAGTACTTTCTTGGCAACAACCCTGTAAGGTATTATCCTCACTTAAATTGATGGCTTAATGACTTGCCTTAGGTCATATAAATGAGCACTGTGGGCAAAATTCAATAGGCTGACCCTAAAAGTGAAATCCTGTACTTGGGCTAAAAAAAAAATCAGTAGCACAATATGGGGAAAATATCCCTGGACAAGAATTCATATGAAAAGGACCTGTGGATCTCAGTGGACTTCTAACTCAATATGGTTCAGCATTGAGACATGGCAACCAAATCAACAACAGTAATAGCTAGCTCTTATATTGTATCTTAAGGTTTACAAAGCCCTTTGTGTATGTTATCTCATTTGGTCCTCACAACAACCCTGACAGGTAGGTGATAATATATTATATTAATTATATCATATAGTATAGTATCTTATAGTATACATTACATTTTATATAATATATTAATGATATCATATTATTATATTATATTGTCATGTTATGTTGTTATGTTACATAATATTATGTTATGTTATATATTGTTATTATAGGTACCATTTTACAGATGATCAAACTGAGACTGGGAAAGATTAAATGACTTGCTCAGGGTCACACAGCTAGTATCTGAGGCAGTATTTGAACTCATTTCTTCTTAACTCCTAATCTGGCACTCTAGACACTGTACCAGCTAACAATTTTTTTGCCTAATGTAAAAACTTGTGCAATCTAAGATGGCGTCAGTAGAAGCATGGTGTCCAGAATGAGGAATGTCATCCTCCCACTATTGTCTGCCCTGGTTAGACCTCAGCTGCACTGTTGTGCTCAGTATAGGCTGAGGGAGGACAGTCACAAGCTGGAAATGGGGGTGGCATTTAAAACCAGTCCAAAAGAGGATTGTTTAGAGTAAGTAGAGAGATTTAGCCCAGAGGACATAAGACTTAAGGGATACACAATAACTGCCTTCAAGGAGGTGAAGAGTTATCATGCAGAAGAGACACATTTTGCTTGGTTCTAGAAGTCAGAACGAGAGACAAGGGGTAAAAATTACAGGAAAGCAGCCATCTGTCAGACAAAAGGAAATAGATATAACAACAATTCAGCAGTGTCCTCTGGGAGATACTGAGCTCACTTGGAAGTATCCAAAAATTGGTTGGATGATCACCTCTCAAAGGTGCCACAGTGAAGGCTAGCACTGTGTGGGAGGTAGTATTAGACTTCTGAAGTCCTTTCTAATTCTGAAATTCTAGGAGGCTACTGGCTCTCTGTGGGTACATGAGGTCCAAGTGATGGGAAGTGTTGGTTTAGATCAGCAGTTCTCAAATTTTTTGGTCTCTGGACCCCTTTACACATCTTAAAAATTATTGAGGACCCTTTCTTCCTAAGAACTTTTTATTTACGTGGGTTATATTTATCACAACTTCCTGTATTAGAAATCAAAACATCTTAGTATTGTTATGAACATAGTTGTCTCAGAGATATCCTGAAAGAGGTCCTGGAACCACAGTTTAGTAGTCATTGGTCTTCATGATCTCATAGCCCCAAATCATAGGGCCCCCTCTATTCCAGGAGCCCTTTAACCTGAAAAACATTCATCATCCTAGGAATGCAGTAAAGAATAGCCTCTCTTGAAAGAATTATAGAGGATTCCTGGATGGTTCTTTCAAAGCCAGCTGAGATTCGGGTCATGACCAGCTCAGAGCTTTCTGCTAATTTGAGAAGAGAGAGAGAGCATAATGTAGGAGACAGAGCCTCAGAACTGGAAAAGAGAAAATCCAAATTCTTATTGAATTTTGCCACTATCCAGCTGAGTGACCTTGATAAGGTCCTTTCCTGCCCTAGGTCTCAGTTTCCTTCTGATCTATGACACTTGCCAGGTGTCACATGCCAGAGTCTCATTTGTCCATCATTGTGATGTATCAGACAAATCACTCCACAAACTGTGAGTGTGCTCCCCTCCTTTCCCCAAACTGCCAGTCTTCTTTATAGCCAGGTCAGGTGAGGTTTCACATATCATGGAGATGTCTCCACTAAAGTCTTCCTGTCCAATTCAATTCAATTCAACGAGCATTTGTTAAGTGCCAATTTGTGCCAAGTACTATGCTGAATGCTAGAGATACAGAAGGAAATAGAAATAGGCCCTCCCCTCAAGAAATCTGTATTTCACTGGGGAATTCTATATGTACAGTAAAAGCAAAGTAATTTGAAGGAGCTAAATGAATACAGCTATCTGAGGACCAACCTAGCAATATACGTGATTATTACTAGAAACTTGGCTGCTAGGCAAAACAAATAAATAAATAAATAAAAATAAAAAAAAAATTGGGGTGGGGGTGGGGTGGGACAGAGCAAAGTGAACCACAAACAGAGAATATACAAAATGACCTCAAGTCCTGGGTGGCCCTTTTCTACTTCTATAGTAATGAGGCAGAATAGCATAAAGGACAGAATTGTCCATTTCTTAGATTATCTTCAAGCATTGATTTAACATTAACATCCTTGGTGGGGGATAATAATGGCCAACTTATCTTTATCTAAAGACAAATAGCATTATAAAAATACTAACCACAACTAAACAAGATTTAATGTTAAGTGATGTCAATTCATCAGTCAGAGATGAGACAGGGGAGGAGTTGGGGCAGAAAGTGAAGAGGAGATAAGTTTACCAGGTGCAAACTACTGTCATTCTTAACATAAGATATTTTCCCAATGAACAAATCTACCTGGTATTAGAGGATCTGAAGCACTTCAATATTGAAATGCTTGCTAATAATAAAATCAAAAGACATGAAATTATAGCTAAATGGAATGACAGCTCACAGACTCTCCTTTGAGAGGTGAATAAAGGAACTGGAAGCATTGTTTTCATTGTGTGTCCAAAGACAAAAAGAAACATCTTTTCATGGATGATCACCTTGCTTTTGAGTATTCACAGTGAGTATTAGCAAATAGGTCACTGTTAAAGTAATTACAACTTGTATACTCACATCTGTTACAGAGCATAAAAAAAGTTCTTGAGTAAACCGATAAGCTCCTCCAGTCCAAATCAATGCATACCTTGATATACTTTATATGTTTTGATACTAAGATGGGCACAAGGGAAGATAAACAAGTTATTTGAAAATCCCATTTAGAAGCTTTGTGAAAAAGGACAAGACTTTTAAGTCACTCTGAAATCAAACATCAATATTGCATGAATATTTTCTTTAAGAACACAAGTGAAAAGATGTGGCAAGTAGCATACATGCCCCCAAAATGAAATTGACTATTTCTGTATAGGAAACTACAAATTACCAATGTTGTCAAGGCATCTTAGAATCATCTGTATGTGTGCACTCAGAATATCCACTGGTTGCAGCCAAAGGTAAAAATCAATGCCAGATTAGAAGAAAGGATAGATGAAAAGATAGGTTTTACAGATGTGGCAACTCCAACTCAACCTGTTTGAAGAAGCTGTTGACTCTGAAAAGGGGAAATAGACAAAGGTTCACTTCCAATTAATTCACTATCATCATCTCTTCATGGAATTTATACAATGGAAAAGAGTCACTACAATGAGGAGGCAAAAAAACCTCCAGAAACCGGGGCAGCTAAGTGGCTCAGTGAATAGAACTCTGGCCCTGGATTCAGGAGGACCTGAGTTCAAATATGGCCTCAGATACATAACCTTGGGCAAGTCACTTAACCACTTAGCCCTAATTTCCCCCCTCCAAAAAGACAAGAAACCCCCCTCCCCCAGAAACCAACTACTTTAGCCTGAAACTCTTGATCTCTCTTCCAAGAGGACTGATACAGAAAGAAATACCTACTTAGCATATAAACTCATTGCAAAAGGTAAAAGATTATAAGCAAAATCCTTTTTTCCAAAAAGGCAAAACAGCCTCAAGAGACTACAGAAAATTTGGTGACTTATCCAGGTCCTTAGATGAAACTGAAAGGTGAACAAATGGATGTGAAAAAGTACAGATAGGCTGAGGTTTTAATGGTTCTCTATGCTCACTAGTGATAAAAATGGAATTACCATACTCTCTGTCTACCACACCAGTACCTGTATGCTATGGGAGAGAGTGGCAATTGTCCTAAAGCAAATTCAACTGGGAAGATCAACTGGACCTGACCAAATACAAATAGAAGCAATCTATATTGAAGGTAATGCATATTTTTTTTCAGTTGGGCATCAGTTTTCAAGAGATCTTAAAGGAAAGAAAATTTCAAAACAAAGGAAAGGACCACGACAATGGATAATATTATGAGGGTGGAGGGAGGGAGGGAGAAAGAGAGAAATCAATCATTAACTACCAACTCACATACATTCTCATATATAAAAAATCTTTATGATAATGGCCTATGTGGCTATTAAGGGAAAGTTTGATGAAGAAATGAGAAGGAAATCAGCAGGATTTCACAGATAATCTCCCACAGATCACATCTTCACAGTCACAATATTGACTGAATAGTATACACAATAAAATATCCTACTGTGTTTGATGTTTGTTGATTGCAAAAAATGGACTGGATAAAGCAAAAAAAAAAACTGTAAAAACTCCCCTTAAACAACACATCTCCCACTTCTAATCATATAAGATTCTAAGAAAGAGTCCTACCAGGAAAACAACAACAACAACTTTATTCAATGTGCTGAGTTTTTTATAACGTACCAGAGAGTGCAGCACTATTGGAAGTGATACTATTCAGCTTATTTTATTTCATAAATATGCATTAATGTAATTTTTAAAATAATTTTTTAAAAGGAAGTGATACTATTTTCCAAAAGTTTTTATTTTTGGTGTTGTATTTCAAAGTCCAAATGGATGAGAGGTTTTCTATTGAAGAAAAGGTTTTCTGGATATGTCTGTTCATAGACAGCATCGTGCTAATTTTATTAAGTCCTGGAATACTACTAGCCCTTTTCAGTTAATTTCATTGTCATTTAAAAAGATGAATCCAGGTTCATCCATTCTGGAGAAACAAATTGGGTGAAGGATGCATATTGCCAAACATATATATATTCTTTTGAGAGGAAGTATCTTGTAGTATTGGGCCTGTAATTGGGTCGGAAAACCTGGTTTCAAATCCTACCTTAGATCTTTACTAATTGTGGAGCCATGCCTCAGAGTCACTATTTCCTAATCTGTAAAATGGGAAAAATAGTCCTTGTACTCCCTATTTAAGAAGAAAAAAGAACTTCATAAACCTAAAGTATTACATTTAATTTTGTATTCTTATTATATTGCATATTATATGTCTTGGGTAGGCACTGTAGATGGACAGTAAGAAAAATCATATAGACTCATATCTGGGAAACGACACCCTTCTTCAACAATCCCAAGCTGCCCCAAGCATGAAATATTATCTGTTCAACACTGGTATTTTCCCACACTGGGGTTACAAATAGGAGAGTAAGAGGTGGCTAGGGGGCACAGTGAATAGAGCACTGGCCCTGGAGTCAGAAGGACCTGAGTTCAAATCCGGCTTCAGACACTTGACACACTTATTAGCTGTGTGACCTTGGGCAAGTCACTTAATCCCAATTGCCCTCCCTTCCCCCCTCCAAAAAAAACAAAAACAAAAACAAATAGGAGAGTGAGACTATCTCTACTCTCAGGGAGCTCATGTTTTTAATGGAGGAGATAACACATATGAAAAGTTTTAGCTGAAAGTCAGATGGACAGGTCCCATGGTCCTTTGGTACAGTGGCAAAGCAAGTGATGATATCTCTTCTTTAATATCATTCCCACTGATATAATCATATCTGCCTCTGATGTTATATTATTTGACAGTAACAAGGATTTTGGTTACAAGAAATTTTTTTTCTGGGTCTTTAGGAGCTGTGTGAATGAACAATACAGTACAGCAATACAAAAAACATGGCAGACATAAGACTGCTATGTTAAAAAAAAAGAAGACATATCTTTGAGAAATGATGTAAAAAAAGATCAAGAACCTCAGAAAATGGGAACGAGGCTGTTTTTCTTTCTTTCTTTCTTTTTTTAAGCAATTGGGGTTAAGTAACTTGCTCAAGGTTACACGGCTAGTCATTATTTATGTGTGGGTGCTCATTTTCTGAGGCTGGATTCGATCTCAGGTCATCCCAACTCCGAGGCCGGCGCTCTTACTCACTGCGCCACCTAGCCGCCCAAGGCTGTTTTTTTTTAAAGCAATATCAAGGGATGGGCAACTTGTGTGCACCCATAAATTATTCAAAGAAGCAGAGGAAGTTCTCCAACATAGTGAGCATACATCCTCTCTAGAGGATTTACAGGAAGGCATGAATGAGACTTGCAAAAGATGGGATGATGTGAGTGTGTCTCGATCTACAACCAATGAATGCAGTGTCCACATATAAGAGATCAGTAATTCCACAAAGTATCAGAATAAGGGGTAGATACTATTATATGTGTTAGAGTGAAGGCCCAAAGCCTCTGCTGGATGGCAGGCACAATGCTCAAAGTTCTTCCCTAGTAAACACAACTGCCTTGTCCACAGTTCAACGCTTGGAAAAGGCGCCAGATTTGGAGTCAAAGGAACTGAGTTCAAGTTCCAGTTTCCTAATTTCTTATCCTTGTGACCTTGGCCATATGACTTAATCTTAATGTGCCTTAATTGGGAGAGATAACTTTCAAGGTCCATTCCAGTTCTAAATCTCTGATCCTCAGCGGGCCAAGGAGAAAGAGCAGGGGCAGCTGCATCCAAGAATCTGCCCTTTGGGGATTCCTAAAGCCCCAGGTACAGCCTTAGGGACCTTGTTCAGGTCAGCCTGAACTATGTTGGACACTTAGGTCTGAGGCGTCAAGATTTAATGTTTCTCCCAAACCAGACCACTTTTTCCCCCTGAGTGTGGAGGAATCTACTAAAGTCTCTGATGTCTCATATTAGCAAGGAGGCAACCTGGGTTTTCATGGACCATAACAATAGAAGACAAGTCTTGGCAGAGCCCATCAAGCTAGAAAAGCTTCACCATGGGCCTGACAAGATTTTGCGACTTGCCTAGGTAAGGTTCATTACCAGAAGGTTACTACTGGAGGGGAAATATTTTGGCTACAGTAACTCACGAACACTGTTTTACTAAGGCACAAAGTGCCATTTGCCTCTGTGAAGGGGTAGACCCACACTGATAAAATCACTAATTTTAAAAATCTTGAAGGTCATGTGCTAATAAAGTGGTCTTTTCCCTGGGTATAAATCCGAGGCACCAGGGCTCCACTGCTTATCAGCCACTCCTCAAACTTTCACTCCTCTGAGTTTTCCACTTGAAACCCCACCCCCTTGAGATGATCTTTTTATTCCCCTGGAGCAGATACTACATTCCAAAGAGAGCTGGGTATGGTTCTTTTCTTGTGGCCTTTTCCTGCTTGGTCATCTGTAAAAATAGCTCAGGCTCCCAAGAGGGTGCATCTCACTCTAAATATACATTTGGATTCCCTTCCTCAGGTGCTTGTCAAATGTGCTGCAACATGAGCAAATGACTAAATCACTTTAAAGCCTTCAACATGTAATAATAACTAAGAAGAAGACTCCAAATTATATTTTTCAATCAATAAGGTCAATATTTTTAATCAATAAAAAATGTTTAAACACCTATTAGGTGCTAAGCATTGAACTAAGCACTGGGATTACAATAAGAGGCAAACCATGGTTCTTGCCCTCAAGGAGTTTATAATCTAATGGAGGAATTTACAAACTAATGGACTAAGGGTTTTGTTGTTTTTTTCCTGTGAGGTATTTGTTGCATTGCTATTTGAATCAACAACCCAGAATCAGGTCCCCAAAGACCAGATACCAACCATGTGTGATCTCATTTGATCCTTTTAGTTAGCATGTGAAGAACGGACTATTATTATCCCCACTTTACAGATAAGGAAACTGAGACAAACAGAAGTTAAGTGAATTGCCCAAGGTCACATGGGCAGCATTTGACAGAAGTGAATTCTGACTCCAGAACTCTGGCTCTAACTGTTGTTTGCAATGCATTATTATCACGTTTGTACAAATGAGAACACCAAGCCTAAGAAAAGTTCATTGTCTTGCCTCTGGTCCCTTTGTTGGAATGAGAATTCAATCCCAGGTCTTTGGAGCACCACTCACTGCCCCACACTGGCTCTCTTCTGAAGCCCATGGGGTAGGAATGAGGGGGTGGTGGAATGGAAATGAATTGGCTCATTTCCCAGGTTGTGTTTGCTTTTCTGGCTTTAGTAGCACCAAGGCGGAAACCTAAGCAAAGAATTCAGACAGTTTTCAGAGATCCCCCCAATCTCCTATCTGCATCCATGTCCCATACTCTCCTTGAGCCATCAGAGGGAGCCACCCTTCTTCCTTGCCATGGAAGAGAGTTCAGGAGAAGTTCCTCATGGTGCTTTGGCCAGACCGGAGGGCAGGATCTGGATTGGTCCCCTAGCTTATAGTAGAATGACAGCTGTAGGCAGCGGCTGATTTGTCAGCACCCACTCCCTGGCGGGTGCCTGTCACACGCCTCTGGCTTGCTTTCTGGCCTATTTGTACTTGGACAGTCCTATAGCACTGCGGGTCAGCTTTGGGCAGTCTTCAAAGCCAAGCAAACAGCCTGGCTCTCTCTGAGTGGAAAGAACATGGGCCCCGGAGTCAGGAGCTGCCCCTTTGATTCCTGACTTGGCCATCTTACTGGTGTGTGACGCCCTTTGAGCCCCAGTTTACTCAACTGTAAAATGGGGCCAAGAATACTTCCACTGACTACTTGCAGGGATATTGTGAGGGAAATACTCTGTAAACTTTAACATATAAATCTAAGCCATGATGATTATGACTTGAACCACTAGTGTTCAGACTCTGGGGAAGATAAGGATGTTTTTCTTGTGGAATGACTTAGGGACATCTCTTACCACTCTACAGGGTGGGCAGGCAGGCATACAAAAGTGCTATTTAACAAAGTACTTGTGGATGAAATTGCGACCATGCCACCTGTGGTGGACATCATTTTATTGGGAGCAGAGCTGGAAAAGGAAGCCAAGGAATCATCCCCTTTGATACTAAATCTCCACCTGCTCCAGGCTCTCATTTTGCTTAAGTCCATGACTAGAAAACTGGACAAAACTGGGCAGGATGGGAGACTGAGGTCTGCACTTGGAGTCAGGAGGCCTGAGTTCCAATCTGCCACTTACTAATTGTGTGACTGGAGGTCACTTCACCTCCCTGGGCCTCAGTTTTCTCATTTGTGAAATGGAGCAAGTAGAGGGATCATGGAATAGTGGGTTAAATACAGGGCATGGAGTCAGGAAGAACTGAGTTCAAACCCTACTCTTGCATGATCTGGACAAGTCACTTAATATCTATATCCTTTATTCACTAATTCACAAACTGGTAGTGATTTGTATTAATGAAAGGAAAATCCCTGTCATCTCATAAATCACAGACTCTTCCAGAATTTCAATTCAATTCAACAAACATTTATTAAGTCTGTACCTTGAATAGGACTAGAGCCAGACTGGAGTTCAAATCCAGCCTCAGATATTTACTAGCTGTGTGACCCTGGGCAAGTCGCTTAACCCTGTTTGCCTCAGTTCTTCATCAGTAAAATAAGCTGGAGTGCAGTGAATAGAGCGCCGGCCCTGGAGTCAGGAGGACCTGGGTTCAGATCTGCCCTCAGACACTTAACACAAAAAAATAGCCATGTGACCTTGGGCAAGTCATTTAACCCCAATGGCCCTCCAAAAAAAAAAAAAAGCAAGCAAAATAAGCTGGGGAAGGAAATTGAAAACTTCTCCAGTACCTTTGCCAAGAGAACCCCAAATGGGATCATGGAGAGTCAGACACAACAGAAAAAAATGACTTAACAACAACAACAGAATTGCATAGGATACTATGGTAGGGCTGGGGATAGAAAGATCAAAACTTTACCTAACTTTAAGGAGTTTATCTTCCACTGCTGGGAGGTGGGGTGAGTAGGGGAAATGACATGTATATAGGTAAGTAAATACAAAATATATTATACAAGATAATTGGGAGGGGAATAGAAAACGAACAAGCGGGTGGTAAGGTGGATAACACTGACACTACCTACCTAACGGAGGTAGGCAGGATTGTTGTGAGTGCTCTAGAAACTGGAAATTGCTATAGAACTGTCAGCTGTAATTAATATTATCATTTGCCCTGACTGCCAGGTCCAGGTAAAAATGGAATCAATCTTTCTGTCTTCTATTGATCTATCTATGTGTCTTTTGCTGGGATGGGTACCAGAGCAATTTCTCTGGGCTCTAGATGGATGGACCACATGCCTGATGAGCCACAGCTGAGGTGGTACCTCCTCGGAGGTAAGGATAACAACGATAAGCCCTAGGCTTTGCCAGCGTCTCGCATTTGTATGTCTCTTCTTGTTCCCCACAAAGCTTGTCCCCATAGAAGCTGCTTATTTGCCTTTCTCAAAGACTTTTATGGATATCTTTTGCTTTAATTTCGACTTCATCCCCCAATATGTCCCTCCTATTTCTCTAACCCAGAGAACCATCCCTTTAAACAAAGAGGAAGGAGAGAGAGGGATAGGAAGAGAGAGAAAGAGAGAGACAGACAGACAGACAGAGACAGAGAGGAGGGAAAGAGAAAGGAGAGAGGGAGGGAGAGAGATAGAGAGAAACAGAGACAGAGACAGAGAGAGAAAGAGACAGAGAGAGAGAGAGAGAGAGAGAGAGAGAGAGAGAGAGAGAGAGGAAATCTAAGCAACACATCAATAATTCTGACATTGTATGTAGCATTCCACACCCATGCCTCCCCACCCCCACTTCTACAATGAAGGGAGGAAAGTGCATTCTTATATATTTGTATATCACAGTGTTTACACTGCCCTTTACTGTTGACAAAGCAAGTGGCATCCATCATCTCTCTGGATCTTCAAAACCACCCTGGAAGTAAAGCGTTTTACACAGGAGAAAAGGAAGGGAGGTTAAATAATAATCACTATCTGTCTGTCTATGCATCTATCTGTATGTGTATATGTATCCACACACATACACACATATATGTATATACACATATATGTGTGTATGCACATAGAATTCCTTTAAGATCCTTTGACACATATAGTTCCTTTAAGTTTGCAAAAAAACCAAAAAATAAAACAAAACCCTTTACCCTATGAGGTAGGTACTACTGGTATGACTATACCCATTTTACAGGTAGGAACCTGAGGTTCAGAAAATGAATGACAAATCCCATTTACATAATATTTCCTTTTATAACAGTTCTTCAAAGAAGGTGACATATGTCTTATCATCCTTATTTGACATAAGAGGAAACTAAAGGTCAGGGAAGTGATATGCCCCGATCCTTCACAGCCAGTAACTGGGTCAGAGTTATGATTTGAACTGGGCAGGCTTCCTCCCACACTCCACATTCAACTCTCCACTCAATGAATCATGTCATCTCTTTTAGCATATTAGCCAGCATTTATATGGTACTTTAAGTTTCTGCAAACATTATCTCATTTTATCCTCACAATAATCCTGGGAGGAAGGGAGGCACTATTATTATGCTCCTTTTGCAGATGAGGAAGCTGAGGAACACAGAGGTTAAGCGATTTGCTTAGTCATCCAGACAGATTAGAGGGGCTCACCCAGCCCAGGGCTTTCCCTGGCCAATCCATGATGCCTCCCATAGTTCACATCAAAATTCTCTTAAATTTTTTGAATAAGCACCACTATCAATAAAAAAGAGCCTGTACTCCCAATGTATTATAATTATTTATTTATAATATGTCTGTACTAATGAGTAACTAACTCTTCCCCACCTAAAACAAAAAATAGAGTGACGGAGCCCATAGAATTAGAAGGGCCTTAAAAGTCATCTAGATTAGATTAGCACCCTAATTTTATAGATGAGGAAACGAGGCCCAAGAAGATTAAGTGATTTATCAGTCACACAGGTAGTAAGTGGCTGAGCTGGGATTCAAACCCATATTGTCTGATTCCAAAACCAGCATTCTTTCTATTATATCATGCTTCATTCTAAGGGATTCTTACTCACCAATCATAGCTCTAGAGCAAGTCAAATCCACAAACAGAGAGTCCACTCTCCTAGGGTTACCTGTTGAAGCCATGAGGTGACCTGGGGTTCAGGGACCTGGGGAGGGGAGTTTTCCCAATGGCACCTGAGTATTTTCTGCTAGCAGTTAGGTTATAGTTACCTTTAAGGGAAGAAATGGGACCGTTGGATCATGCATAGCAGCAGGATATAGTAGTGGGATGTTGGGCAATAATGAGCTAAAGGTAGGTGTGATTATGTTGGAGGAAAGCCCCATAAGATTTAACCCATCTGTTGGGCAATAATGAGCTAAAGGTAGGTGTGATTTTGTTGGAGGCATAAGAGGTAAGCCCCATAAGGTTTAACCCATCTTCCTGTCCTCTGATTGGTTGATTATACCTACTCTTTAAAGTCATACCAAGTTCTGTCCCCCCATGAAGTATTGCAGGCCAAGTTTGGAGACCACTGGTTTAGGTTATCAGTTATACCTATTTAGCTACTTTCTGCAGGACTATTGATCTCCAAGACTCAGTTACTTCCCCTGTCCAGTGAACTGCCTCCTTCCCAGGCCTATGTTGAGACTCATTGTACTCTTGGATGAACTGTAAGCTTTAACAAAACATGAGGGATCTGAAATAATAAACATCATGGATTTTGGAGCAATAAGATCTTAGAGGCCATCTACATTTTATAGATGAGGAAATTAGAGCCAAGATCTGTGACCTGACCTCCCAAGGTCATAGACATAGTCCAGAATAGAGCCAAGATTTGAATCCAGGCCCTCCAACTTCATGCCTGGTACTCTTGACTGATACTATAGTCAGTACAGTGTAGTTCTACAGCTAGGTGACCTTGACCAAGTCAAATGCTCTCTTCAGGCCTGAATTTTCTCATCTATAAAATGAGAGTGAGGATCTCTAAGGTTCCTAAATCCTCTGATCCTATTAAGGTAAGCTGTTATTGATTCCATGGCTTTTACTCAAATACCAGACCTGCTAGGGAGAGAGGAAAACAATCTTCCTGGTGACTTCCTAACATTTTGGACTTGTTCCCCAGCCTGGGGAGCTTCTGGTCTGCTCTTTCTTTCTCCCTCACTCTGCAGGAGGCTGTGGGCCCCATAGGAAAGAAACTGGTTTTCAGCTTTCCTGGAGGTTTGGACCTAACTATCCCATGGGGAAAACCTCAGTCTCCATAGAGCATTTTGGTTTGTACCTCTATTAATGATGTGATATTATGTATTAATGTGCACTATTTCCCTACTAGACTATAAGAGACATAGAAGCAAGGGATATACTTTAGTTAACTTTGTATATCTCCAGCCTAGGCAATCTGAGCATATTTTAATGAATGAGTTCAATTGAATTAATGTAAATGATTGTCAGTTTGAGGAAAATCATCTTGCTTTTTCTGTGTGCAAGGGCTTAGCTTTCTCTAGTGGGTCTATCTGCCCCAGAGGTGGAGGATGTAAAGGCTTGGCTGAAGGAGTCCCATGCCCCTGGCAGGGCTGAGTCTTCTTTCAGGTGCACATTGAGCTGGTCCAATTTTGTCTCCACTGTGTTTTTCTTTGTGTGTTTTGTGGATCTGCCCAGGAGACTGTAAGCTACTTGAGGGCAGGAATGTTCTGTTCTTGTCTTTGTGTTTCCATAGGCAAGCACATTGCCTTGCACATATTGAGGTCATAAGATAATAGAATTAGAGTTGGAAGGGAACCTTGGAGGCCATTGATTCTACCCTTCTCATTTTACATATGAAGAATCTGAGGCCCAGGGTCACACAACTTATATGTGGTGGAGGTGGAATTTGAGCCTGGCTCGTCTCCAAGCTCAGTTCTCTCTCTACTCTATATATTATCTCATTTGATCTTTATAACAAGCCTGTGATACAGGTACCACTATTATTATCACCAATCCCATTTTTTAGATAAGAAAATTGAAAATTGGACAGCTTAGGTGATGTGGCCATACTAGTACTACTAGTAAAGGCTTGATCTAAATCCAGGTCCCCACTGACTCCAAGTCCAGAGCTATGTGCATTATACCACAGTACCTTAAAGTGGGAAGGAACATCAGAAATCTACACCTGAACAGAAATCCCACGTACAATAAGCCTGACAAAGAGTCACCCCATCAGCGCCTCCAGTGACATAGGTCTTGGAACCTTCCAAGGTGGCCCATTCCACTTTCAGATTGCTTTCATTGTTAAGACTTTCTCCCTTACTTAAAAGTGAAATTTGCTTCCTTGCAAACAAATCTAATCCCTCTTCCACACAATGATGCCTCCTCTTGTTTTCACTAAATCTTCTCTTCTCCAAACTACCTTCCCCCTCCCAAACCATTCAACTAATACACGTGCAAGATGATCTGGAGGACCCTTCTCCTTTTGAATACCATCCCCTTAACTGTCTCCAACTGAGTAATGTCCTTTGACATCTGGCTGATATCCAGAACTGAGCACAATATTCCAGAAGTTGTTAGATCAGGACAAAAGACAATGAGACTGCCTCCTTCCTTTGTTTGGACACAAGGCTTCCATTTTTGTGGCCCACGATCACCTTTGCTTTCTCAATCTCCATATCATATCATATAGTGTTGATTTTTGTTGAGCTTATAATTCATTAAAACCCCCAGGTCATTTCACATTAGCTATTATATAACATGCAGGGTGGTGAATAGAATTCTGGACCTAGAATAAGGAAGACTTGAGTTGAAATCTAGCCTCAGACGCTTCTTAGTTGAGTGACCCTGGGAAAGTCACCTATGCCTTTTATCCTGTTTGCTCATCTGTAAAATGGGGGATAATACTTAGCATCTACCTCTTGGGGTTGTTGTTTGGATCAAGTAAGATAATATCTGTAAAGCATTAATCATAATGCCTGACACATAGTAGGAGTTATGTAAATGCTAACTATTCACATAACCAATTCTCCCCATCTCAAAATTATATACAAACCCAAGTATGGGATTTTTACATTTGTCCCTATTCCATTTTTCCTTATTACATTTGGCACACAGTTCTGGTCTATAGAGATAACTTAGCTTTCACCTAGTAATAAGAGGTCACATTTGTAGCTTTTCTATGTAAATTCCTTACCACACCATATGGAAGCTAGTGCACAAGTATAATTAGCTCATACACGCAAATGAGAAAACTAAAACTCATTAGCTACCTTGCTTGCAAGGTAGTAGCACAACCAGAATTCAAATCCAGGTCTTCTGACTTTAATGATTTTTCCATTATACTAATTTCCTTATCTCTCTGGATCTTCACATTTCTGGGAAGGTAGAAATGATCCACTTCACTGGATAGATGAAGACACAGAGGCATAGAAAAGGAAAGAGAGCTATCCAAGGTCACAAAGTTAGAGGTGGAATTGGGACTAGAAACTGGAATGTTCCTAATGTATCTTGTACGGAGACAAAGGAAGGCAAAGAAAATGCAGCTAGATTTCCACGGGAGCTGAATAGACAGGGAAATGTTAGCACTTTCCCCCATCTCCTTTGCAAAGGGTCAGGGGCCTCTAGAGAATTAGGACAAGAATAAGAGAACATCAAGTCTACATCAGCTTCCTGCAGCTTTCGCCCACACTTTTTTTCTCATTGTTCCCCTTTGAGGCAGCTTATAGTGATTCAGGAATAAGGACAGGACATTGATCCTTAGTATCCTAAAAGTACAGGAAAGAACACTGGCCCTTGAGGCAGAAAGACTGGTGTTCGAATCTTGATTCTGCCACTTGCTCCCTGTGTAACTTTGGATTTCATTTAACATCATATACTATATTGACTCCAAAGATCTCTTCCATCTCTAAATATATGGTTCTGTGACAACCTAGTCCCAAGCTTAGAATATAAGATGACACTGTCTCCAAATTAAGAGACTGGGAAATTGAAGCAAAGGGGCAGGATACTGACTTATCTGAGACCATACCCTTGAGGAAAGTCGCAGACAAGGGACCCTGGTCCAGTCTAATACCATCATTTTACAGAGGAGGAAATTGAAGCACAGAGAAGTAAAAAGACTTACCTAAGGTCACCTAAGATATAAGTGGCAGGGCCAGGTCCACTGCATCCAAGACAAGCTCTCCTTCCAATGTAGCCCTCTGCCTCTCAGGACATTATAGCTATTCTCAAGTATCTGAAGGGTAGGGAGAAGACTTGTTTTGATTAGCAGGAATAGGAGGAATGGGTAGAAGTCACAAGAGGAAGATTTAGGTTCCACATAAAGAAAGACTTCCTATCATTTAGAACTGTCCAAATGAGAATAAAGCTATCCTCAGAGGTCAGAGTTTCCCATCCCTGGAGGTCCTTCATTGGAGAATGGTCAGTCATTTGGGAAGATATTGTAGAGGGAATTTCTGTTCATAGGTAGGTTGGACTATATGACTTTTGAAATCCATGGAAACTCAAATATCTTGGTATCTTGACTTTTCCTCTTTTGCTTCTTGATTTAAAGCCCTTCCCAAACTGGGCCCTTCCTAATCTTTCCAGTCATTTATATTTTGCTTCTCTCTTAAGTACTCTATAATCCAGTCTACTTGTCTAGCATAACACTCCATCTCCTGACTACATGAGCTTGCCTAGGCTATCTCTCATGCCTGGAATTCTCCCCCTCCTCACCTCTGATTCCTACATTAACTGACTTACTTCAAGACTCAACTCAAGCTCTACTTTATAGAGGAGGTCTTTCCCAGTCTCTTTCAACCCCTAGGCCCTTCCCCAAGATTAACTTCTATTTTGCACTGCACATATCTTATTTATACATAGGTTCTTTCATGTTGTCTCTCCCATTAGAATGTAAGCTCCTTGACATCAGGGATAAGATTATCTATCTTTTGCCTTTCTTTGTATTCCAAGTGTTTAGTACAAGATCCAGCACACAGGAAGTGATTAATAAGTGCTTGTTGACTTGATTCAATTTGATTCACCAAACTTTTCTGGTGACCAAATTAAAAAGACCCCATACAGGACAGTCAAGGAGAGTTTCTAGGGATATTTGCAACTATAATGTGTGTATGTATGTGTGCACATGATGGTGTCAACATGAAGAAATGGGTTATCTTTGTGAATTTTGGGATGGGGGATTCTCATGGTCAGCTGTGGCCTATAATTAGGATGATTATAAGTGTCTTGCTCATAGTAGGCCCTTTATAAACACTTGTTGAATTCAAATGAATGGAGTACATATAGTAAGCAATTAGTCAACAAGCATTTAAGTGGTTAGCTTGTACTACAGCACTGTGCTAAGTGCTGGGAATACCAAAATAAAAGCTAACCAGTCCCTGCCCTCTGGGATTTTGCATTCTGACAGAGAACATAACTATATACATATTTAGACATAGTGAAAGAGTGCTGGACTTGGAATCAGAAAGACTTAGCTTCCAATTCTGACTCTAACTCAAGTTGTGTGACCCTGGGTATGTCATTTCCTGAACCTCCATTTTATCATTCGTAAAACAAGGGCACTTCATGATGAAATCCCTTCTAGTTCTAAATACATGATGTTGAGATCTATGATCCTAGATGCAAGGTAACCTTCTAGGGGAAGGTGCTAGAAGGTGGGGGACCTGAAATGTCTTCTGCAGAAGGTAAAATCTGAATGGAGTCTTGAAGGAAACACAGATTCCAAGAGATGGAGGGAAGAAAGGAGAGCATCCCAGGTATGTGTGAAGGCATAGAGATGGGAGATGGACATCACATATGAGGAGAGGAACAGCAAGTAGATCAGTATGGATGGATTGTAGAATAAGTAGAGTAATGTGAAAGAAGACCAGAAAGAGAGGAAGGGGCCAGGTCATGAAGAGCTTTGGATGCTAACCAAAGAAGTTTAAATTTGACCCTGGGAGTAATAAGGAGCCCCAGGAGTCTGTTGAGCAATAGAGCAACGTGATCAGATCCGCACTTTAGGAAAAGTACTTCAGCAGCTACAAAGAGATAATGACGCAGTTCCCAATATTGGATGTACATATGTGTATTTGTTTTCGGATGAAAGGCACAGGTTTTCAAAACCTGACTGAACTAAATCCAAGGAGTCAGGAGCTCAACAGAGATAAGACATGAACCCAGGTCTTCCTAACTCTGAGGCTGATTTCTCTTATTTTAGTGGCCATTAACAATGAGGGAGATAAGTGGGATGCTGTTTACAAAGTCCCATAGGAAGTGGCTCTTTAGCTGAGTTTTAGAGGAAACCAGGACTAGATTACTGGACAGGAGTTAAGTGGGGCAAGTCCCTTCTCCATCTGGGACACAGTTTCCTCCTCAGACAAGATGCGACCCTATGAGAAATTTCAAGAGTAAAATGCTATTTTCAACAGTGGTCATATGCTTTCTTACTCCTTCCCAGACCCCAGAAATCACAGAGAGGGGCTTGTCTCTGATAGATGAGCACATGCCCCAAGCATCCCAGGAGGTCTCTTGTTTCTACAGAAGAAGCACGGAGAGCCACCAGGCACACAGAGGTCACACTCACCACACTGTGGCTTGTTGCGCATAAAAAATTAATCCCTTCCTCAAGATGAGCAGAGTTGTGGTGAATGAATGAGCCCTGGAAAGCTCAAAGGCTGTGGTCTGAAATGTGCTTAATACTCATGGCTTTTGACAGGAGTTCAAAGGATCATAGATTTTTAGCTGGAAGGAACTCAGAGGTCATCGAGTCCCAAACTCTCATTTAAAGATGAGGAAACTGAGGGCTGAAAAGATAAAGTGACTTGCCTATGGTCATGCAGGTAATAAAAGGCAGAGACAGATTAGATCAGGACTTCAACCTACTGACTATACCCCAAGAAGGATCTAATCCCTCTTAGACATGATAGTGGCTTCTAGGGTTCATGTTAAAGCTGGTGTTACCAAAGTGCTCTTCTGGGCATTCAATTCAATTCAACTCAATTCCACAAATGATGTATTAAAAGTGCTGAGTACAGTGATGTACAAGATTTTTTTAAAAATTGTATTATCTACAGACTGATTTTAAAAACAAAAGATTTTATTATTATGCTTTGAGTAGTGGCCTTAGTGGGTTCACTCAGCCAATACACTGGTGACTTTCCTCACTTCTCGGATACAGAGATCTTGCTGAGAATGAAAAGGATAGCCTTCCTGAATTTTGCTTGTCAGTGAGATTTGAAGATCACAGAATCACAGCTGAGAAGAACCCTGGAGCTCATGCCTGGGTCCTCTGACGCAGAAATCTTCCCCATCATTTTATGCTCTTGCTCACTTGTGATAAAACGAAAGTCCTCACTCAGGCTTCTAGACTGCTTTCAGTAAGCTGTGAATGTGGGATCCTTGTGGCTGGGTAGTGCAGGAGAAGGTCCTTGGTAAGTAGACAGTGCAGGAGCTAGGCTGGTGGTTGCTTTTTTTTTTTTTTTTAAAGCAATTGGGGTTAAGTAACTTGCTCAAGGTTACACGGCTAGTCATTATTTATGTGTGGGTGCTCATTTTCTGAGGCCGGATTTGATCTCGGGTCATCCCAACTCCGAGGCCGGCGCTCTTACTCACTGCGCCACCTAGCCGCCCCTTTAGGGCAATTGGGGTTAAGTAACTTGCCCAAGGTTACACGGCTAGGTTTTTGTTTGTGTGGATTAAGTTTCGGAAGCCGGCTCCGAACTCAGGTCCTTCTGACTCCAGGGCCGGCGCTCTATTCACTGCGCCACCTAGCTGCCCCATGGTGGTTGCTTTTGGGACAGGACAGAGAGAACCACTTACCAGTTTGGAATTTTTGGAGGGCTGGGTCAAGCACAGGTGTTTGTTCAGGCCAGCATATGTACATGTGACTCAGAGAGGACCAGTCACAGATGTGTGGGAAAGGCTGGGTCAGATACAAATGTGCCTGCAGCCTCATAGGAGGTAAAGGAAGGGAGGGATACCCTTTTGCAGCATGCCAGTGTGTGCTCCCTAGAAAAAACTGGGCTGAACAGTGGACAGACAGCAGTTGGGACCACGAGGAAGAATTAGAGGCTCTGGCACTGATTTTGGAGGTACTAAAGGCAGATGCAGTAAAAAAAAAAACTCAAGCATTAGGAATGAGGAGGGGAGGCAGCCCTTGGGAATGGAGATACAGAACACTTAAGTAATGATCCATTGGAAAACAGAGCCAAAGAAAGAGGATAAGAAGAATAAACTCCCAAGGAGAAAAGGAAGATGAAAAAAAAGACCAGGATAAAAGATGAAAACAAGAGGGATCCCTTGACCTCAGAGAACCAGAATTCTTAGGTGCAATTTTCAGATAGACTTTGGGAGCTAAGCTCAAGGTTATGAAAGAGATAAGGGCACAGGCTCAATGGAAACCAGAGGGTCCTGTTTTAACTTCACTATTTGACACCTGTCCCACCCATGGTCTACTTCTTCTACCTTCTCTTCTCTGGGCTTTGTTGGTACTCTGTCACTGCCCTTCCCCCTTCTTCTTCTTCTGAGGTCCCTATTTAAAGAGGAGGATTTTTTCCCAATTACTGACTGCAGTATATAATGCCATCCACAGCTCTATGTATGTGGGATGCAATTTTGTCTGTAGTCAGGATCTGTCTGATAGCCTATTGGACATTTCAAAATGGAGGTTCTAGAGACGTCACAAATTCAACATATCTAGAACAGAATTCATTCTCTTCCCCTCCAAACCCATATATCTTCCAGAATTTCCTGTTTCTGTCAAAGGTACCATCATTCTTCCAGTTTCCCCAGGTCATAATCTTGATGTTATCTTTGACTCTCTCATCTCTCATGTCCAAGTCTAACCCCTCACCACACATTGCTGTTTCTACCTCAACTTTGATTTATTGCTCTTATATTAATGACCATCTTATTAGCTGAGACCTGCAACCAAGTTAACCAAAGAAAAACAGAATGTGGTAGCACAGCCATTGGCAGGAGATCAATCTCTAATCTCAGAGGCGGGAAAGGTAAGAGGGGATGTTTAGAGGAATGAGTTTCAAGAGAAAAGATGAAACTAGGAAAATGTTGGATCTGTGGGAGCAAGAGGTAGGGAAAAGAGCTAGCCAACAAAAAGTGAGAGAGTACTTCCCAAGACATTACCAGGGGCAGATTAGGGTTGGGGCAGTGAACATAGAATACTAGAATAACAGAATCTTTAAGTTGGAAGGATTCAGAGAAACAACAAGTGGTCATCCAGTCCTTGCCTGTAGATCTCCAGGGAAAGGAACCCATTTCTTCCCAAGGCAGCCCATTTCACTTTTCCAAAGATCACATGGTTGGACAGTTTTGCCTTTCATCAAACCTAAATTTACTTCCCTGGTGCTTCTCCTCTCTTGGAGAAGACTTGTCTAAAACAGAACTCATTATCTTCTTCCATAAACCTGCTTCTCCTCATACTTTTTCTATTTCTGTTGATGGTGTCCCTATTTGCCCAATTACCCAGACTTGAAAAGTCAGCATCTTCTTTGGTTTTACTCTATTATTCAGCCTTCCTCTCAAATCTAAGCAGCCATCAAGAACTAGTGAATATATCTCCATAGGTTATCTCTCATCTGGCTGCTTCTTTCTTCTCACAATACCACCACTCTGGTTTAAGATTCATCACTTATTACCTAGGTTATTAAAATACTGCTCAGCTGGTCTCCTTGCCTCTAATCTATTCCCTTTCCAGCCCCATCACCCACAATGCTCCCAGAATAATTTTCCAAAGATATATACATATACATATGCATATACATATACATATATATGCATATACATATATATGTAAAATCATGCTACTTTATGAAAAAAATCTTCAGTAGTTCCCTTTTGAAATTATAAATATCTAATCCTGGCATTCAAGCACTCCCACAATCTAGCCCCACCTACCTGTTCAGGTATACTTCAGATTACTCTCATGTTTTAGACAAAGTAGACTACTCCCTACCCTAATTTTTGTACAGCCCTCTCCTGTTTTTTGTCTTTGTCCACCTGACTTTCTTGCCTGAAATAGATCCCTACCCCTCCTTATCCCAACGCTTACCACCATCACCATCACAAAAGTTGACTACTCGTCTTGGGGTAACTATGGGATTCTCTGTCTGAGTAGAGAAGGGAGCCTCTAACAGACAAATTAGGCAAGGGCATAGGCTATAAAGTTAATACCTTGAGGTTATTCTATCTGCTGGTCCCTCTCCAGTCTTAATTCTGGCATACAATTCTGGAAACCAACCCTGCTACCCTGAAGAAAATGGCCCAGGGCTATCTGCTCTGTCCCAGGAGTAGTTATCCAGAGGACAGACTGGTTCAAGATATTTCAAAGACATTATCTGCTGTTCAATTACTATGACCCCACTTCCAGAACAACCCATTGTACCATCCCTTACAGCAACTACTACATTACCTGATGCACAACAGACCATAACACTTGCCATTCCCCTCATGGAACCATTTGCTGCATCATCCCCTACAGGGAACCACTGAGACATCCCCTCCAACAATCACCAAGTCACTCATTGCGTCATTCACTCCCTACATGACTCATCCATTTGGCCACCATTCCTCCTTCTTCATTCCCAGTGCACAGATAACATCTCTCTGCTGGACTCTCTTCATTGAGGTAGCCATTGAGAGGCAAGTAACCAAAAGGCAGAGTCAAGAGTTACTCCAGGAGGGGGTGATGGGGATGGTGGTGGCAGAGATAGTGGGAATGGACAGCCAAAGCCCACATAGTGGGGCTACCTCCACCTCTACAGCTATTATGGAAGCAACAGCCTGAGGCCATATCCCTCTTGTACCTCTGATGGCTCCCTGGTCTCTCTAAATGGTCTAGAAATGTGAACGGGATGTCCAGGAACAGTGAGAAAACATGAGGTCGCCAAAGCCAGTGCCTACACAGAGGGAGATTTTTGGACTCTTGCCCCATAACAGTTGTTCCTGTTTCAGAGAGAAAGGGCAGTCTGGGCAAGTCTGGGGTCCCCTTGTCAGAATCTTGTTATAAAAGTGTAGTGAAAATAAAAATGTCATTTATTCCTATCCAAGCTCATAGACTCCCTAAAATCTACCCATGAATCCCTTGGTGGGGTTTGTGAAACCAGTTAAGAATCTTTGCTCTAAAGACTCTTTCTCCTGTAGTGTCGGAACCCCTACTTCCTTCCTCTAAGTCATTTGACCTTGGTGGCTCTCAGTAAAATGGGAGGATTGAATTAGATGGCCTCTGAGGTCTCATCCAGCTCTAAATCAGCCAGAGCAGGGGCTGGTTAGCAGAAGAAACCCTCCAGGACTGTTGTTGTCAGGGATACCTAGGAAGCTCAGGGTTGGGGAGCAATTAAGGACAATTTGTATCCCTGAGGCACTACATTGATATTCTAGGTTTTGTCCAAAGGAAGGTGACCAGCATGATGAAGGAATAGGAGACCAGACCCTGTGAAGATCTGGAGGACCCTGGAGGACCTTGGAGGACCTGGAGATGTTTAGCTCTAAGGAGAGAAGACTTGGGGGTGGGCAGGAGAAGGATTCAATAGTTACCTTCTAGAATCCAAATATTTGTCAAGTGGAAAGGAACAATGGGAAGAAGTTATGGAGATAGATTTAGGACCACTTATCAGATGTGCTATAGTGCAAAATGCTATTCAGGTTGGACTAGAGAGTCTTTGGTGCTATGAGAGCAGGCAGAGTCAATTTGTCCTCTTGTGACTTGGGCTCTAGGATGTGAATAGGCCCAGCATGTCACCCTGAGGCTCAGGCTTAGGGAAAAAAAGGGTCCCATGGCTGAGGGCTTCGGCTGTCATCCCAGGACTAGAGCCAACATTCCTTTTGAAATGTTCCGTTCATCCTCGAGGACCAGGCTTCTGGCCAAGAGACTCCAGCTCCTACCCAGCCTCAGGCTAAACTCAGCCTGGCCACCCCAGACATCTGGGTACCAGGGTGGTGTAGACAAAATAGGGGGGTAGCCAGTGTGTTTGGATATGTGCTTTCTGGAAGGTGGCATTAAGCAATGCAACGAACTCCAGGTTGGGCATCAAAAGACCTTGCTGTGTGAATTAGAGGAAGTTACTATTCTTCCCAGGAACCTAGCATTTTCCTAAATAAATTGAGGAGGTTGGACCAGATGGCCCCTAAGGCCATTAGTGTCAGGGTTAGGGTCTAAGGACCTTTAGGATGAAATTATCGAAGTTCCAAAGTGGGAAAATCATTTAGTCCAACCACCTCATTTTATATATGAGGAAACTGAGGTCCACAGAAGTTAAATTACTTGCCCAAAGTCACACAAGAAGCAGGCATCAGTGGCAACATTCAAACCTGAGTCATATGATTTTGAATTCAGTACTGTTTTCCCTATACCAACCCTAATAATTCAAACTCTCTTCAAATATTTCCTGTGACAGGGAAGTGACTTCACTTATGCTATCTCTTTCCCCACAAATGCATTCTTAATTCCCCAGGAAATCTTCTGGGGGACAGGGGTAAAGCAAAAAAGATGGAGTTTGAGCCAGATTGGGTTTGATTTTTGTGGGGCCACTCCATGCTGCAAGGCCAGCTGTTCTGCCCTCAGGGAGGGGAGGGGTGATGACACTTGAGTCCTGGCTCCAGAGAGCAGTCTTTGAATTCCAAGGGACCTTGTCACTGACCATTTTCACTGTGCTGTGCCTTTGTTTACTCCAGTACCCTTAGAAACGGTATTCCCGGAAGTTGAGGGTTATGGAGAAATGGGGAGCAGAGGAAGAAGGGAGCTCCTGAAAGGTGTCCTTTTTGATATCTTTTATAATCAGAAAACAAAGTGGTTTCCTTCAAGTAAGGTGTGTGTCACCTATTGCTGGAGACATGTTTTTTCTTCTTTTCTTCTCTCTCTCTCTCATTCAATCTCTCTCTGTCTCTGTCTCTGTGTGTCTCTCTCTAAATAGGGAAACCCTCCCCCTGATCAAAACCTGCTTGGGTCAGTCGCCCCTGCTCCCAGAGAAAGTAACAGCCAGGAACAAGGAGCCAAGGCCTTGCTGACCAGAGGATTCCTGCCCTTTCTCTCCCTTGGGAATGCCCCTGTCATGAGACCAGACTCTAAATAGATACAAGGTACTATATTCAGCTGTCATGGGATGCCCCGGAGATCCCTGGACCTAACCAGCTCCCTTGTTACCTCCCATGGTCAACACCTGCTTCTCCCTGCTAACAAGGAGAATGCAGATAATCAAAATCTTCAGATAATGCAAAAAGTTTCCTAAGAATAACTAGCAATGCTATACCCATATCAAAAACCTCTGTATGACTTCTGTTTTGGGGGCACCAAGAATTTTTAGGGAAAACTAGAATGGCTATACACAAAAGATTAGAAACCAAAAGTCTTGGATAGAATCCTGTTGCTGTTTGCTCCCTTTGTGACTTTGAGAAAGTCAACTTGACCTCTCTGGGCCTCAGTTTCTTCATCTGTAAAATGAAAGAGTTGGTATTGAAAACCTCTAAAGTCACTGCAGGCTCTAAATAAACATTCCTTTGACACTAAACATCCCTTAATAAATAAAACAGACTACTTGAATCTACTTCCATTTTCAGCCTGGACTGCCTTCACATGCAGGGGTCCCCAAGAGGTTGAGTTCAATCTACTGGTCAATTTTGAAATATTATTTGGTTCCCTAAAAGAATTGCTACTGCTTCCCAACCACCCCACCCCCTTCAGCAGCTTGAGAATACTCTCCGTGGGCAGTGAAATATGGCCAGCAGCCAACCTCCCCCTTCCTTCCTCCATCAGTGACTTATGCCCCTCCCACCTAAGTCCCAGTGAAGAGGATGAAGTTCCAAGAAATCATAGCTTCTTAGAGTTATAAGGACCTTATAGATTATCTAATTCATTTCTAGTAAACAGAAAGACAGGTTTCTGCTCGCCATGAGGAAGGATGCTGCAACACTCAGTAAATTGACAATGGGATGGCTATCTCATGAAGTAATGAGCTTCCCATGCCTGGAAGTCTTTAACGAGGAACTGGATGGCCGCCTGTCAGGGCTTAGGTGCCCTCAATCATCCTCTCCAGTTCTAAGAGTTGATTGCCTTATTCTCTCATTCTGAAAGAAAATAAGGCATAGGAAGGACAAAAGACTTTCTCAACACAGGGAGAGAGTGGTAGTCAGAATTGACCAACGAAAGTTCTGAACTCCTTCCCCTTTGACAACCACATCTTCCACAGTGGAAGGCTTTCTCTGCTTTGGGGTCAGAAAAAGGAGATCAGTCAGATGAACTTTTATGGTTGCCACCAGGCAGCCTGGAGCTTTGCCTAACTTGCTCAAAGGTAAGCAACAGAAATGTTGATTCCTAGAACTTTTTCACCGATCCAGATTGCTTAGCCAATACTGCTACAGATAATCACAAACAGCTCTTAGTGACCTCTGCTACTGGGTATTTCCTGTCTCATCCAGTCTGGCAAATGCCATAGCTAGGACTCAGCTCCTTGTTTCTATACTGCTTGGGGGATAACCAGGTCTGTCATTGTCACCAAGGGAAATAATAAGCGATGAACTGGTGCGCAGCTCTGTGGGGATAAAAGACAAAAGACAGAGAGCCCTACAGAGAGATAGACCTGCAGTGAGAGGCCATCTGTATAAGTGTACTGCAGAGAAGATGCTCCTGGGAGGGTGCGATGCAGAGAAACACCAGACCGAGCCTCAGGCTCCCCATCTGTAAAGGAGGGAAAATGCTTGCACTGCTAGCTAGCTGACTCTCAGAGGCATTGTGAGCAGTGTGTTTTCGAAACCTTCAAGCAACTAATCAATGTAAGTCAATGTTGTTGCTTTTTTTTTATCACTAAGAAAGATAGCTGCACAGAATTCTGGCTCACTACAGACCCTAGTTTCCTTAGCTGTAAAATGGGAAGAATAGACATGTTAACAACCTCACAAGGCTATTATTGTATTGCAGAAAGGGTGCATTGCAGAGAAGCTTCACTAAAGAAAGTGACATTGCAAAGAAGGGGGAAATGTAGATATGGCTCACCTGCAGAGACAGGGCACAGTAAAGAAAATACCTCTATTGGCTCAGTTTCCACAACTGATAGAGAAAATATTTGCAGTACCAATTTTATAAGATTATTATATTTCTTACAAAGAGGATACACTGCAGAGAAGCACAGAATAAACACATCACAGAACCTCAGTTTCCCAGTCTGTAAAACGGAGAAAATATTTTCACTACCAACCCCATAATGTTAGCATCACATTTATTTAAAGAGGGCACATTGCAGAGAAGGGTCAGTACAGAGAGGGCCACTGCAGAGAAAATACTGAATGTTACAGGAACGGCTCTCTACAGAGAGCGCTGCACTATGGAGGAGGGCACTGTAGAAAGTATACACTGCAGAGAAGGGCCACTGAAGGGAGGGCTACTGCAGAGAGGGGCACTGCAAAGCTACTGCAATACACAGATGTCTCCACTGCAACGAGGCTGCATGAATGGTCGAACTGCCCACCAGTGAGCCAAACTGTGTGCTCCGATTCATGTCTAGACAATTGAACCTCAGTCAGGAGGTGAGTTCTGAGGTAAGGAAAAACTCAGAGGATATGCCCATTAAGCTAAAGAGTCAGAGGGTACCCTCTGAGAAGTAGGGGACCAGGAGAGATGAGTGAGATGGAAGGTTCCTGGACGATGGAGGTGTGGGTCACCCCCAGGGTGAGAAAGGAACTTGAGAGGGAAGGGGAATTTTAGTGGTCTGATGTGTATGGATAGGCTTGCACCCTGATCAGCCACACAGTCCCTTCTTGATGACTCCTCTGAATGTTAGAGATTAACTCCTTGGCTACATAGTTCCTGTTGGAGACTTTAGACTGTTTTGTGCCAAAGCACTGTCATCCAGAGGCTCTTCTATTGCAAACAGGCTCGGCAACCTGGCTCTACTTCTTCCCACAGCCCACTAGGACTGGGAATAAGACCAAGATTTATCAAGTGCTCAAGGTCAGCTTGGGCCCTAAGAGAGCAATGAAAATCTAGCTGGTGGCCCTGGGTCCAGGCCCCTGAACGATGATCACTAGGAAAGTCTTAGAGTGAATCGAAGTGTCCCTTCCAAACTTCCTGAAGATTGAACTTCAAAAGAAGCCCAGAAGAAAGATCAGAGACAAAGAAACCTGAGAAAGATATAGTGACATAGAGACCCAGAGAGATAGCAAAGAAGAGACAAAGGAGAAATGCAGAGGAAAGAAGACTGACAGAGAGAGATGGATGGAGGAAAAAGAGAGGAAGAGACAGTGGATAGGGCACTGGACTTGAAGCTAAAGAGTCTTGGGTTCATATCCAACATCAGACATCTACTAGCTATGTAAACTTGAACTTATCTCCATGTCTCACTTTTGTCATTTGTAAAATGAGAGGGTTGGACTGTGTGGCCTCTGGAGTTCATTCCAGCTCTAAATCTATGATTCTATAAAGAGAGAGAAATAGGTAGAGATGTGGGGAGATGTGGTGGCAGGAAGGGGAGAGCAGTCAAAAGGACAATATAGAAAGATCAAAGTCATTCCAATGTGTAGAAGTGGGGAGGATGGTGATGACTTCCCAGTTGATGGGGACTACCTGCTCCTGTCTCCTGATTGGGGAGGACAAAGAGCCTCTGATCAAAGAAAGAGCTCAAAGTGAGGCCCAGAATAATCCCAGGCCATGAATAGCCAATTCAGTAAGATCAGACTTTAGACAAGAAAGGCTTGTTTGTACATCAAAAAAGGTGCCTGCCCTCTTAGTTCAGCCTTTCAAAGCCCTGTTGCATCTAGGTTCCTACCCACAAGTAGCCTCACAAGGTCAAAAAAGACAAGATCACGAAAGGGACATGGCAGAGGCAGGGTGGGGGAGGAGGAGACATAGAGGTCACCTCCACATTTCAGGCTCTCATAACAGCTCTTAAAAACTCATGGCTAGGGCCCCAGTTCCCTTCAAAAGGGAGTATATCAATTAACACATATTTATTAAGTGATGACTATGTGCCAAGCAAACATAAGGACAAAGGATGAAACAGCCTACTTCAAATGAGCTTACATTTTAATGGGAAAATATGTTTTGGAAAGAGCAAAAAGCAGATGGGGGGACCTAAAGGAAACTCCTAGGCATTGGCCTCTGCTCACAAAGATACTATGTTTACCCACATCAGCCTTAGCTTTTCCTGGGTTCTGTGCCTCCATATCCCCCATTTGAATGATCAGAGTCAGAGCCAGACTCTAAGAGCAAGACCTACACTTCCTCCACCACCTCAAATACTTCCCATTTCTATGGGTCTCTCTTAATCCCCCAGGAAACTTTTCTCCCTCAGCACATCCTCTTTCTCCTAGGGATTCCTTCCCCTGAAGTACCTTCCTCATTCTAGATCCTTCCTTCCCTCCTTCCCTTCCCCAGGGACCATAGGCTTTACCTCCCCCACAAACACTAGGTCTGGGCAGACTGTGCCATTAAAGAGATTCCTCTCTTGGTCTCTGTCCCTTGCCCCATCCTCTCTCTCCTTTTCTCATTTCCTCCCTTGTTCTCAACCAAGCCCATACTGTGCACAGTGGAGATTTAAAGCTGATAGCAAGAACTGCAGTGGGTCAATGCAACTCTCTCTTCCTCAGGTTCTGGTGTCATTCACTCCCTACACAGGGCGAGTATGCAGTCAGGCAGCCGGGGACTGAGACAGATTCATAATTTGTACAGTGTGACTGATGTTGGGGGCACTCTCCAGCCCACTATAAATCACCCCCGACAGGAGAGAAATCATTCATCCAGAGCCAACTGCCTGAGGAATCTCCAAATTATTCTAGAAATGATGACCATGTGCTTTTGCTGTTCCCACTCCCCAGGATTCTCCACGCCTGCCCTGAAGCTATATGGCCCTTTCCTGAATGCCAGACTGAGCTGTGGCCCACTTCCCCTAAGATCTACAGGTGATGCTTACCCTAAGATGCCACAAGAAGCTATTTCCTGTCCTGTGGGTCAGAGGTTCCTGGAAGGTTTGCCCACCCTTAGCTACTCAGTCACCCACTGTCCTATCACCTTTGCTCCAATCCTCACCTGCAACTATCAAAAATACTGAGTCAATTAGTAAACCATGCTAGGCTGAACTGGTTGATGATTCAAGACTTTAGATTCAAGGATGGTTTTCCTAATGGAATGGATCTTGCCATCTGAGAGAACCTGATCCTAGATTCTCAGTGGCTAGGATTTTAGGATCTGGGATTGAGGCAGCCTTAGATCCATGGATCTGGACTGGTTGGGATGCTGGCATCTGAGTGACTGGGGTCCTGGGATGTGAGTAGTCAAGACCCTAGCATCTGGATGGCTACAATCCTGGAATCTAGATGACTGGAAAACTATGACCTTCCATCCTCATCTCATGCCTAGATTTCTGTGAAAGCCTTCTAATCCATCTCTCTGACTATTCTCACTTCCTCTCCAATCTATCCCATATAGGCTTCTGGAATAAACTCTCTTAAGCATTGGTATTCAATGATATGGAGACAAGAGACATAGATTCTAGTCTTGCTACTAATTAGCTCCTTGAATTTGGGGGAGTCATTTCTCCTCACCTCTATGAAACAAGGGCTTTGGGCTAAATGATTTTGAATTACCCCTTAAATTGGTGACTGCCTATGTCCTATATTCTTCTCTTGCTCAAAAACTGACAATGGTCCATTATATCCAAACATGTGAACCTACCATTCCAGGTGATCTGGCCCCAAACTTTCTATCCAAACTTTTCTACCACTGTACCCCAAGTGCCCTCTGCAACTACCAGCCTTTTCCTTGTACCCAAAACAAACCATGATCATTCCAATCTCAAAATATTTGCTCATGCTTTCCACCACTATCTCTAGCCTAGGATGCTTTCATCTTTTCCCTCTTCCAATGCAAATCCTTAGAGTCTCTGCCATACTACTCAGAATTTGATTAGCTTCAACTTTTGAGTCTTGTTGGCCCAACCAGACAATGAGGGAGCTCACTGAAAGCAAAAGACGTGTGCCCTGAAGCAGGCAGAAACTAGAACCTTTGTGAAGCAGGACTGGACTTTGAATCCATGGACCTAGTTTTGCTTTTTTTTTTTTGAGGGAAATTGGGGTTAAGTGACTTACCCAAAGTCACATGGCTAGTAAGTGTGTCAAGTGTCTGAGGCAGGATTTGAACTCAGGTCCTCCTGACTCCAGGGCTGGTGCTCTACTCACTGCACCACTTAGCTGCCCCTATGGACCTAGTTTTGACTACAGATTCTGCCTAGGTTGCCTTAAGCAAGTCATTTGTCCTCCCTGAAATGTAATCTAACTACTTATTACTCTTCTTCACACCATAGTCTTTACACAAGACCTTCCTTCTTTCATCTCTCTATTTTGCATAAGTTGTGCCTCATACCTAGATCATACTCCCCACTCATCTCTGCCTCTTAGAATCCCTAATTTTCTTCTATGTGGGGCCTATTCTGATTCCCCAGCTGCTAATGCCCACATCACCACTTATATATGGACCTCTGACGTCTACCCCTACCCCATAGAATACAATCCCCTTAAGGATGAGGACTGTTTTATTTATGTCTTAGTGTCCTCGGCATAGTGACTAGAACATTATAGGCATTTAATAAGTGCTTGTTGATATATTGCTTGATCTATAAGCTAAATGACCTTTACAATCCTTTTCATCTCTGAAATCCTAAGAACAATGAAAAGTAGATGCCCAGGAAAAGTGGCTGAGTGATGGATGGGTCGTAATTGCTCTGGATGGTTGCTATTTAGAAGCCCTGAATCCAGAGCTGGCAGCCTTAACAAATCCATTCCCCTTGCAAAATATCTCCAAGCCAGAATTTTAATATTCCCTCTCAACCAACACCAAATACACACTTCAACAGAAAATTGTAGGGTTTCCAAGGAATGGTAGCAGGGTAAGGCATGTACAGATGGTGCCTACTCACCAGCCTCCCAGCCCATGGTGGGTAGGAGGGGAGATCATGTGTGTTTGTGTTCGTGCTCATGCGTGCACACGTGGAGGGGAGTTTCTTGAGGATAAGAAAATGGAGAGGGAAAGTAAACATGACTGTGTTCTAAATTCCAGCAAATAAGCTGGCAGATAGGGCAATAGAGTGAAATGAAACCTTAGTTTTCTTACCCAAACATGAGCAGGTCACACACACACACACACACACACACACACACACACACACACACACACACACACACACACACACACACACCATACTGGCACCTAGGAAGAAATTCAGTCAGCAGCTAAATCTCACCATTCAGTGAGCCAGAGGAAAAAATACATCTGATGGAAAGAACAAAGACTCTCTAAGCCTGAATGAGTTGCAGCGAGGAAGCATGAGGTGTAGCAAAAAGAACTCTACTTGGAGTTAGGAGATCTGGGTTTAAATTCTGGCTCTGCCACTGACTCCCCGACCTTAGGCTAGTGGTTTCCTTTCTCATGGCCTCAGTTTTCCCAAATATAAAATGAAGGAATCAGAGTTGATGATCTCATCAGTCCCTCCTAGGTCTAATATTCTGTAGTTCCAAGATTCTATGGAACAGATAGCAATGAGAGAATTTGGCGGAGAGGCAGTGGATTGGATTTAAAGGGCAGAAAAGAGAGCAGATCACAGGAGCATAGATTTAGAGGTAAAAGGAAACTTAAAGCTGATCTAGTCCAACTCCCTCATTTTACAGATGAGGAAACTGAGGTTCAGAGAAGATAGGTGACTTGTCCAAAGTCATTTAGCTAGTAAGTGGGAGAATCAGAATTTGAATTCTAGTCCTGTGATTCTAAATTCAGCCTTCTTTCCACTGTATCACAGCCTCATGGTAAGAGCAGGAGGTAGAATGAATATCAGTGGGTGAGTGACACTCTTTCTTGTATGGGGTCACTGCCAGGGTTTTCCTGGGCCAAGCTTTCATCCTCTGCCACCCCACCCCCACCTCCAAAGGAAGCCCAGTTCCTTTATGTTCAGCAATAGACCTGGCAGTCTTCTTCCCTTATTTCTGGATCTGAATCTGAAAAACCCACCTGACTTGGGAACTATTGTACCTTGCACTAAGAGTGTAAGATAATAACACAAAACTGAAACCCTTTCTGGGCTCCTTATTTATAAAGTGAGTTAAACTAGATGGTCTAAACTAGAAGGTCATCTACAACTCTGACATTCATTTCTAGTTCTGACATTCTATGTTCTAAGGGCCTTCCAAACTCTGATATTCTAAGTTCTGTAAGAGGGTTCAAGTGGGTACTGGAGACAGGGTACATTTGTATCTTTTTAAAACAATTTAACTGTTTTAGAACATTCTCTTCATCTCCCTAGCCCTTACTCCCAGGCTTCCATTTTTTATCCCCAAATTACCTTCAAAAAGGATTTTTTTCAGCAAAATTTGGAACTCTGCAAAAAATGTCTCAAAACAAAGTTTCAGAAATAATGAGTGCCATCACAGGGAGGTGCCCACTTGTTCCCCTAACTCTCAGCTTCCCAGCCTCCAAAGAATGATCATCCCCCCCATACACACATACATGATATAGATGGATAGAGAAGGGAACAGGAACAGGAGAGATATTCATTGGTTTTTTTAATGGGACAGGACCTAGGAAGTGTGACCTGGATCCAGAGATCCATAACCTTGGTGACCTCTACTTGCCCTATGACTTGAGTTATAAACATTGGTTTTTAAAATCTGTGAGAGGAAGGGCATTTGGCAGAAGAGGTCCCAACTTCCTAACAACTCCTGGAATTCAAGAACAGACCTCGGGAAAAAGCTCTATTACTTTCTGAGGTAGAGCCCAAGGCAGGAAAAGACAACTTTCCCAAGGTCAGTCTCAGGTGTCTCAACCTAACATGTCTACCAGAGGCCACAGACCCTTGGACCAATGCCTTCCTTCTTGGGCCACTCATGAAACCTGCTGCTATGTCTGTCCCTTGCAGCCCCCACCAGCCCTTTTGGCCTCCAGCCAAGCCTTTTCTGGTTACATAACACTCTTGCCAAGGTCACTGCTTCCTAGAGGGGAGCCCTCTGCAGACACCTGCTCTGTAGTCCCAAGGACAACAGAAGGTAACCAGGACTCTCTCAAGGAAGCAGTGGGCTGAAAAGAAGACTAGACTAGTCATCCGGGGACCTGGATTTTAATCCAGGTTCTGCCACAAGCCCATTGTGTGACCTTGGGAAAACCACTTTCATTTCAACTAGAGGCCTCAGTTTCCTCATTTGTAAAATCTGGTGATTTACAGACTAGAAGATTTGTAAGGTCCTTTTCAGATCGTTCTGAGATTTTATGATTTAGGTTCAGGGGAAGTAACCTTCTCCTTCATCCCATTGTGAAGGGGAGGGGCTCTCTCCAGCTCAGCCGCAGTGGGAGGCTTTGTGGCCCAAGGAGATACAGAGTGAGTGCTGGGGAGTCTAACATCTAAGCAGCTATGAAGGCTTAGCCAGACCCTGCCTGGAACAGACAGCAGCTCCAAGGCGCGCTCCTCTCTGGCTACATGCATACCCACCTACTATTTGGCTCAGCTGTTTCTCCCCGGGGACCAGTCCTGGCCTGCTTTCTCCTGCCACCATAGAGTCTGGAGGCCATAGGGAAAGGAGTGTTAAATATAGTCTTCTCCCAACCTTTCCTTAGAGCTGCCATTATCAGCTTCCCTTCCTCTCTTCTCTGACTACCTTAGAGAACCCTGCTGCCCTCGCAGGAGAAGCTAGAGATTCCTGCCCAGGCTTGGGGGGTGGGCGATAATTGTGTGTGAGGGGAGTAAATGAATGGGGAGGTGAGGACCAAGAACCTGTCCTGTGTCTGAGCTGCGGTGATAGGACAGAGGTGGAGCACGTTCTTGCCTGGGTATTATCTTTTTGCCTAAAGGATTGTCCCGCCATTCATTAGCTATAAAGATTCTCCCGGCCTCACCCCACCCCCATTCCCTCTCCTAAATAGGTGATTTATCTGCTCCCCAATATTCCCCGCCACTAGCCTCCTTCCACTTCCTCTAAACTAGTCCCATTCCAGTCCCCCTTCTATCGCCAGAACTGGAGAGGGAAAGCTGGGTTGGACCACAGATGCACCTCCCCCTCGCCTCTTCCCGCCGGCGAGGGGGTTGGGGGAGGGGCTACCAGGTGCGAAAGGGAACTGGCACTCTGGCACACACATACTGGAAGCAAAACTTAACCCATAGGTTCGAATGCAGGTTTTGCTACTTACTGCAATGCGTGACCTTCAGTAATCCACTTAATATTTCTGAACTCAGTTTCTCCATCTGTACAAGAGGAGGTTGGGCTAGATTCTCTCTAAGACTCTTTATAGCACTGTAACCTAGAATTCTGTGATCTTCCCTCTCTGGACTTTTTGAGAGTCTTCCTCCACCCCAAATCCAGAGCTCTCCGTCTGTTTGCTGGGGGTACCCGGGTAATTTTGGGACCCCCAAACACCGAGACCGTCTTCTGAGGGGCTCACGGAGCACATCGGCAGTGCCCCCCAGCGGCAGAGGTGTGTCCTCAGAGGGAGCAGGAATGGAAAGGAAAAGGCCCAAGCCCAGAAGGTGGGGATGGGGGTGGGGAAAGGGTATTGTTATTTCCCAAGAGGGTGACGGAAGAAGGGGAAAGAGGCACTTACCCGCGCATAGCGGGATGAGTAGGGGTCTTCAAAGAGCGCCCAGATCCGTGGCTGCCAGCGGCGCCAGAAGCCTCCCGAGCGACCGTCGGGTGAGTCACTGAGCGCAAGGCCCTTGGTCATCTCCAGCTCGTCCTCCCCGTCTCCCGAGTCACCCGCGCCATCACCGTCTGCATCCTCGGCGCTGTTGTCCAGAGGCGCTCCACCGAAGCTATCGAGGGCTTCTTCGGCGTCTCGGTGCTGCCTATAAGTCATCCAGCAGCAGGGCTCCACGTCCGTCTCGTCGATGCCCCAGAAAGCCAGTTCTTCCTCGTACAAGGGTCCGCACACGTCAGCCGGACAGTGCAGCTTGCCCGTTCGGTAGTAGTTCAAGATATGCGCAAACACGCCCGGGTGCCGGTCGAAGAAGAACTCGTCTGAGCGCGGGTCATAGTCAAAGTGGCTGTGGGCGTCGGGCTCGGCCAGCCAGGCAAGCCGGGTCCCGGGCAGGGTGCGCAGGGTGCTGCGGTACGTCTGGTGCCGCGTCCCGCCCACGTTGATCACGATGCGGTCGCTGTCGTCGCCTTGGCCCATCGCGGCTTCCCCTTAGGCATGTCGCAGGCCAAGGGCACCCATGGGAGCGGCGGACTGGGATTCTGGGGCTGTTGTAGGATAGTGGGGAACGGTGTCTTTCTCCCCAAGACCCTGGGAAGGGGGGCGCAACGACGAACAGCACCTGCAGGAGGGCAGGCGGGAAGGTGCTGCGCCTTCACAGTTAGAGACAGTCTCTCCTCTCACCGCCCCGCCCCCTACCCTGCGGCGGCGACCCGACTTCCTAGCACCTCTGACAGTCCCAGTCCCCCAAATACAAAAACCCTCCCCCCTCCCGCCACCCCTTTCCAACCTCTGCCTCTATCAGTCGGAGTGAGATGGAAAGAGACAATGAGCCCTTGGAGGCTGTGTGGGTCGCGGGAGGGGGGGGGAGGTCCTTGCTGCCAGATGTGTACAGGCAGTAGCGATGTCCAGCTACAGAGGAGGAAGAAGAAGAAGGTGGGGAGGGAGGCTGAATGAAGGAGGCGCTCAGCTGCGGGCCGGGGGAAGAGGAGGAGGAGGAGGAGGGGGCCGGGCTCGTGCTCCCATCTCAGCAGCAGCGTGAGAATAAATACATAAATAAATAAATAAATAATCTAAGGGAAAATCGAGGAGCCTTCCAGAGCCCGGGGACAGCAGGAGGGCAAGGCGCCTGCGTTTGGGGGTAGAACGAGCTGCTTTCCCGGGGTCCAGAGGATGGAAACAGAGGGACTGGAAGGCGGGGGCTCGTTGGTTCCTCCCTCCGGGAGGGGGGAGGGAAGAATTACCAGCAACCTCCCAGCCCCCGGCACAGGCGAGGAAAAAAGCGGGCCACTGGAGACGCAGCTTGGAGCGGAGACAGAGCGCAAGGAGCCGCTGGCTCCGTTCTCCTTCTCCTGTGCTCCCTTCCCGCCGTGCCCGCTTGCCTGCCCGGCTCCCAGCGCAGCCTCCCCGGGGAATTGCCCGACCCTATAGGTAGTGGGGCCCGGGAGTTGCTCTCTTGCCGCCTTCCTGTGCGCCTCTGCGCTCTGCGCTCCTCTGCGCCTTTCCTCCTTCTCCTTTTCCTTCTTCTCCTTCTCCTCCTTCTTCTCCTTTTCCTTCTCCTTCGCCTTCTCCCCTTCCTCCTCTCTTCTCTGCTTCGCTACCCCCGCTTCTCTTGGTTAGGCTTCGCTTGTTTCACGGGCACAGTGCTGAAGGGACAGCTCCCGAAGCTGGGCTGGGCTGGGCGGTGCTGCGCTGGGTGTTAGCCCCTGTCTGGAGCTCGGTCTCGGATTCTGTTTCTATCCTCCCGGGTCCCGCTCCTCCGAGGCGGCTCTCTGTAGACACAAACGGCTGGGCTTGGCGTGGGTTGGCTCCGGCCGCTGGGGGATCCCGGTCCGTGGAAGGGGGCGCTGCACCTAGGAAGTCCCTAGGGCCGGGGAGGCTGGGGGAGGCGCGGGAGCCGGGAGGCGGCAGCAGCTGACTAGGCTGCTGCTTGGGGAGGTGCTGCCTCTGTAGCTGCGGCTCAGTCCCAGTCCAGCCCGCCCGGTCGGTCTCCGGACACTGGCACCCAGCTCGCGCAGCCGCACTCGCCAGCTGATAGAAGCGCCGCTCTGGGTCCTAAAGAGCCCTATCTCTATTCTAACTCCCCTCCTCCCACTTCACCCAGTCCTCTCTCCAACCTAGCGCTTGTGGAGCCCAGAGGAGCCGGCAACGAGACGTAGTCGTTATGCGTTAGACTAAACACCTTGATTAGGTCACCCAGCTCTTTGCCCTGGCCCTCATCCTGAGTAGCCCAAGGCTGTAGAGAAGAGAGTTCTCCTGGAGGGGCAAGACCTCCCGGGGTTGGGGGGAGGGGCGAGACTGTAGGGAGATGAGACTAGTTGTAGTGGGACTTGGGACAAGCTCAATCCCAGCAAGCGTTGGTGCTTAGCCAAAAGCTGTGACTTTGTCAGCCCTTTTCTCCAGCTTGTCAACAAACAAATCTACTTCTCAAACACAGAGACTTCCTAATCTCCTTATTGGGAAGAGAAGACGGAAGATGTGACTGAGACAGGAAACCCTGATAGACGGTTAAACCTCATCTCCCTTTCTCGCCCACCCCAATCCTGGACACTGCTTATAGGATTTTAGGTTCATAGATTTAGAGCTAGAAGGTACCTTAAAGGTCATTCAGAACAATTTACGAGGCTCAGAGAGGTTGAGAGTTGCCCAAGGTCACCTAGGAGGTGATTCGGCTAACTGGCTATCAAACTCACGTGCTCTAGTTTCAAATACAGTCTTCTCTTCATTGTATGGCACCCCCTCGTTGATCTCAGAATTTCTCCTTGACACCTCCCCTTTACACTTAACCAGGACCTCCAAAAATGACCACCACCAAGTTACAATTACTTGGATACTCTCCAGTGGCGCTACAGTCACACTGATTGTGGACACTTGTCACTAACTGGAACCTCCCCACTTACCTTCTAGTCACACTGAACCCACAGAAACTGACCCTCTCAATGACTCTGAATATTACCCGAATCACGCTCCCCTGGAAATTCCCCAATGACACCATTCATAATCACATTAATTCTCAGCATAGTGCCTCTAGAAACTCCCTCTTGTCCCCACAGTCATATTAACCCTGGAAACCCCCTCAGTGACTCTATAGGTTCCACTTAGTCCTTCATTTTACTGAGCCCTGACTAATACATTACTTCTGGAGACCTCCACTACAGATAGTAATGTCCAATGGCAGCAAGCCTGGAAACCTCCGTCTTAACCCCGAAGTGAAATAAACCCCTTTGGTTACATTGAACCTGGACTGTCTCATAATGGACCTTCTACAGCAGGGGAGAGAAACCCGTGACATATGGCCCTTTAGGTCTTCAAGTGAAGCCCTTTGATTGAATCTAAATTTCACAGAACAAATCTCCTGAATAAAAGTATTTGTTCTGTAAAACTTGGACTCATGGAAAAAAAAAAAACTTGTGGAAAGGCCACACCCATGGACCTAGAAAGCCTCAAGGCCCCAGGTTTCCCACTCCTTTTCTAGAGAAAAAGAATCTAGGCATTTCCCCAGTCCAAAGTTGCTGCCCTCCCAAAAAGGGAGGACCTCTCTGGTCTGACATCATGCCTGTCTACTGTCCCTACACTCTCTTCTTTTAGGCACTTGTAGGATCAGGGCATGGGGTGGGACAGGATTCCTCTCACCTATTAGTCTGTTATCCAGTAAGAGGATGAAGCTGCACCTAACACATCCTACCATGGGATAGGGGGCTGTTTATCCTATGAGTCAGTTCTCAGTTCAGCATTGCCCACTCCAAACACACACACACACACACACACACACACACACACACACACACTCACACACTCACACAGCACTACTCTCCTTCTTGAAGTGTTTGATTCCACCAGGGAGAAAGAAGGGAGATAGTTGAGTGACCAGTTGCAAAGCTGAGTATGCAGAGAGGAGAGAGGGTTATTGATCTCAGCCAACCTCAGTGGAAATGGTACTTAGACAGATTGTCCAATGGACAGTTTAATTAAGAAGCCATGAGGCCCTTATTTAAATATTGATGCATAGATTGAGGACACAGGCAGAGGGCCCCCCCAGGGAATTCACTATTCAAGATTCCTGTAGTGACTTAGAGTGAAACCTGTGAAAAGAGACCTATCTCTTCTTACTCACTTTCTGTGTTCTGAAGCATAGCTTGATTCTTCTCCAAGCCCCCAACATTAGAAGTCCCTTCCCCTCAATGAGGAAGTAAGGTATGATGGTTGAAGAGAGATGGAGGAGGGGAAGTGCCAGAATAGGGAATAAGAGTCACAAAAAAGGAAAAGAAGTAGGAATCTGAGATCCAGAGAAGGGCAAGTGACTTCTTCAAGCTTACATTGCAAGTAAACCAGAACTCTTTCCCTCTGACTCTTTTGTTAGTAATATGTCTTGTATCACTAGAGGAAGAGATCGACAGATAGAGATATATTGCCATATTTTTCCCCAAATCTGAGTGCTCTCCCTCACATAGACCCCTAAGGGAAACAAGAAGTCACCTCACTATTCTGATCCCAATATCTTGACTTCCAGACACAAAGAAAGTATTGAACCTCATCCAGTCCCTTTGAGCTGGGGCTCTAAGCCAGGTCTGAGGCACATTGGCAGCATTTCTGGGCCTGTGATAGCATCCTGACACTGGGATAAAAAGAATACCAGAACTCCAGGTGCATTATACAAGAGAAGCTGGGATAGAATCAGGAGTTATGGAAACTTCAGGGCAGGTCCAGAACTTCTGGGTGGGCCAAGCATTCTCTACTGCCAGAGTAGTAGTTGGGGGTGCTCAGCTGAGTCCAGGAATATTTTTTCCTCTCAGAGTCAGGTCTTTCCCCATGCCATTTCCTATTCCTTCTAACAGAGGTACACAGAAAAAGGTCTCCTCAGCTATTGGAGGAGAGACTGAGACACCTATAGACCAAAAACAAAATGACAGAGGGGCTTGAGAAAGAGACATACATGGAAAGATATGTGCTCATTGTACCAAGTTCAGCTCAAATATCAACTCTTCCAAAAAGCTTCCCATGACCACTACAGGCCCCACTGATCTTGGGAAGAATGTATGCCTCTGGGCTAATTTGGGTGAGCTTATTGATATCATGACAATGCTTTTGAAATAACATTTATCTTTGTTTTTCCTTGATAACCATGTCTTTTTAAATTACATTGGTTAGTATTTTGCAGAAGAAGGGGGAAAGAGTGGCTATTTATCAAATTAGTGATTATCAAGAGTCTGATTTCAAAGACATGTTCTTTCAAACATGCATAAGAAAGGGGCCAGCTTTGTTTAGGGCTCAAGTGGAACAGACATATGAATAGTGCTTAGTTAGCAACTGATAGTTTAATCAAAGAGATTCATGTGCTTGGGACCATCCAAGCTGTAAGAGGGAGTATTTTTTTTTCAGAACTCTCTTCCTTGAACTTATAAAGTTATTTTGTTTCCCCTCTAAATAAATATGCCAATGTAAACCAAAGACAGTGTGGCTATGAATGAAGGAGAGAGGGGATGCTGGAAACTATAGGAGTCTCACAGGCTGTCTTTGGATAAAGGAAATCTTGGCACCTAGAGATTTGAGGCTTTAAGACTCCAGCCATAGGGAAGGTGTGGGGACATTATCTGAATTCCTGGCTGCTAGTTGGTGCCATATTTTTATAGATTTCTTTTCTGGGATTTGGCCATTTGAGATGCATGGTTTAATACCAATTCAAGACTAACATTTACATTTGCTGTTATTTTCAGTGGGGGATGAGAAGGAGAAGAGGGAGTCTCATCTACTCATCAATTAGGATATGAGTTCTTGAAGATCTGTGTCTGGCACTCCTATATTTCCCATAGGTACAGCCTAGTACAAGGAGATTGTGGGCACTAGGTGCTAAATAAGGGATTTGTTAATTGACATCTACTGTAAGTATGGCCTAACCAAGTCACTTAACATCCCTGAGTTCTCTAATACATAAAAACAATGGAGCTAGATTAGATCACCTCTGATGTCCCTTCTGACTTTAGAGCTTTGACCTTCCTTAATTGGCACAGAGAGTCAGAATCAAAGATTGTCATAACTAGGTTGGGGACAAAAGAAGAGAGAGACATCAAAGTATAGCACCTCAGCAGGAGAGATTTGGTGAGAGTTGGAGGAATAAGCACAGAGCCCTGGAGAACTGTAGCCCAGAGATTATTTCATGGAGCTAGTGGGATTTCTTCTACTCTAGCCTTCCCTGCTCCAAGATCTAAAATAGATTGATTTGGTCATTTCTACTCCTATGACTCTCGGACTGGGGTCCTGTTGTAGGCAAGGACCAGAGTTCCCAACTCCTCTTGAGTGATGGCCCCTATGAACTCAGATTAAGTCTCAATTTAGGAGCTTGATCTGTGTATTTCTCAGATCTCATTTGTTTTTCTGGATAGAGGAGAGTGTCAGCGATCACTTTGACCCTGGACATTCATAGTCCTGACACCCCTTCCCAATGACACTGGAAATTTCCCATGAACCTGATCTATCACCGACCTCACCTTCCTCATGGTAGATAGTAATAAAGGCAATAGAGAAAGAGTAAGTTGATTTTATAGGGTAGACTAAATGCATGGTAGGGGATGAAGTAGGGAAATACGAGAGGCAGAGAGAGGATCTGGCTAGAGCCAGAATCTGGGATCAGAGTAAAAAGAAAGCAGAGGACAATGAGTAGGTGGGAGGAAGGCAAAAGGTATCCTCCCCCAACACATTCTAAAAATGTGTCTCATTGGTCTGCCACAACACCTCCTTCACTTCACTACCCAACTGCATCTTTCAAAAAAATTTTTTAAAGCAATTGGGGTTAAGTAACTTGCTCAAGTTTACACGGCTAGTCATTATTTATGTGTGGGTGCTCATTTTCTGAGGCTGGATTTGATCTCGGGTCACCCCAACTCCGAGGCCACCTAGCCGAGCCACCCAACTGCATCTGTTAAGTCAGATAGCAAAGGTAGATCCATTGTCACCAAAAAGTCCTTATGAGAATAGACCTGGGGTTACAGGAGAAGCCAATTAGCTCCCATTAACACATGGTACAAATGAATTTATTATATTAGCAAACCAATTCATTATATTGGCAGAGTGTGGGGATAGATTAGAATCCTACAAGGAAGAAATCTCAGTGATAATCTAGTCTAAATGAGGAAAACAGCCTGGAGAGAGGATTTTTTTTTATTTGTTGAGTCACTTTTCATTTGTGTTCAATTCTTCATGACCCCATTTGGGTTTTTCTTGGCAAACATACTGGAGTTGTTTGCCATTTCCTCCTCTAGCTCATCTTAGAGATGAGGAAACTGAAGCAAATAGGGTTAGGTACTTGCCCAAGGTCACATAGGTAATAAGTGCCTGAGACCAGATTTGAACTCAGGAAGATGAGTCTTCCCCACTCCAGCCCCCAAACTCTATCCACTGTGCCACCTACCTGCCATATCTAGAGAGCACCAGGTGCTTTAGAAGATCAAGTGAGAGGGGATGGTAAGGGATCATGAGTGGAAAGGAGCTGATTTCCTTTGGACCATCCTTATGAGGGTCTCAGAGATGTCCCAGGGTCCAGTACAGACACAGAAAATGCCACTTTCGTAAGAACCTGACCTGATCAGAGCTGAAAGTTGAGTTGAGCACCTTTTGGAATCATCATATCGGGCTCCATTGTAGGCCTGGGTTTGGGTGCCATCTGGTGGCCACATGTGATTTCTGTCTGCAGCCACCTACAGCTCTGCAGGAGCAAGGAAGCCTAGGGGTATTCTAGGAGCTAAATAAACCTTTCCTCAACCATAGCTTTTTCAGCCCTTTCATCTCCATTCTGTTGACCTTAGGGGAAAGATGTGGCATTTGGTTCTTGTGACTTGAGACCCTTTACACAACTCGTATGTATGTGTAGACATACAACTAGGGTATGGAGGGTAGAGATTCTTACTGTGCCTCGGGTGGGGGTGGGAGGAGTGTAGTGGCTAGTAGAACCTAAAGAAGGTGCCTAAAGTCATGGACAAATATACTGGGGCTGGAATTCATGAAAGACTTTCACACCCTGAAATAGAAGCATAAGCAAACATTTGAGTTTCAAATGGGGCCAGAGAAGGATGACCTTTGCATCAACTCTAGCCCCAACCTCCCCTGATTCTGTCTTTCAATGTCCCCCCATTCTTTTCCCTAGCCACTCATCATCAGCATTAAGTACTCCTTTGGAATTATAGAATCACCTGGAATTGGAAAGGACCTCAGAAACCATCTGATTTAATCAGTACCTGAATAGGAATCCTCTCTGCAACATCTCCAAAAAGTGATCATCTAGCCTTTACCTGAAGATGATATAGTGACAGGAACTCATGACCCTATGCTCCTGATAGTCTCCACCCTACCCGAAACTTGGCCTCCACCCCTGAGTTCCCCAGTTCTTACCGGTGAGTTTTCACCTGATTTTTGCCAGGTCTTGACTATCTACAACACTTCCCAGATGCTGCCTCATCATACTCTCACTAGGGTTGCTCTCATCCACCTTCTACCTCTTCTAGTCTCCTAATCTCTTTCCTGTTCCTCTTTATTGCCTTCTTCCATTGGAATATAAGTTCTTCTGAAGGTAGAGATTGTCTTTCTTGCTTCCTTCTTTCCCCTGTTTTTGTCACAGTATCTGTCACATAGTAAACACTTCATAGATTCTCTGTCTCCATCTCTGTGTCTCTGCCCCTTTGTCCATCTGTCTTTCTGTCCATGTGTCTCTATGTGTCTCCTCTCTCTCTGTCTCTGCCTCTCTCTATCTCTGTGTCTGTGTCTGTCTCTCTGTGTCTGTCTGTCTCTCTCCCTACAACCCTTTCCACTTTGGTTGGGACAGCTTTAATGGTCAAGAAGAGTTCCCCCTTCATCTTACAAAGAACCTAAATCTGATTCTCTGCAGCTTCTACCTGGTTGCTTCTAGTTTTCCCCATATAAATTGAAGTAGAATACATCTAATCTCTTTTCCATTTGGCAGCTCTTTAAACACCATGTTCCCCTGCCAAGACTTCTCTTCTCCATGCTAATCATTTTCATTCCATTCATCCAATACTTGTAAGGTATGGTCTTCATTCTTTTTCCCCATTCCTGTAACACACCTCTAGATGCACTAGCAATTTCCTTCCTAAAATGTTGCCCCAGAACTCAGCATCACACTCCAGATATAGTCTGTCTGGGACAGAATGCAAGAGAAATAGAGCCATCCTCATTTTGTACATTGTGCCCTTATTCAATGCAATCTAAGAGCATATCAGCTTTTTTGTCAGTCCTTTCACAACCTTGGCTCATACTGAATATTTCATCCATTAACACACACCCCTAGATATTTTTCATATGAACTGTTGTGTTGTTATGCTTTGCCCATTCTGTGATCCCAGAGAAGGATTTTCTATTGACCCCAATTAAATTTCTTCAGATTAGAATGAGCCCACAATTCTAGCCTATGAAAATGTTTTTAGATCTCAATTCTATTGTACAACAATAACAATTCTCCCAGAACAAATTCTGGCCATCTGAACATTTGATAAACAGTGTTGAACATTATAGGGGAAGGAGGATCTTGGGGCTCTCCATTAGAGACCGTCCTCCAGGCAGACATTAATCACTGCTCTTTGGGTTTACTCACTCAACCACATTTTATCCACAAAGATGTCATGAAAGATTCTGTCAAGTGACTATCTAGAATCCAAATATTAAATATTTTTGGCATCCTCATAATCTGCTGATCTAGTAACCCTAGAGAAATTATATTAAGCTGGGATGACTTACTTGCTCTTGATAAATTTATATTTATTCATAATGACCACAATTTCCCTTTCTAAGTCTTCTCTCTAATAATGCATTTTAGAATTTTGTAAGGAAGCAAGATAAAGGCATTCTAACATAGAATTTGAAGCATCTACCTTCTTTACTCTTTGGAAAACCAACACACCACCTGCCCATCCCTGTTCCTGTGGCACATCTTTCATTTTCCTTGAATTTTCATTGATAACTGACAGCAACCAACCTCAGTTGTTCCTTGAGTGTGTAGTTCATCCAGGCCTAGACATTTGAACTCACAGACAAATGTTAGGTTGTTCTCTTGTCATATCTCGTTTCAATTTTCTGTAAACCATTTTACTTCAATCTTTCCCAGTTTAATGATCCTTTTGGTAGAGAAAATAGAAATAGAAACAAAATAAAAACTAGTTAATCATGCTTTTTTCCCCTCAGTGTTTATCATCAGGATCCGATTCACCTGTAAGCAGTGGTCCCATCCCTTCTTTAATCTTATTTTTACCCTTTCCAAGATATAAACAAGTCCGATTGATTATCTTCAGGATTCATTAGAATATTGTCATTATAGGAGTATGCTGCTCTCCTGTATTTGTCCTTTTTTTTGCTTGGACTTTCTTTTTACAAATCTTCCATGAAAAGTGTTTCCGAAACATATTGAAGTCATACAAAATTTCTTGACAGATTCAACCACAGGGACACATTTGTTCAGAGGTAATAATAGCCAGAAGTTGTATAATGCTTTAAGATTTGTATAGTATTTTACAAATGCTGTCTCATTTTATCCTCACAACAACCCTCGGAAATATTATACTATTATGATTCCTACTTTTCAGATGTGAAGCTTAAGGTTAAATGACTTGCCCAGGTCAAACAGGTAGTGAGTGTTTGAGATGGTAGTTGAATTAAGTCTTCCTGACTCAAGCTTCAACACTATCCATTGTGCCCCCTAGCGGAGACATTAAGTGAACTAATAAGTGTCACAGAGTGTCCTGTGCAGAATATAAATAGAAGAATTCTTTATCTATTTGGGGTTTCTCAAGATGCATCTATTCAATAACCACACTTAAAATCACAGTGGATAAAAAAATGCTCATTGCCTGATTATAACACGTAAGTCTGGGCAACTCAAAGAGCCCTCTTCTTTCCAGGCTCCAAGGCTAGAGCTGTCCTCTGGGTCATAGCAGTATTCATCTCCTGGGTGATGGGCTGCACAAAAATTGAACGAAAGAAATGAGTCTGGATCTAATTTAGGAAAACGTACAATGCCTTCAGTGATCCCAAACTATTTGATACTGCAAAGACCTGGTTTTTAAAACCAATGTTAACTCCCAGTGATGTTATAGTGTTGTGAATAATAGAACATCATGACCTTGGAAAAATCCAAACTCTGGGTGATTCAGAGGACAATAGGAAGGAGAAGTGTGTGTGCATTCATGTGTACTTCTGGTATGCAACTCATCATTGAGATCATGCTGCAACCCATTATAATTACAATACAATTAATGAACTACAGCATAACCCCAATGATGAGTTACATATCAGAAGAGATGTCAGAGACATCTTTGGAAAAGAATATGACCATATATGTGTATTCATATATACACATATACATACATACACATATACCTGTATACATACACACATATCTATCTGTCTGTCTGTCTGTCTTTCTATAATACCAAACCAGGTCCTATAGTAAGGATAAAGAGCAAACAGATGGGCAGCCTAAGTGCTGCATTCAGAGACCAAGAATCCAGAGGATGAATTCCAGAATTGGATAAATTATGATGATGATGATAACAAAAAAGAAGAAAAAATGTATATGTTATCTCATTTGATTCTCACACCAACCCTGTGAGGTGCTATTATTATCCCCATTTTACAGATAAGAAAATTGAGACAAAGAAAGGTCAAGTGATTTGCCAATCATACAGCTAGTAAGTTTTTGAGGGAGTATTTTATTGTGGGTAGCTTGACTGAGATGGACTTGTTCAATGACATGAACAAGAATTACATCAATGGAAAGAGCTGAGACCCATTCTGGTAGAGGGATGAGGGGTGAGGGATGAGAAGTTAGTATACTAAAATATGCGAACACATACTGGGGAATTAAGGAAAGGGAAGGGAAATAAAGCACGAGAATTCACACAGTAGAAACCTGTCAAGATTTTTTTTTTTGCTTTTTTTTTTTAGAGGGCAATTGGGGTTAAGTAACTTGCCCAAGGTCACACGGATAGGTTTTTGTGTGTGCGTTAAGTGTCTGAGGCTGGATCTGAACTCAGATCCTTCTGACTCCAGGGCTGACGCTCTACTCACTGCGCCACCTAGCCGCCCCCATCTGTCAAGATTTTAAAGGTAGCATCACCTCCCTCAGTTTGCATAGAGTACAAAACTTCCCATACCTACTGTTGGAATAAACCAGTTGGTGTTCCTGTCGGGGCCTCTCCCACAGCAGGCAAACTACACTGATTTCATCATCCTCTGGCCAGAGGGCAATGGGACCATAGGTTTAAATCTGAACCCTGTGAGCATTATCTAGTCCAATCCTTTCATTCTAAGTGGGGAAACTGAGGCCCAGAGAGATTAAAAGACTTACAAAGTCTGAGATTCCAACCCAAGCCCTTTCACTCCAGATCTGGAGTCCATCAATTCACTGGAGGTATGTCATTCTGGGTGCACATATTGGTACAGGGGATGATAAAAAGGAAAGTGTCGTCTTTTTTTATCTGTGCATGAACTATCTATGTATGCATACATTGTGTTTCCATGTCAGCATATTTCCTGCGCAGACTGTTCTTGCTCCTGACACTGAAGTCAGCGTACTTTGCTGAGCAAGCCCAGACTCTGTATTCCGACTTGCACTCAGACCAGCAGAGAGTCCTCCTCTTTCCAGGCTCTTAGGAGAGCTTTCCTCTGGGTTGTAGTTCCACCAGACAACTGTAGGGGCCGCTGCAGTTCAATGAGTCACCCACCCCTGCATCTCCTGCATCCAGTCTCCAGTGTTGTCCCAAGGCATTCTGTCTGCTTTCTTCACCAGGCAGTACCGCCTACCCCTTGCCATTCCCCACCCACCACTGCACAAAGTCTGCAAACTTCACCTTCACTAAGCCACTCCTTCTGAGACACCTTAAACAATTCCCGACTCTCTCCTGGGCCTCAGACTCCCCATCGATATAAGGTAGGTGTGGGCATAAATGATCTCTAAGCTTCCTTCCACTGAACAAATATATTTATTTATTAAACAACGACTGTGTGTAAGGTCATTTGCCCTGTGCTGGGAATACAAAGATAGAAAACAATACAGTCATAATCCTTGCTCTCAAGGAATTTACAGTTTGGTATTTGCGGAAGGGACAGGTGATGGAAAGACATCATCATCATTTATATAGTGATTAGATTTACAAAGCAATTGGCATAGTGTACCGTCTTTTTGATCTTCATGACAACCATGTGAGATAGATACTCCAGCTTATTATTACCCCCATTTTGCAGATGAAGAAACTGAGGCTGACAGGGTAAGTGACTTTGGATTAGATGTTGTCTCAGGTCCCTTCTAACTCCCAAAGCTATAATTCTATGATTTGTCAATGGCTACATAGTATCAGAAGCATAAAAGCAAAAATATGCTTCCTCCTAACCTTTACTATGTTTTGTTGTTGTTGCTTGGATGGGTTCTATGGTTTGGAAACTCATTCTGCCAATGTGCATGGACAGCTGATTTATAATTTGTTCTCAGAGGATGGGCTGAGACACTTTAAAGTTAAGCAATTTGTCCAGGGACACAGAGCCAGTGTACATCAGAGAACAAACTTGAATCCAGATTCTATTGATTCAAAGGCTGCTCTCTATTCTCTCTGAAAAACTATTCTCTTGCTATACTATGCATACACATACAACTCATAAAGCCCTAAACTTTCTGGCAACCCCCTCCCCCCCAAATTCTTACTCTCTGTTTACACTACACACTATTTGTATGACCACTGGCAAAGTCACTTGATCTTTCTAAGGCTCGGCTTCCTCTTCCACTAAACAGGGATAATGCTGGTCCTCTCTACCTCACAGGGAAGATGTGAGGAAAATGCTTTGTGAACCATTAACCAGGTATAGACATTTGAATCACAGTTAGCATTACTATATAAGGGAGAGTGTGCACAGGCAAGGTCAAACTGAGAAATGATAGATTTGATGAGAGATCACTTCTTTGGTGGATGGGGTGCCATTGCCAGGGAGGGCATTGTAGAGCAGGTAGCCCCTGACTTGAGTCTCAAGGCCTTCTAGAGACAGATTTGAGGTATGTGTGGCAGGGAGAAGGAGTTACAGCCAGGAAGAGACTCTCCCAAACATAGTAGATGGTATAGGCAAATGGGGCATAGGAAAAAGAGGGCAAGACAAGATCAGGGAATAGTTAGTAGATTAGTTTGGCTGGAACAGTGGTTGGCCAAATACTTTAAGAGCCTTGAATGCCAAGCTAAGAAACATGTACTTAATCCTATAGATAAGCAATAGGAAAATCAATCTAGCAACATGTAAAATTAGAAATGGAGAGGAGAAGAGAATTAGGGGCAGAGAAATGAATTGGGTGACTATTTCTATAGTCCAGGGAAATAATGTGCTGCTTTATTAGGGTGGAAACAGAGGGAAAGAGTCATGGAGTGGCATTTGGGGATGCTAAGTCAGGAGCAACTGACCTCTGCTCTGTTCTGGCTCTTCCATACCATGGTTGAATTCCTTTCCTCTTGTTGGAGGTTGGGGGAGGAGGAAAAAAGAGGTAACAAGGTGAAGTAGATAGAGAGCTGAACTTGGAGTCAGGGCTTGAATCTGTGCTCAAATCTTGTTTTTCTCCTTTCTTGGCTGTGTGAACATGGGCAAGTCACCTCACTTAGTGAGCTTTGATCTTCTCATCTGTAAAATGTAGGTTCCATATAGTACCTACCTCAGAGAACTGGCAGGAGGGAATACTCAGAAAACCACCTTACAGCATTTTATATCACTTATCATTAAAAGGCAGAGCCAGTAGGTATAAATTATCATCTTTATTCAGCACACCTGAGCAGAGACAACACTGCCCCAGTGTATAAATAGTCAATGATTGCACCACAAACCACACCTGATAAATATGTCGCTGGGCTGTGTGTGTGTGTGTGTGTGTGTGTGTGTGTGTGTGTGTGTGTGTATGCATATGTGTTCGCAAAGCAAGCCCTTATTTACAGAATAGATTACAAAAAGTATTACAAAATGTGGTCCTGAACTGGGGAGCATGGAAGAAGTGGGGAGGGTGCATAGTCCCTCAAGAACAAGCACAGCCGTTCCTTACTGAGGGGAGTGGGGAAGAGAACCAGGGACCTGGGGCCAGGAATCTGTCCCCCTATGCCCCGGCAGGCACTCGGAAACCAATAAATTAATGTTGGGGGGAAGGGAGGAGGAGACAGAAGCACATTCCAAGGAATCCTCAGAAGCCTTAGACTTGAATAAGATGGCCCCCTCCCAAAGTCTAGTCTGACCCGCCCCCTGGAGCCACAGGTTGGGGGGGGGGGACCAGGAGATTTGGGAATGGCCCCAACTCAGAGGACCTGATAGATAGGGTTAGGATTGGGTATGGGGCTAGGCCCAGAAGTGCTGTCAGCAGAAAGCTGGGTACTCCCACTGGGGAGAGGGGAGGGAATGTGGGCACCACTCTCACTCAGAGTAGTGGCCTCCTGTGGGGAGCAGGGTGTGCCCTCTCCCAAGGGCAGCACGGGGCATGCAGACCCCTCAGTGGAAATTCGCTCTACGATGCTGGAGAGGCAATCCAGGCTGGACACAACCAGTCCCTTCCCAGGCTTGGTGTCTGTAAAGAAACAACAGAAATTAGGGATGAGTGATAGATTCAGAAGTCCAAGGATGGGATCTTGGGGAGCTCATAGACCTCACTCTCCTATACACAAACCACTCCTCTGTACCCACTATACCAAGGTGGCAGAGGTGCAGACATTGCCACTGACTTGCTATTGGGCAAGTTCCTTAAACTTTTTTTTCTAAAATGAGGGAAATGAACTAGAAACCTGTAAAAGGATGGGTTAATCCCGCTAAAAGTACCCTGAATTATGGTCCTTCTGTCTCTTTTGGCAGAAGGCCAGATATAGGTAGACCTGGCTGGATAGTGAATTTCATACACTGGATGTAGGAACTCAGGTGCTTGGGCCTGCAGCAGAAAGCACTTGATACCTACCACTTGGAGAATCACTGTAGTAGCTGCTGTCATAGCCACCTCTATGCCTGGAGCTGCAAAGGGGTCCGCTGTAATCTATCTGGAGACAAGAAAGCAGACCCTGTCAGACCCTGTTCCTCCTCCCAACTTCTGTTCTTAGCACATCCAGCCCACCGCAGGGCTTCAAACAAACACGGATATCTCCTCTTTCCTTCCTGAGACCCCAGGAACTGCCCCAAATTTCCCACTGCTGGGGTCCTGTGTGTTTCCTAGGGATGGGGACTCAAGTAATTCGTAGGAGCATTAATATATGTCTAGCAGGCACCCTGGAGACCACCTAGCCCAACCTCCTTATTACACAGATGAGTAAAATGGTAAGTGACTTGTCCAAGGTCACACAGATGAGTTAAGCAATAGAATAAGGATCTGAACCCAGTTACATTCTCTCCGTAAGCTAGACTCCTCCCTCCCTGCCCCCCTCAAATGGAGTAATCTAGAAACACTCCACCCCCAGCTCCACCATAAACTTTCTGTGTGATTTGGTCATATGCTCATTTGTTAAATATGGTAGTTGAACTACATAATTTCTAACAACTTTTCCAACCCTTCTCCCCTGCCAGCCCTGCCCAGCCCCATCCAATGGTTCCTCTCCTATGGCATCAACAGAAAGATTGCCCCAGACACCTAGGTACCAATTCATAGCTCCTGGGGGGAGGGTTTCTATGCCCCCCCTTTAGACCTCATGCAGTGATTTTCCTTCCACAATCTTCACCATCATCCTCCTCTTCCCTTCCTCTCTCTCCAACCCTGCCCACTGGCCCCGTTCGTTCTGCCTCCACCACCTCACCATGCCATCCGAGCAGTTGGAACGTGGGCTGGATGCATCCGAGTCTCCGCTGTAATGCTCAACCACACGGGCTTGGGCAGTGGTCCCCTGAGGATAGAAGGCAGCGGTGCTGCCAGGGGGTGCCCCGTCCTGGTCTCTAAGCAGTGCCTGAAGCCCCTCGATGTATCTGATGGCGTTCCGAAGAATCTCCACCTTGGGCAGTCGCTGGTTGGGGTTACTCGACGTGCACCGCTTCAGGGTCTCAAAAGCTTCATTCACCTTGCTCAAACGGCGCCGCTCCCTCATCGTGGCCGCCTTGCGCCGGTCCGCATTGGTCGTCTTGCGTTTGCACGCCTTACAAGCCCACAGGAGGCAGCGGCCAGCCTGGTGGTGACCGCTGGGCGCGCGCACGTGCTCATCCTCCCGGGCGCCCGGGACCGCTGCGGGATGGTGCGCGTGCTCGTCGGGCTTTAGGAGCGCGCCCACGTGCACCAAGCGTGGGTCCAGGTCCTCGAAGAAGCGCAGGTCCGGGGAGTCAAAGCAGGGATCATCGTAAAAGTCGTCAGCTGTGGTAAAGGAGCAGAGGGAGCTGTCTGGTCCTGCTAAGTCCATGTCCCGAAGCGGGGGGGGCAGCAACTCCATGGTCCCGCAGGAGATTCGGGGAAAGCTGTCCTCGGTGAACCGCTCTTGCTGTCTCCCTACCCCGCTTTCCAGCTCGACGGCAATTAGAACCACAGCTCCCTAAAGCTTCAGATTCCTTACGAAGTTTTTTTCACTCGAGACCAGAGGGAAGGGGATCCGCACCCTGGCAGAGGTATGTGCCCTGGAGAGAGATTGCAAAATAGCCCCCCACCCACCCCACCCTGCCCTACCTCCCCTCCACACTTTATCAGGAAAGAGCTGGCTGCCTCCAATGCACATGTGGGGCTCCCCCCACCCTTGCTCCAGCCGCTGGTGCTCCAGGCTATTTATTCAGAGCCCAGGACCCGCAGTTGGGCTTTGGGAGGGGGCAGTGAGGGGCTCCCGGAGCCAATAAGAGTGGCCTGGGATGGGGGGCGGAGACCGATGGGTCCGAGGATTTGGGAAAGAAGAGATCCAAAGGGGAGGGGAGGGGAGTGTCCCAGAGCCCGGGCTGAACGACTTCCCCTCCTCTTCTCTCTGTCTCTCCCTCTCTTCATCTCTCATACCACCCACTGCCCAAGAGTCAGCTCAGCTTGGCTCTCTCCTGTCTCCGCTCCCTGAGCGGAGTCCCCCCCGCTGCACCGAGCCATGCCCGTAACTTTTTTTTAGTTGCCTTTTCAGTGGGTCCCGGGACCGCCTCCCCCAACGGATTCTGATTCCCTCAGGGCTCCAAGGGTCGGCATGGGAGACGTGGGTTCTAGTTTTGCTTATTAGCTGGGACCTTTGGGCACGTCCCTTCTCTCTGGCCTCCCTCCGGTAGCCCGTTTGTAAAATGGGTGGAGAGGGTGTATTGGAATAAAGGTCTCTGGTGCCTTTTCAGAGCGGAAGCTGGGCGTAGCCTTGCTGGGTTCACTTCTCTTCTCTGATCCCTGTACCCTTTGAACATTTCCTAACCTTTTCGTCCCTGTCACCTGCCTGAGCTGCAGATCAATTTGTCCAAATTTACTGGTATAGAGCAGTTTCCTCACCAGGAGCTCCTTACTACTCTAACGAAAAAACAGCTCCTGGAACAAGAACTAAAAAGTCTCTTGCAGCTCTAAACCTGAGTCAGGAGCGGGGAGAGTGGAGGGGCGTGGGTAGGCAGGAGAGAGCTGCTTGGAGTACTCTTCTGTAGCGTCTCTGGGGTCGCCTGCATGTGGGGGGATATGACTAGTCTCCAGGTGAAGTTACACCTTTTATGTTACCACCGTTACAGAAAAGCAGAGAGACTGTTGTCCTGGGGAGGCAGGAAGAGCTGGCAATGGAACTGGAGAGAGGACTTCACTCTCACCTCCTCCCTCTGTCCCCCAGACCCTGGTTCTCTGAAGTAAGGGGACAGTGGTCAAAGGGCAGACAAGTAAACCAACATTAGGAAGCTCCTATTCTGTGCCAGGAACTGGGTTAATCGCTGGAAATACGACGAAAGGCCAAAAAAAGTCAATCCCAGACCTCAAAGCAGCAGGTGGGTCAAACCCCTATCCTTGCCTCTTGTCGTTTGTGGGGCTTGGAAAAGACTGGCATACCTCGACTCCAGAGGTGTAGGCAGATGGCATCTGAGTGTCCTTATGTCTCTCTTAAAAAAGACTGAATCCTCAGTCTCTGTGCTTATTTCGGAGGCCCCTACCTCATTAGGGTCAGGAGTGCTGGGAGCAGTGCTAAACTTGGAATCAAGAAATGTAAGATCAAATTACAACCTTGTTACATACAGGTGTGTGGATTTGGGCAAGTTGGCTCCTCTCTGGGCCTCAGTTTCTTTTTTTTTTGTAATATAAAAGAATTAAACTAAAGCCAAGGGTTGTTAAGTCTGTTAACTTGTTATAAAATATCTTAGTATTAAAATATTTTGATATTAAGTTAGTTTGGTTTTTAATCCTATGAATTCTGTTTCATGTATTTAAAAACATTATTTCTGAAAGGGGTCCAAGACTGCCAAAGGGGTTTTAAAGCTAAGAATCCCTGGACAAGGGGATTATCTAATATTTCCTCTGTATCCTCTGAAATCAGGAAAGATGGGAAACCCAATTGTTTTCCTGGGAACTTCTCAGATTATTGTCAGACCAAAGTCTGTTTGTCCCTGGACTCTGAGCAACTCCCTCCCACCCAAAATGATGAAAATGACACAGTGGAGGGAGGCACAACATTTGGGGGAAAGGAGAAAAACCGGGATCTTCCTCCGCCAGCCTCAAACCTACCAGCTAGCTCAAAACTCCCAACAGTTTTAGGCAAGTCGATCCCCTTCTGAGTTTCTGTTTCCTCATCTGTGAAGTTAAGAGGTTGGATAAATGATAGCTGGGGTTCGTTCCAGCACTAAGATAACAAGAACAACAACAATAACTAGCATTTTATAGAATTTTAAGGTTTGCAAAGCTTTTTACATGATCTCTTTTGATCCTTACAACAATCCCGTGAAGTAGGTGCCATTATTACCCCCATTTTACAGATGAGAAAACCGAGATTGAGAAAATTTAAGTGACTTGCTCAGAGTCACAGAACTGTTTAAGGCAAGATATGAACCCAGATTTGCCTGACACCAAGTCTAGCATTCTACCTACTGTGCCCCCTTGCTACCTGTAATCTCATGCTCTGTAACCTCTTCTCTCCTCTGCTGCTCCTCTCTGCCTGGACCTTAGAACCTCAGGAACAAGGCAGGGGGGATTTCCAAGTTCACTGATTTCCCTCTTGTTTTTACTGCTTTGTGTCCCAGGTCTGGGAAAAACACAAAGAGGAAGCCACTCTCTTCTCCCATCTCTGTAATGTCTGAAACTTCCATGAAAGTCTTCTGGTGCTCCACTGAGGTCTGGGTTCTCTAAAACTATGGCCCTGGAGAACAAGCTCCAGCAGTTCCTATAAAATGGGAAAGGATTCAAGCAGATACCTAATGATGATCTGTGTCTGCTATATGAAGACCAGCCTAGATAAGTTTGGAAAGACATCATCAGAAGGCTGGCCACCAGGGGAGGAATTATTTTTCTGCTACAGCAGCTACCAAACGTGTGGAAAGACTTTGATTTATATAGGTTGGGGGATTCTTTATACTACTGAAATTAGGAGTCCTGGAAGTATTAACGTTATGTCTGGAAAGACTTGATTGCACTAACCTAACCTTAACCCTGAGACTGCCTCTGCAGTGGAAACCAGAGAGCCTTGAAGAGAGAAAGAAAAAGTCCAAAGAGAGAGCTAAGAGTGGGAAACTCAGAGTTCTAACCAGGTTGGAGCAGGCAGGGATTTGCCTCAGGGTGTTAAAGTTCATAAGGCACTTTCAACTCTTTTACTCTTTCAGAAGATAGAAACTACTAAGTCTGATACTTAGTTATAAAGGACAATCATCCTTTATTAGTTATAGCAGGAAGTTAACAGATGTCATGCTTTCTTTTCCTGGTTGCCTCATCCAGGTGAACTCCTCCCTTGCCAACACTTCCCTCTCTTTTTCCCCAGCAGTGGACTCCCCAGCATCAACCTTGGAGTGTTCCAGACTTCCCTCTTCCCCACATTCTCAATTGAATTTGTCTTAAAAATTGATTGATAATTTCAGCTATACTTTTGGGGAAGCTACATCTCCAAATACTCCCTTAGTTTCCCCTAGTTCTGCTGCTGCAGACCCAGAAATGCTTGTCAACATGACAAGTCAGAGCTCTCCCATACATGAACTTCAGGAAACATTCAAGGACACTGGCCATCCTTATTGCCCAGTACCTTCCTATGTTTCCACAACATTACCAAGATGATAGTGGGACTCTCCAGCCAGAGAAGCCAACCAAATTGCCTTCTTGGGCAGTTGAGTCTCCAGAGCCACTTCCACTTATAAACATCCATTGGGCCTCTGTGGAAAGCAGTCTCCTCTCATAAAAACTGGGGAGAAATGGTGAGAGTTGATTGGAGGAGCCACTTTGATGAAAACACTTGACTCCTAGAGGTGTTTCATAATATACAGAATTTGGGAGACATGGACATGAGGGTAACCTCCCTCTGCCTAACCCTCCCTCACATTGAACAGGCTGATTTTTAGGGGGAGAAGTCCTCTCTCTTTGACTGGTAGTTGATCAAAAGTCAACACTTCCAAGTCCTTCTGATTCTAATGCTGAACAGGAAGACCATGAAGGATTCAGTTTGACTGGAAGATAGAGAGGGAGCCCAGTTGGGGTCTAAGGAACCACAGGTTGTGGGGAAAGGGTCTGTCTTCAACTCCATCCCAGTACTTGACCTCACAGCCACTCACAGGAACCTGCTTAGGTCACCAAGATGGCAATAACAGTGACCTCAGTGACTGATCATCCCTCCTACGAGGGACTCATGTGACCTTTGAGAAATTCCTTGGGCAGGGCCTGAATTCCCAGGGGTCTAGTCATTAATGAATCCAATTCCACAAACATTTATTAAGCATTGAAGATAACAGAGATTAAAAACGAAGTCAATGTTTTCAAGGACCTAAAAATTAATGTGGAGGTGGATAGAACTTACACAAATGAATTTGATACAAAGTCCACTATGATGGGGTGAAGAAGAGAAATTGGAAGAGAAAGGGAGAGATCCCTTTCATCTGACTTGATTTGGGAGAGGTTCATGGAAAAGAAGGAAATGAAAGATACTATTAAAATTAATTTTTTTCAATCATCAAAAAATCTACCCTCTTTCCCCCCAACTCCCTCTACTGAGAACAAAAGAAAAACAAAACCTTCCTATAATCAAGCAAAACAAATGTTCACTTTGTGTTTAAAAAAATAACTACACACACACATCCACATCCACACCCACACCACTCTGAGTTCCTCACCTCTTTGTTACTAGGTGTATAGTATGTTTTATTATTATTCCTCTGGAATAGTGTCTGGTCATTATGCTCACGCAAGGTCCTAAGTCTTTCAAAGTTGTTTGTCTTTACAATATTGCTGTCGTGGTATACATTGTTCTCCTGATTCTGTTGATTTCACTCTACATCAGATCATATACGTCTCAGATTTCTCTGAAACTATCCCTTGCATCGTTTCTTACAGCACAATAGTATTCCATCACATTCATATACCATAGCTTGTTCAGTCATTCCCCAATTGATGGGAAGTTTCCAATTCTTTGACACTTTGAAAAGAGCTATGAATAGTTGGCTTTTGCTTTGCTTAGGACTAATCCCTCCCTTAATCTACCCTCCCTCTAATTTCCCCTTCCTTCTTATCCCCTTTCCTTCTTTCCCTTTTGAGTAGAATGTATTTCTGTACCCAACTCTATGTGTGTCTGTGTATGAGAGAGAGAGAGAGAGAGAGAGAGAGAGAGAGAGAGAGAGAGAGAGAGACTGACTCAGTTCTCCTCCCCAACCCCATGTCTTCTCCCTGCAATGGTATCTGGTTTCCTTTTCCTTTTCCATAGAGGACTCTAGGTGAATGGAGGAATTAAGGGTGAATGGGAGGCATCTCAGGGTGACACTGGGCAGCTATCGGTGAAAGAGAAGGAGGTGGTTTTCAGCTGGTGCTTAAAAAGTGCTGGGGTTCACATACAGACACAGCATAGTGCCTGGCAATAGGCACTTAAGAAATGCTCTTTGACTAATTTATACACAATCAGTACAACTAATCCCAAAAGAAGAGGCAAGGAGAATGAGATTGAACTGAACAGTCACTGGGACCAGATTTTACCCAAATGAGGGGGTGGGGGGCAAATAGGGGAATACAATCTCATGGACTCTGACTCCTCAGGAAAGACAATCTGAATATCTTAGCTGATCTTTCACAGAAGAACCAAAATATTTCATTTATTGAACTCTAAGCCAAATCCAAAGACACTTTAAAGGAAAGACATCTTCCATTCAAGTTAGAAACCTAAGTATCTTAGCATGAACAAGTCTCAAATCTGAAAGAGACTTCAGAGAGAGATCATCCCTTTCCACAAACTTTTGCTCTAAGTGGTCTCAAATCTTTTTCCTTCTAATTTCCATTGTGTCTAGTTCTGCCCTTTGGGGCCAGGCAGAATAAGACCAATCCCCCTTAGCCATAACATTAAAACATGGGAAGAGAGCTATCATGCAGGAAGTCCTTCTATTTCGTCTCTGACAACTGGCCATCTGATGCTTTCTTCTTGAAGACCTTGACAGGGAGCCTGCTCCACCCCTCATCTGCCTTTCTAACCAAAGTAGCCCATTAAATTGTTAGGCAGTTCTGATGAGGGCTTACCTCTTCCTCATCTCTAGCCTAAACCTGCCTCCCCAAAGCTTCCCCTTTCATGCTGATATCTTTGGCCTTCGTCCATTTTACTCTGGGGGGCTCGTCTAGGAGACACTGGCTGTTCCATGCTCTTAATCAGTAGTAGAAAGGATTTATCTGTTCAACCTAGGGAGGAGACAAAGTCAGAGCATGAAGTCAGGACCCAAAGGCTATTTCTTAAAGAAAGTCCCTCCCCACTCCAACATATTAAGCCCTTGGAAACAAAATGTTTAAACTTACAGTCATTTTCTCACACTCAATTTAACTCACAAGCACCTACTCCAGTAGCAAAGTTTCTCTTTCAGGCCTCACTGAAGAATAGGTTCCCTTAAGCTCTGGTAGGTCTTCCCAAGAGTGAAAGAGTTTTGAGAATGGGGCCAGTGATAGAAATGTGTCCATTATCCATTGTTCTGAAAGTCTCCTCACCAGTTTGGCCACAGGGTGATGAATGTTTTTTTTTTTTTTTAGGACAAAGCAATTCTTGATGATCGTGTACTAAGTGTAGGTGTGTGGGGGGGGGGGAGAGGAAGAGATTGCAATCAGCATCAGGGAAAAGAATATCCACATATTGGGATAAATAAGGACAGATCTATCAAGTATTTGAGTAAGCACCAAACTGAACCAAATAAAATTTAAACCATGGGGATGGTAATGACACAATCTGTTTATTATTAACAATTCCTCTTCTGATACATAATAGCTTTGTGCCCTTGGACAAGTCAACTAAATTCCCAGTGCTCTAGATAACTCTTTAAGTCTAACTAGTCAGGAGGTATTATTCATGGGAGTTTCTTCATCAAGAAGTTTCTTATAAGAGTGACTAGGTGAAGTCACTTTCCTATCTACTAATCTATATAAAGTTATCACCTCTAAGAAAGATTGTAAGAAACTAACTTCTTTGCTCCCTTTAGACTTATTCTGAAATTGGGGCTTGCCCTGAATCATGGAATATTACATTTGTCTACTATTTTACTACATTCAGTACAAGCTATGTGCCATGTCCATTTGCTACATGCTGGAGATTAGAAGACAAAAATGAAACAATCCCTGCTCTCTATGGAAGGAGGCAATGTATATAGAAGTAAGAGAAAACAATAAATAGAAGATATATTTTGCATATAGGCACCAGTAACTGAGGAAATAAGGAAAGGCGTCATGTAGGAGGTGGTGTTTGAGGAGAATTTTGAAGAAAACAAGAGATTCTAAGAGAGAGAGGTGAACTGGAATGAATTCTAGGCATGAGAAACAGCCAATGCAAAGGTATAGAAGTGGGAGATCTCAGGAGTGTCATGTATGAATACCAGCAAGAAGGCCAATTTGACTGGAGTGTAGAAGATGGGAAAGAGAATAATGTATAATAATGTATAGTATTCTTAGATATCTCTGGGATGACAGATCCATAGGGTTCTTGGACAGAGTTCAGCTTAGAGGAAGACACAAGGTTGTGCATAGGGTACAACATACAGGGGAATGCAGGGAGGCCATTTTTTATCATGTGACTCTTTATAAATATTTGTAAGGTCATCAAAGGCTCCATCCCCTCATTTTATAGATGAAAGAACAGAAACCCAGGAGGGAGAAAAGTCTTGTCCAAAAAAAAAAAAAGTACAGTGGAAGAATGGGGATTTGAACCTGGAACTGCTAATTCCAAAACCACTGCTTTTTCCACTGTTTTATGATGCCTCTGAAGCACCTCAATGTCCCAAAATTCTACTCCATCCAAAGGGATTTATTTTGTGATTGTACCCTTGTATGTGTAAATTACTATGATTATCTTGTAATGCCAAGCTTGCAAACTGGTTCAGATGACTCTTTTTAAGGGGTAAAATCATATTAATACTTGGGGGAAAGGGTGCCAATTTTCAGACCTTGTCTAGGTCCTGGCTCCACTACCCCTCCTTTACCCCCATATCATAACAATTCCCAATTATATAACATTCCAAGGTTAAATATGCATATGTCTGTGTGTGTATGTTTTGTGTATACATGTGTATGTATGTGTGTTATTTCCTGTAACAACCCATGAGGTAAATCATGCAAGTAGCATCCCCATCTTTCAGATGAAGAAACTGAGATCCAATGCTATGACTTGCCTATCAGTGACACAGATATTAAGTATCTGAGAAGAGATTTGAACCATTGTTCTTACTACTAATGCCATTTCTGTTACTCTTCCCACCACCCTGCACTGCCTCCCAAAGGATTCTGGTCTCTCCAAGTTCTTTCATGGATCCTCTTGGACCCAGCCCCAGCCCAGCCCAACCCAGCCCAGCTAAGGGGCTAAAATTGGAGTGCAGGTCTGGCTCCAAGATGGGTGTGGGGATGGTAGGCTGAGGTGGGGTGGGGCACAGAGCAGGGGGAGTTCACTCTCTGGGAGCCTCCAGCCTCCCTCCAAGTCTCTAGTTTTCACTCTATATATAGCCTCTTCTGACACCTAATCCAGCCCCTCTGGCCAAGCCTCTTCCAAAGGGAAAGGAAAGGAAGGAGTCCAGACTAATCTCAGAGACACTGGAATGTGATAGCTGGGAGGGTCCTTTGAAATAATTTTCCTCCATTTGAGAAAGAGGAAACTGAGGCTAAGACAAAAAAAGACATGTTTAGAATCACATGGTAGCCATTTTATTCCTATATATACCAGGCAGCCCCAATGAATACATATATGCAAACAGATCCTTTTCCGTGGAGAGAGATATAAAGTCCAGGGAAGGGGGGTGGAGTTCAAGGACCCAATTAATGTCTCTGCTCCCAACCCCGAGGTAAAGAAGAGAGGTACTGGCAAGACCTTGTCTGGGGGGGGTGAGGGGAGTCAGATCAGTTACCTCCCTAGCCCCAACCCAGGCCAACAAAAGCCATGGAGCCAGTGGAAAAAATGTGTTCAGTAAAATATAATTAGTGGAAGAGCTAAACTTGTCTCCAGTGTCTCTAGGCAGGGCCTCTAGGAGCTCTAGGTTTGACCTCCCCAGTCATGGGTTTTCCATACCAAATGATGCCCCCTCTTTTCCTTCTTCCACCCTTAACAAAATCTGTTTCTAGGAAAGGGAGGCACTGAGAAATGTGAAGGTTACATTGGACCAGGAATGAAAAGCACTGGCATTGACTCCTACCTCTGCCTTTCATTAGCTGGATCACCTAGAGAAAGGTGCTTCCCCTCTTTGTTTCCTCAGCTATAAAATGAAGGCCTTGAATAGTACTTGAATGTGACTGAATATGATTGCCCCATAAGAGATGATGGAAACAAGTTGTAGTACATGATTGTAATGGAATAGTATTGTGATATAAGAAATGACAAGCAGGCATATTTCAGAAAAATCTGAAAGACTTGCATGAACTGATGCAAAGTGAAGTGAGCAGAATCAGGGGAACATTGCACCCGGTAACAGCAACACTGTGCAATGATCAACTATGATAGATTTCATTCTTTTCAGCAATACAATGATTTGAGACAATCCCAAAGGACTCATGAAGAAAAATGATATCTGCCTCCAGAGAAAGAACTGATAGCATCTGAATACAGATCAAAGCATGCTGTTATTCACTTTTTGCATTTTTTTCCTTTTTGATCTGTGTCTTCTTTCACAACATGACTAATATGGAAATACATTTTGCATGATAGTACATGTATAACCTATATCTAATTCTTTACCATTTCAGGGAAGAGGAAAGGAGGAAAGGAAGGAGAGAATTTGGAATTCAATTTTTTTTAATGAATTTTTTTTTTTTGGAGGGGGGAAGGCAGGGCAATTGGTGTTAAGTGACTTGCCTAAGGTCACATGGCTAGTTTTTTGTTAAGTGTCTGAGGCCGGATGTGAACTCAGGTCCATCCTGACTCCAGGGCTGGTGCTCTATTCACTGCGCCACCTAGCTGCCCCCCTTTAATAAATGTTAAAAACTTTTACATCTAAATGGAAAAAAATGAAATATTAATTTAAAAAAGGAATGATGGATAAGAAGAATTAAAAGAAGCCCAGGAAGACATATGAATGGATGCAGAGGGAAGTAAGCAGAGCCAGGAAAACATAATACATGAATACAGTACTGTAAATAAAAAGAACAAAAAAAATTCAATATTGTTTAATTATAATGATTAAGCCTGGCTTGGAGAAGAGATGAGAAAGTGAACTTCTCTCTCTATGTTTGAAGACGTTAGGTTGTAGAACATTGCAAATACTATCATATTTTTTTTTTTATTTTGGAGGGGGAAGGTAGGGCAGTTGGGGTTAAGTGACTTGCCCAAGGTCACACAACTAGTTTGGTGTTAAGTGGCTGAGGCCAGATTTGAACTCAGGTCCTCCTGACTTCAGGGCCCATGCTCTATTCACTTCGACACCTAGCTGCCTGATACTATCATATTCTTGTGATGTACTGATTAGTTTTGCTGAATTTTTTTCCCTCTTTTAAAAAAAGTTCTTCTCCCTGTCATACTATCTTCTGCAGACATGATGCCTTAGCCTTAGTGTGCTTTGTGAACCTGGTGGGAGAGATAATTGAAGTCAAAAGGGCTTTTTGGCAGCATCCCCTCACATCAAAAAATGGGAGCATTCTATGTTTTGGGTTAATAACCTGAATTATATTCAGTAGAAACCAAGCAGGATGGTGAGGGGTCCAAAGACCATCCTATATGAAAGATGAAGAAACTGGGAGGCTTTGTCCTGGAGAAGAAACTATTTGGAGAGAGACACTAGTGCTGTCTTTAAATATTTGAAGGATCCTCTTGCAGAAGAGGGATGAAATTGGTTTGGCTTGTCTCCACAGGGCAGAATCAAGAGATAGGAGTGCATTGCACATGTTTTGGCTAAGAGTAGAAATAAAAATCCTAATAATTAGAACTATTCAAAAGTGGAATTGGAAGTAGTGTTTTTCCCTTTGGTAGAGGTTTTCTAGGAGAGAATGGATGACCATTTGTTGAAGATAAATTAAAAGGGATTCTGATCCAAGTAAATGAAAATGAGATGAGCTCTGGGGTTCCTTCACTCTCAGTTTTCATGGAAGGGTGCATAGAAAGAGCAAACTAAAACAAGAGAGTGGAATAGACTTGCCCAAGGTCATCTAGAAAATTAGAGGTAGAGATGGTGCTAGAACCCAGGTCTACTGGCTCCCAGATTAGAACCCTTCCTACCATAATACTTGCCTGTGAATGTCAATCCCTAGATTTCTGAACCCTAGGACATCTGTATTCTCAGCCTGGTCCCTCACTTGGGGCAGGAGGGTATCTGGGAGCAAGTCAGAGAAAGATGATTTCAGGTCTGGCATGGAGAAGGTACTGCCTACTTTGCCTACGGGCAAGGCCTGGTTGTAAGCAATTGCCACCTGTCAGATACTCATTCCCTTGGTTTATATCCTCATCCTCATAGCTCAAAGTTGGGGCTGAGAAGTTTGTTTCTCTTGTTTCCCAGTTTCCACAAATTGAGAGGACCACAGGGTGGGAGAGGGGAGGACTCTTTCTGATATAAAGAGGAACATAGTCTTTCCATTCCATAGAGCCAGGACTAGGGCTAAGCAAAGTAGACAGTCACCTAGAGCTTAATTTGCAATGAGGGATAGAGTTGGAATCACAGAATCTTGAGACTTAGAAAGATCTTTTGGGATAAGAATTCCAACTTTAAAGCCCTGTTAAATGTCTATCCAGAGCCTGCTTTAAGGCCTTCAGGGATGGACCTCTATCTCCTAAGTCAACCTAGTCAATCAATAAGCATTTCTTAATTACCCCTATGTGTCAGGGGGCAACTAGGTGGTGTAGTGGATAGAGTACTAAGCTTGGAATCAAGAACTCATGTTCGTGAGTTCAAATCTTGCCTCAAACACTTACTAGCTGTGTGACCCTGGGCAAGTCACTCAGCCCTCATCTATAAAATGAGATGGAGAAGAAAATGGCAAACCTTTCCAGTATCTTTGCCAAGAGAGCCCCAAATGGAGTTATGAAGAGCCAGACAAGTGAAAAACGACTGACCAGCAACATATGTCAGAGACAGCACGGTGATAGATGCTAGGCATACAAAGACAAACGATACAATTCCTGCTTACGAGAAGCAAGTCACTCCATTCTGGGACCACCTTAGAAGTCAAAGGTCACAGAATTTAGAGTTAGAAGGAATCTCGGAGATGATCTGATCTTTCGCCCTCATTTTACAGATCGTGAAACTGAGGCCAAGAGAGGTCAACACAGGGATTTGTTGCAAAATACTGACTCCTTAAAAATGAGTTGGAATCTGGCTTTCTGTCACTTTTCCCTTCTTGTTCTCAATTATGTTCTCTGAGACCCACCTTTTTCTTCCTTTTGAAGAGAAAATGTCCCAGTTACTTTTATGTTAACTCAGTCTTCGGTTCTCTTATCCTTTAGCCTTTAACCACAGTGGTCTTTCCCAGGCCACCTAGCCCAGAGAGATCTCTCTCACTCTTGGCCTGCAGAGAAGTCAGAAACCTGAGCAGGATGAAGGTCAGTGGAAGACTCTCCGCTTGGTGCCAACTCCTCATTCCTTTAAGGGAATGAGGGGGGTGGGTTAGATTTGAATTGAGTTCATGGAATCATAGATTTAGAGCCAGGAGGCCATTGAGTTCAATCCCCTGATTTTACAGATGAGAAAACTGAGGCATAAAGGAACTAAGTGATATGCCTAGGGTCACACAGATAAATAAGTCTCTGAGGCAGGAATGAAATTGTATAGCTATGGACATAGCCAATGTGTTTTGCTTAATTAGGTATATTTGTTACAAGAGCTTGAAAAAGGTTACCAATAGGGGGGTAGGGAGTGAGAGAATAAGATGGGCTGAGGCTACAGTAGGCCAAAAAAGGAAGGAAGAGACAAAGAGACAGAAAGAGAGACAGAGAAAGACACACACACACACACACACACACACACACACACACAGAGACAGAGAGAAATACAGAGAGATACACAAAGAGAGAAACAGAGAGAGAGAGAGGAGAAAGAAAGAAAGAAAGAAAGAAAGAAAGAAAGAGAAAGAAAGAAAGAAAGAAAGAAGAGGAAAGAAGAAAGGAGAGAAAGGAAGGAAAGAAGGAGAGGGAAGAATGAAGGAAGGAGATGGATGGAGGAAGGGAGGTGAAAGAGGAAGGGAATAAGGAAGTAAAGAAACAAAGAAAGAAGGAAGGAGAGAAAGAAAAAGAAGAGAAAAAGAAAAGGAAAGAGAGTCATTAAGGCATTTTTTAATGGAGAGAAAAAGAACAGAAGGAAGACCAGATAAGAAGGACAGGTTTGAAAGCTATGGATTGATCCTACTATGAACTTAAAAAGCAAAAGGTATAATACACTTCTTTACATTACTTCATCCCACACTAGATTGGGAGAAATGCACAGTTTAAATGAACCTTGAAACTTACACTCTAGTAGAGGGAGAAGACACTAGCAAAAATAACTGTAATGATATGACATGTGTATTAGCGAGGCAAGGAATAAAGTGTTACCTAAGATCCCCCTTGTTGCCCTGAAAGGTCAAAGGTGGAGTGGGATGGAATACACCCAAGACACCATGGAGGAGATGGTCCTTGGGTTGGGCTCTTCAGGATGGGTGGAACTTGTGGAGAAGATGTTCCCCCTAACTGGAACAATGGGAACAAAGACAAAAAGGGGTGTTTGGACAATGGCAACGTGGGACGGGGCTAGATTTGGGATTTCAGCAGTAGAAGTAACCCCTGGATGAGGACACTCCCTCTATCCCTTCAAGTGGCCACCTTCTTCATTTTCTTTACAACTTACAGTCTTCAAGAGTTGCCTAGTGCCCTAAGAAGTGGAGTGGTTTCCCAGAGTCACAGAGCCAGTGTGTGTCTGAGGGGCATCTTGTACCCACTTCTCCCTGTTTCCGAGACCAGCTCTCCATCCCCTATACCATATTACCTCTCAGTTGGACAATTTAAAGGGAGAAAAGCAAGCAAGCAAGAATGTTTGATCAGAGCATTAGTGGAATGACCAAGTTTGTCCACAAAGAGAAGATGAAAAAGTGTTCCTGCCACCCTTATTTACCGAAATGGGGGACAATGGAAATAGAACATTAGAGATTTTGTCAGATTCAGCTGAACTGTTTTTTTTTAAATATTATTTTTTTATAAGGGATGGTTCTCTGGGCAGAGGAGTAGAGAAGGGATACATTTGTAAATGAAGATATAAAAACAAAAGATCTATATACCCACATTTATATAAAATAGACACATATATGTCTATATACATACATATAAATCAACATACATATATGTGTTTATATATGAAGAACTTGCTCGGATAGAGTTTGTGAATGGGAATATTAGGTAATAAAACTGGAAAGATATGTTGGGAAAAAATTGTGGAGGCCTTTGAATATCAGGTTAAGGAGTTTGGACTTCAATTTGTAGGACATAGAGAAGTATGGACAGATTTTGAACAGAGCTGAAAGGAGCCTTAGAAATCCTATAGGGCAAAATTTGCCCAAGGTATGAGGCCGCATTTGCTATAGTGCAAATTTGCAGATGAGGGGATGGAATCCTAGAAAAATTACTGGCCCAGGGTGATGCAAGTATTAAACAATACAGACAAGGTCCAAATCCAGGTCCTTGATCCGTCATGTTTTCCACCATACCAAAGGGTAAAGAAGGAATCAGAGTTAGGAATCATCTGGGAATACGTGTGGGATGGCATTGGTGGGGAAGAAACTTTGGGGGAAGCTATTGAAATGGTCAAAGTGAGAGGTCTGAAGGGCCTGTACTAGGATGATGACTGGAAATTGAGAGGAGAACAATGCAAGATGGTGAGAGGGAAGAAACCACAGGACTCAATGCCTGATTGTGAGGAGCAATTGAAGAAGATGGAAGAATCCAAGGTAACTCTGGGTTCTGGTGCCTAATGAGAACAGCCCCTCTCCAAGTCCTCATGGATCTAGACATTCTCCTGCTTTCCTTTCTCCATAGACTTGCATGCTACAGAATGAGACTAAGAGGTTGATAAGGAAGGAGCAGGCTGGCCAGAGTTGCCCCGAAGGAGGGTCTTCCCTCTCCCTCCCTGCCTGCTCTGGTGTTTCCTCCTCCTGACCTAATGGACCACACCTGCTGGGGACTGGGGGCTGCTGAGGGGCCAGGATTAATGTGCACACAGCCGTCAGGCTCCAACCCGCCAGTGGCCCCAAGGACAGGCTCCAGCTGCTGCCCTAGCAGCTGCCCCCCTCCCCCCAGCCACGTGCCTCTCTTAATGGTCCAAGGAAGCCAGGATCCCCCAGGAGCTCAGCAGGCACTGTCCTGCCTCGGAACTTAGGAAGTGGGGTCTCACGCCACATGACACTCTTCCATGAAGCCCTTCTTGTCCGTTGGTCCTTGGATGGATCTGGGGAAGTGACTGATAGGTTCAACTGCTGCTGTGACTTCGGGTGTTTTTAATTAAATTAAATAAATATTTGTTTAGGACCTACTGTATGAAGAGTACGGTGTTGGACATGGAGGGAGATATAGTCTAGACAAGATTCAATCCCTGCCTTCATGAGGTTTGCAGTCAAGAAAATAATAATTAACTCTTATGTAGCACTTCACCCATGGGAGATGGATAGATGGACTGATAAATCATATATTATATGTTGATAATATATATATTATACACAGAGACTTAACAATTAGAAGAGGCAGCCCTAGGGAGGAAGTCTCTGGAGGTGAGTTCAGCTTCTAGTGAGGTGAAGTACAGAGAATCAGGTGAACTGAGAGTTCTTTTGGAAGGAATTCCCCCTTCAGGTGGGGAAAAGGAAATAATACTATGAAGCAGTGGAAAATTGCTTGGAATGGAAAGCAGGATACTGGCATTCGAGTCATAACTGACACTCACTGGGTGACCGTGAGTCATTTAAGTCACTTCCCTTGTGGTTCCTCAGTTTCCTTATTTGTCAAATAAGGGAATTATACTACGTGGTGATAAAGGGGTCGCCCAGATCTATAGTGTAGTGGGGAGAAAAAAATTCCCTAAATTTGGTGTTGGGCAAACTATTTAATCTCACCTATAAAATGAGGGAATTAAATTAAATGACCTCAAAGGTCCCTTCTAGCAAGGGACCAAGCATCAAGCTCCTACTTTACACTCTTACTGTGCACTGTCCCAGCACCCCAAGTGCATGGGTTGGAAAGGGGCAAGGTATTATGTCCACCAGGCATTAGAAGAGCTATCAATATCAGGGTTAAACACAGAGAAGAGGGGTGAGGGTGAGGTGAGATAATCAATGATCCTATTCCTCCATGTGATCAATAGTCCCATTCTGGACAGAAGAAATGGTACAGCCTCCTCTCCTCAGGTCAGCCTGATGAAAGAGAGAGCATACCAGATTCTTTAAACACAAAAAGACTAGCAGATTTAGGGTCAGAGGATGTGGGTTTAAATTCTAGCTCAGATACTAAATTAACTGTGTGTATGAAGCAGTTCAGTGCAGTGATTTCAAATCCAGCCTCTGATAATATCTTTGTGACCTTTGGTAAGTCATTTAGCTTTTGTTGGGTCTCAGTTTCCTCATCTGTAAAATGGGGGAGTTGGATGGAGGACCTCTGAGCACCCATCTAGAGATAACACTATGATCATTTGAATCTGGGCAAGTGACTTCTTCTCTCTGGTCCTCAGGGAGGACAAGGGATTAAACCAGGTCAGTTCTAGGGGCTGATCTAAGTCTCATTCTCTCATATGCACTAGTCTCCAAAACACAAAGGGTCAGAGTGGGAAGGGACAGAGACAGCCCTGCCCTCCTGCAGAGAAGTAGTCTCCTTCCTGTCAGAGGAGAGATGGCAGAACTTTAAGAACCTTTCCAGGTCATCTTTCCTCCACCCAGTTACAGATGAGGAAACTGAGGCCCAGAGAGAGGAAGGGGCATCAGTTCCTGCATCAAACAGCCATAACATTAAATGCCTTCTGTGTGCTGGGCACAAGGTGGAGGTCGGGGATCGGGAGAGGGATATAGATAAATAAGTCACAGTCCAGAAGAGTCATTCTAAAGACAGCTCACAAGATGTGACCACAGACCCTAGCCAGCCTCCCTATGATTATTCGTGTTCTCAGTTTTCCAGACCAGTGCAAGGTACCTCAGCTTTTGGTCCCAGGGTACTCACCTTCCATTGGTTTCCAAACCTTCCCAGATCACTGACCTAGCAAGGGACCTTGAACCACCTGATCTTCCTAGTTACTGAGCCCATGTGGATCCTCAATTACCCATCCCTTTCTCCTGCTATTACTATAGGACTCGGGTGCTTTGTTCTCTCTCTCCATGCCTCATTTCCCCCTTCTTGTCTCTTCTTCACACATTCACACCAGGGAAGGTTGATTTAGTAGGGAAAATGGAATGTAAGGAAATACAAAAATTCAAATATGATACAGCATGGTATGGTCATTACAAGAGTATATAAAAGCTGTCTGCTACAGGGATAGGAATACTTAGCTTCTAACATCTCATCACTCTCCCTATCTGTGTAAATGTTTCACGGAGTGACTGACGTTACATCTACAATTTCTACTCCTTTGGGACCTTATGGCCTCTCTTGCCACTCCACCATGTCACTCCAAGCCATATTGACATGGGAACTGGACTTCTTAGGTCCTCAGGTCTGGGTTCATAGGTCCATTTAACAATCCCATGCTCACTCTCAGCCAATTAGGAAGATCTGCCCACATTTCCTTTGGAATCACTAACTTTACAGCTTCTCCTACAGCTCTGTGACTTACTATCTTGGTGACCTTGGGCAAGTCATTTCTGTAACTCATCTGCCAAATGAGTGCTTTCCAATGCTCAACTTTTAATCCAATACTTCCTCTTTTCCTCATGGACAACCTCCAAAAATGGAGGACACAATGCATACAATATTTCAAACTTGAGAATAATTCAGCCCAACAAACTGGTTACCCCAAAAGTTAGTATATATGTACACACGTATATGTAAATATGTACCTATAAACACACATATATACACCCATACATATATACACATACTCATATATAATATACACATATGCACACATTAACTTTATATAAATTAACCATAATTATATATGTGCATAGATACATATGTTTATATGTGTATACATATTCACTTTGGGGTATTTATATGTTTATATAAAATATCTATTTAGATAAATATATAAATTTAAATGTTTATATATTTATACAAATACATTTTAAAATGTTAAAATAGTTTATATAAATATATTTATAAGTTATATAAAATTTCAGTATACATATTACATATATAGTTATATAATCCCTTTTCTTTCAGGGATGCAGTGCATATATACATATTCAATATATACAAAAACTCTAATGTGTCATATGAGCGTATAAGAGAGATATGCAGTTCTTATGGGGGGGGTCTAAAGAAGAGTAGATTGAAAGAAAGAGGAAAAGAACTCGTGTATGAAAATATAGCAAACCAATAAGTATTTATTAAGTACCTACTGTGTCCCAGACACTATGCTATGTACAAACAAGATCTGTGCAGGATGAATTGGAGACGATCTCATAGGAAGACACTGACATTTGGGGGGATTAGGAGAGGCTTCTTGAATATGGTAGGATTTTAGGTTAGATTTGAAAGATGCAATTGAAGCTTGGAGACAGAGAGAAGGAGAGAGAGAGAGAGAGAGAGAGAGAGAAGGAGAGAGACAGACAGACAGACACAGACACAGACAGACACAGACACAGAGACAGAGAGAGAGACAGAGAGAGACAGAGAGAAACAGGGAGAGACAGGGACAAAGGGAATTTGAGGCATGGGGACCAGCTAGTGAAAATGCACATGGCAGGGAGATTTAGTGTCTTGTCTGAGGAACAGCTAGGAGGGCTTTCGGGTCAATAGATCACAGATTACTTGGAGGGGAGCAAGGTGTAAGAAGACTGGGGAGGCAGGAAGGGACTGTGTTCTGAAGAGCTTTAAGAGCCAAACGAATGGTTTTATATTTGATCCCAAAGGTAATAGGGAGCTGCTGGCATTATTGAATAGGAGGGTGACATAGTCAGATCTGGGCTTTAGAAAGATGGCTTTGGTAGCTGAATAGAGTATGGATGAGAGTCGGGGGGAGACTGGAAGCAGGGAGACCAAGCAAACAGCTATTGTAAGAGTCTGGGAAGGAAGTAAAGAGGATCTGTGCCAGAGTGGTGGCAGCATCAGAGGAGAGAGGGGCTTTACCCAATTGATGTTATGGAGGTACAGTCAACAGGACTGTGAATGAATAGAGGAGTGGAGTGGGAGTCAGGGGTGGAGCATGGCCCTTAGGATGGGAGCCTAGGGGACTAGAAAAATGGAAATGCCCTCAGAAATGATAGTTAAATTAGGAAAAGGTTTGGAGGAGGAGATAATTTATATGAAGATAGTATTGGGCTAAAAGGATAGAAGAGTGAGCTAGAGACAGATTGTAGAGGGCCTTGAATGCCAGCCTAAGGAATCTGCACTTAGGAGTCAGCAGGGTAGCACGGAAGGATTGTGAGCAGAGAGATATGACCATAACTACTTCAAGAGAAGAATAATCTGGTTAATCCAAAGCCGCACAATTTTAAATTCAACAAGCATTTATTGAATACCATGCTGGGCACAGTATATCTGTGACAAATGTTCTGAGTTCTCTACATGACGCCACCATGGATGGGGGGTGGGGCGAGAAATGACCCCTCCTCTTCTAGGGTCAGGGCCTAGGGTTCCTTCCTATTCTTCTTCTCCCACCCCCATCCCTTGAAGCACTGGAGATGCTGGGGGGCTAGGAAAGAGGCTGCCCCCAGCCTCTGGTATGAATGGCTCCGTGGCCCCTTGTGTCCCCTTCTCTCTGCCAGTGCCCAGTTTCTGCTGGATGATGTAGGACTCTAAGTATTGTTTGCTGCAGCAGAGGCGCCAACAGGCCTCCCCACCAGAGTTTGTCGGGCAGCTCGCCAGGCCCCAGAGCCCCCAACAAAGCCGAGCTCAGGGCAAGCAGGCCAAGCTGATGACAGATGTAGAGGGGCTGGTGCAGGCTTCTGGGCCTCCCCCAGAGGGGGAGGAGACTAAGCAGCATCTGAGGGGGAAGCCAGGGGCCTGCCCAAGTGTTCCACTGCCCAACCCAACAATCCCACCACCTCTCACTGGGGAGAGATATTTAGCTCTTCTGAACACTCACATCTCAGGGGATCAGCAAGAGACTGTGGGGCAGGTGCTGGTATCCACATGTTGTGGATGATGAAGGTGAAACCCAGAAAGGAGAAGCAACTTGCTCAGATTCCTATAGTCTCCTATAAAGCAGAGATATTCCTATTGCACAAATAGGGAAACTGAGGCATAGGGCTGCCTTTAGGCAAGTTTATTTTTCTAATCAGTTGAAAAATCACAGTCAATACTGAAATCTAAACTGGCTTAGCTTAGGAAACCTGGAGGGCTCTGGAAAAAGTATTGCACTCAGGTCTGAAGGACGCAAGAGGAAGAAGTCATGGGAGGGAAAAGGAAAGGAGGAAAGAGATCACTTTTCTGGGTTGTGGCATAGGGCTGGCACTCAGAGAGAGAGGTGTGAGAAAGGTAGGGGAGAGGGGGGAGAGGGGCAGGATAGGAAAGCAGTGGCATGGCCTGAAGGTCCCTAGAACTCACCCAAGGGCACACCCTCTCGGGACTGCTCAGGAGGGAGTGTTCACTGGATGCCCTGTCCCTACCCCCCACCATGCTATCCCACCCTAGCTCCGTTCTCTCCAAGACAACCAAAGACTGTCCCTTGCCTTGTGTCTGCCTCTTTCCCTATGTCCAAAAACAAAAATAAAGACAAAACACTCTCCCATAAGACCAAAGCCCTCTTACTTTTTGAGTCCTATTAGTCAGAGAACATATGTAAATGTGTTACTGAATTTCAAAGGTAGCATTGGGTTAAAATAAGAGCTCACATTTATATAACTGTTTAAGGTTTAGAAAGCACTTTACATACATTATTTCATTTGATCCTCCCATGACCCTGAAAGATGGGTGCTACTATTATCCCCATTTTCCAGATAAGGATATTGAGGCTGAGTTGGGTTAAATAACTCACCCAGGTTACACAGCTAGACAAGTGTCTGAGACAGGATTTGAACTCAGGCCTTCCTGATGTCAAGTCTTATATTCTAAGAATAATGACACCCCGCATCTTCAAAGAGAACCTTGAATGGCGAGTCAGAGAGTTGCCACTAGATTCCTGTGTGATATATCCCTTTTGGGTCATACAGATAGTATAGGAATTCCCTCCTAACTTTGTTATTTTATGATCACAAGAATGATTCCCAGACAATAGGACTTTAGCTCTCCATCCTACCAAAGTACCCACAGCACCACACACATGTCCTACTTCCTGTTACTGCCCCTAAAGAAATGCCTGCCCCAAGTTAAAACCAATATGAAGCTGTATACTTCTGAAAAGAGTATCTCTGCCTTTTGGAAAATCAGTCACAGATCTCATCTATTGTCCCTTGAACAAGGATTGGAGTTACAGATTACTTGCTAAGATTGGTTTCCAAAATTTTTGTCTTTGTAGAGAGCGTATTCCTTCTTCGTGTCAGATAACAAAACTATGTAGCCCCTTTGGGTCTTGGCTGACAAAAGAAGGAGCCCTCTGAGTTAAATGCAGGGCCCACCCACAGTGTCTTACATCATCCACTCCTTTTTGAAATCTGTGCGATTTCATTCCTTCTTCAGTTTATCGATGTGTTCTAGTATTAAGGCACCTCTAGCATTTTTGGAAGGGATGGAGAAACTTATTAAAAATAAATAGAATAAAATAAAACCCATAACAAGTTTGTAGTCATATAAGACCATGAAGTCTTGAGACTAAAAGAGAATGTCTAGTCCAAACCCAAGATTTTTCAAATGGGCAAACACTAGAAGTTAAGTGATTTGCTCAGTGTCATGTACTAATGCAAGAACCAAGGCTTCAGGCAACATTATTTGATTCCATGTGTTCTTTTCATGAAAAGGCTTAATGAGAGCCTTGGTTTTCCCCAGGGTAAGGATGGTTTTAACTTTACCAAAATTCTAGAACACATTTCTAAATGTTGCAAGCACTTAGAAAGAGAAGTGGTGAGCATTAGGAGCCAACCTAGGTTCATAAAGATGAGTCATGTCAGACCAACCTCATTACATTTTTGACAGGGTTACTAAGTAGATCAGGTATGTGCCATTGTCATGGAATACCTAGATTTCAGCAAGATATTTGCCAGAATTTCCTATAGAAATATCTGTATGGGATGGTATCTTGTATAGAGGAGTGAATTCAGAACTGTTTGAAAAACCTGCTCTTAAGAGAGCTGGGTTGGGGGCCTCTAAGTAAAGTACCTCCAGGAACTTCTTCTTGGGCTATCTCTGTTCAACATTTTTATTTGTATCTGTGATAGGACCAATTTTTCCCTGATACATTCTTTCCTCCAATTCACAGCATGAGAAGCCTTTACTTAAGAGCAAAGCTCCTCCTCCCTGAACCCAGATCTAATTGGTCAGGGTTTCCCATATGTAGCTCCCTGGTCATCCAAGGCCATAGCCTAGGCCTCTTGGACTTAAATGTATTTCTGAAGACTTCTTAAATCACCATCTCCTTTGCCATATCCTCCCGGATGACCTGATGTGTTTCCATATGGAGACTAGGGACTCTGCTTCTATAGAAGCTAAATTTCCCTGTATCCTTCTTGCATATCCTTGCTGTGTTAGAGCAAAATTAATTTCCTCTTGGTAACTGTTCAATGACTTTCACTTTGTCCCAACATTAAACCTGGACCCGAGTACTGATGTGCCTCAGTATCCAATGACACGTATAACTATTTAGCATATTAAATTTGCTGGGAGGAATTCTTCATATTTTGTATTACAGAATCAGGACCCTCAAAAGACTGACAGGATAGAATAGCAGACTGAATAAAATAAGACACAATTCAGTTGAGATTAACGTAAGGCCCTATACTTGGGTTAAAAATATATAAGTGCAGAACTTGGGTGACACTAAAAGGTTCTTGAGGTTCCTTCTAAGTATGAGATTCTATATTTTTATTCACATATCTGCTTCAAGAGAATTCTGGACCTTTGGAACTCCTTAATATAATTAACACCTATAATTTAAAGATCATAATACCATAATCTCTAAACCCTATGCCAAGGAATTAACTATCTGACCATGTAGTGGTCCCCAAGTTGCTCAGCTTCCTTGGTTCAGAGTTCTGCTGTACCCAGTCCCTAATTACCTGTTTCACTTCTCCTGGCACTGCCACCCCCCTTAAGTGTCCCAGTTTCCACACTATCATAATATTTTTTTCTCTTTGTTCTATGGAATGAGATGTACTCCACACCATTTAAAAAAAACTGACTTGTGATTTTACGGGTACAGGGAGTTTTCAGGTCTGGGGGCCATGAAAGGTTGAGTCATTTACCTCAGTCTACCCAGTGAACATATGACAATGGGTGAGGTTTAGGGTTAGGGTTGAGCCTAGCTCTGCCTCACTCCAAGATCACCTCTTTCTCTCCTGTGCCTCTCAGATCATTCCAAACCAGCAGCACTTTTCCTAGCATTTATTTACAAGGGGAAAAAGATACATAAATGAAAAAAACCCAAGAGGCAAAAAATGCAGTGGATGGAAGATTGGACCTGTGGTCAAAAGACCTGCATTCAAATCTTACCTAGAACTAATTAGTATGACCTTGAAAAATCATTGAACTTTTATGAACCTTAGTTTCCCCATGTGTGAAATAGAGATTGCAATGTACCTATAAGACAGTGTTATTTTGGGGATCAAATGAGATAACATATGTAAAGAGCTTTGTGACCTTTAAAGGACAATATAAAAGGACAATATAAAAACCAATTTTTATTCTATAAAAGGTACATGTAATCAGAAATTACCAGAAAATATTTTCCCCAGGCTAGTCTGGGCAGCCACAATCTCATTGATCTGTCCGATACATCATCCTTTCCACATTTAAATAGGATTCCAAAGCTTACAAAATACTTCTCATATATATGACTGTTGATAGTTTAGGATTTCAGTCCCTTATTAAAAATTTTCATTCTTTCTTTCCAACTCTTAATATCTTAACTCAAAGAGGTAGGTAGTGCCCATCTAAACGTCCTCAGTCCAGACCTTCAACCCTGCCATGATTTCTTATGTCCCAATGTTCTGGACTTGGGATAGGATACCTGGAAGTCAAGTCCTGCCCACTGAGATAATCCCCTTTGTGATTCCCTGGCTCTTTTCTGATTCCAGAGCCTACTCTGCCCTGCACTCCCCACAACTCTATGAGAGCTACAGAAGATAGCATCACTATAATGCCAGTCTTCATGTCAGGACTAAGGTCGCTTGTACTCATCCAGGATCAGAACCAGTAGTCCATCCTATTTTTTTCACCCCCTCTGGTGTTTCCCTGGAAGGAAACAGGATCTCTGCTATCTCTACCTTACTGACCTTTGTTGTGAAGCAGAATTGGGCAGAAAGGAAGTATGCAGAAGAACAGTTCAAAGTACTGGACTGGACGGGGTACAAATAAATGGATGACAGAGATAAGGGCAAACTGCTCAAGTCTCATTTTGCTTCTGGTTTTCCTCCCAAGGGAAAATAAAAATTGTTAAGAAGAGATTGAAACCCCAAGCTATCAATAACCATACTGAATAAAGGTCTAAATCACTAATAATTAGAAAACTGCAAATTAAAACAACTCCAAGGTACCACCTCACATCCATCAGATTGTCAAAGTTGACAGAAAAGAAAAAAATGACAAATTCTCGAGGTGCTGTGGGAAAATGGGTACATTAATAAACAGTGAACTGGTTCAGCCATTCAGGGAAGCAATTTGGGACCATGACCAAAAAGCTATTAAACTGTGCATATCCTTTGGTCCATGCACTCAAGATATTAAGGAAAGAGGAAAAGGAAATGTATGCAGAAAAATATTTATGGCAGCTCTTTTTTGTGATGGCAAAGAATTAGAAACTGAGGGATCTGCCCATCAATTGGGGAATGGATAAACAAGTTACGGTATATGAATTTGATGGAATATGATTGTACTATAAGAAATTATGAAGGGGCTGGTTTCAGAGAAACCCAGAAGATTTGTATGAACTAATGTGAAGTGAAATGAGCAAAAGCAGGAGAATAATTTAAACAATAATATTATTGCATAATCAAACAACTTTGAAAAACTTACTAACTCTGATAAATACAACGACCAGCCACAGTTCCAGAAGATTTATGATAAAACATGCTATCTCTCTAGATAGAGAGCTGATAGACTCAAGAGTGCAAAGTAAGGCATTTTTTTCCAGACATAGCTAATGTATTTTGCCTGATTGTACACATTTATAATGGGTTTTGTTTTTCTTGCTTTCTCGATACAGGGAGTGGGAGCTGGGAGGGAGACAACTTGGAACTGAAAGCAAAATTAAACTTAATTTTAAAAGTTAAAAAAATCCCAAGAAATTAAAATCCAAAATAAGAGAGGAAATGCTAAGAGAGAACTTAGCCCTTATCTGCAAATGAAATTTGACAAGAAATGGAGTTTAAAGTTGTGGCATATGAATGTAATGGAGTACTGTTGTGCCCTGAGAGATGATGAGCTGGCTAATTTTAGAAAAACCTGAAAAAACTTATATGAACTGGTAAGTGAAGTGAGCAGAATCAGGAGAACACTGTACACAGGAACAGCAACATTATGTGATGATCAACTATGAATGACTTAACTATTCTCAGCAATATAATGATCCAAGACAATTCCAAAGGACTTATGATGAAAATTCTATACACATCCAGAAAAAGAACTGATGGGGAATGAATGCATATTGAAGCATACTATTTTCACTTTCTTTATTTTTTCACAGCTTTTTTTCTTTTGCTTTATTTCTTCTTTCATAAGGGGACTAATATGGAAATATTTTTACATGATTACACATATATAACCTGTATCAAATTGTTTATTGTCTTGGGGTGGGGGGAAGTGAGGGAAAGCAAGAGGGAGAAAATTCAGTACTCAAATTAAAAAAAATGAATGTTAAAATTTGTCTTCACATGTAACTGGAAAAAATAAAATACTATTAGAAAAGAAATGGAATCCACGGTAAATAGAAATTGACAAATGTTCCTATTTCCAAAAAAAGGAAAATAAGACAGCTTTGTCAAACTATAGGCTGGTGAAGTGTTCTTCAATTCCTTCAGTAGCACTTGAATCATTCTCCTGTCACTTATGGGACTCCCAGGAAAAGCCATCCCATGTTCTAGGTATTCAGGGTCTGAGGGCACTCAAAGACCTCACAAACTCACAATCTTCCACCCACATATTTACTTTTACTAGTCATAATTAGACACAATTAATGTTAAGCAGAAATATAGAGTTCTCTTTTGGACATATTGAGTTATAGATACCTAAGGGGCACCCAATTCAAAATGTCCAAAAGCAATTGGTGATTAAGGACTGGAACTCAGGAGAGAAATTAGGGTTGGAAATGTATATTTGAGAACCATCTACATAAAGATGATACTTGAAGCCCTAAGATCTGATTAAATCACCAAGCAAGATAGCATAGAAGAAGAGGAGGAGAGTGTCAGGGAGAGAATCTTGGGAGACACCTATGGTTATTGGGAATGATCTGGATAAAATTCATCAGAAGGAGATTTAGGAGTGGTCAGATAGGCAGGAGAGCCAGGAGAGAACAATGTCACAAAAAGCTAAAGAGAGAAGAAACTATTCAGGAGGAGATAGTCATTGATAGTGTAAAAGATTTCAGAGGATGAGGATCAATAAAAAGCTATTCTACTTAGGAATTAAGAGATCATTTTGAGAGAGCAGCTTTAGTTGAATGATGAGATCAGATTCCTGTGTATTAGGAGTTGTTTATGTTGTTGGAATTTGGTAATTGTTGGGACGTTTTCTCCACATCAAGCCTCAATCTGCTTCCAATTTCCATTCATTGATCTTAGTTCTTCCCTCTAGAATCAAATAGAGCAAGTCTGTTTCTTCTTCTAAGTGGACCTCTATATACTTGAAGACATATATCATGTTCCGTGTGCCTTAGGAAAGTCTTCTTTTCTCTAGACTAAACACCCCCCAGTTCCTTTCAGCAAATGGCCTGCTTCCAATCCATTTTCTCTCCTTCCATTCTTCTCTGAGTAGCTCCATCATGTCCCTGTCTCCCTTTAGGGTGCCACAGTCACTGAAGATGCTCACTGTCTATTTTTTTGGTTTTGTTTTCTGAGAAGCTCTCAGAGTCTTTTTCTTTTCAATGGGTGACACACTGAAGATTCCTATGTCAGTGTGGATATCTGAAAAAAGCTACCCCAACTTGACTCCTACTTCTGTAAACACCCAATCATTTGGGACCATGGATACACAATACCACAGAACCATAGACCCTTAGTCCTAGAGGGGACATTAGGGACCTTTTAGTCCAAACCCTGCCTTTTTGGACCTATGACCCCAGTGATGGAGGAAACTACCAATGAAGGGAGTCCCTCTACCACCACAAATCAGCAACTCTTCTGCAATTTATAATCTTAAAGAGTTACTTCATTATGCAAAAAGCTTAACTAACTTGACTAGGGTTACACAGTCAAAGGTAGAGCTTGAGCCACAGTGTGCAGTCACTGAGAAAACATCAATGGCTGGACCTTAAGAGAGGCACCAGGAGGGAGGAAAGAAATATTAATACTGGAAATGGAATTAATAGAATTAAGAAGAATTTAGCCTCCTTTATACTTCCCTGACTGGGTTACTAAAAATCATCTCCCTTTGGTCACAGGTTGGTAAGATCTCTCCTAAGCCAGGTTGTTAGTTCTTGACTCATTTGCATGATTATTGAAGTCTTCCAGCTGTTAAATAACTTTCCTTTGAGTTAGAGACCTCTCCACCCTCCCTTTCTTTTATAAACATTGATTCTGAGCTGGAAGGGAACCCAGAAATCATCTAGTCCTGCTTCCTTATTTTATATTCAGAGAAGGAGCATCTCATGGAGCGTTTGTGGGGATTGGCTTGTTCTCTGGCCCCTTCCAGTGGGTCACTTGTATTCTAGCTCCATGTTGAAGAAATGCCCAACCAACCATAAGTCATGCTCTGTGATATGGCTGCTGCTATATACAGATGAAGAAGCTTTAGCCCAGAGTTTAAGAGACCTGCCTAAGGGTCACATAATCAATAAACAATAGAGGAAAGATTAGAACACAAGTCTTCTCATTCCAAGTCTAGGGCTATTTTCCTTCCCTTTCCCTTTTTTCTTCCCTGTTCTATTTAAAAAAAAATAATAAAATATTTCAGGCACCCTTATTTCCCATAAACCTCTGACAAAGAAAGCTAGTCATAGTGTATTTTCTGGGGCTCAAAATGTGCTTGGGATTTCTGGTGCAGTATGTATGATGAATGCCAGTCATTGTGAAGACATATTTCTTTTCTTGTGAAAAAAGTCCCCCAAAATCAGTGCTTACAATGCAATCCACACTTCTCTACCACCAACAACAAAAAAAACAAATGATTTTTCCATCACCAACTTGAGGGGTAGCTTTTCTTAAAATAATATCTATCAAGTTATTTTATCTATTATATCATGAAAGAACTTAGAATTAAAAAAAAATTGTCATTAAATCAAGGCTGAGGCTTCCAGTCAGAGGTCTTTCAGGTCTTCTCACTTAAATATTCCAATATTTTGGGGATAATGATTTCCTTTCCTGTGACTAGGTTACCAGTCTTTGAGAGCTCCTGCGTCTCAGACTTGTAAAGGTCAGTTTCACGTTGAACCTCTTGGAACTTAACTATGCTGTTCCTCTAATAATAGCTGACATTTATATAGTGCCTTACAGTTTCCAAAGTATTTTGTGTACATTATCTCTTTTGATCCTTAAAATTATCCCCAACAAAGCAGGGACGATTATTAGCCTCATTTTTTACAGATGAGGAAACTGAGACTTAAGTGAGGTTAAGTGACTTGTCCAAGGTCATATAGCTACTAAATGTCACAGGCAGGATTTAAACCTAATTTTTCCTGCATTTGATGCTACCGACCACCCTCTCCTCTTGGATTTTCTCCCTTCCTCTGGATGCTCTTGACACTATTTTCTCCTGGTTCTCTTTCTACCTTTCTCAGCCTTTTTTTCTCTGACCCATAATTCATATCAGTGATGCATCTAGTTTCTTTTTCTTGACTTTCTATCCATTCCCTTTCTTGGTGACATCACACAACTTTCATCTCTATGCACATAACCCCCCAGATAGATCGATTGATCTATCTCTCTATCCTTCTTTGTTTGTTTATTTGTTTTTGTTTCTTTTAAAAATTTTTCATTTTTGATTTTTTGGAGGGGGGAAGGTAGGGCAATTGGGGTTAAGTGACTTGCCCAAGGTCACACAGCTAGTTTGCTTGTGTGTGTGTGTGAAGTGTCTGAGGTCAAATTTGAACTCAGGTCCTCCTGACTCCAGGGCTGGTGTTCTATTCACTGCGCCACCTAGCTGCTCCTCTCTTTCTTTCTTTCTTTCTTTCTTTCTTTCTTTCTTTCTTTCTTTCTTTCTTTCTTTCTTTCTTTCTTTCTTTCTTCAATTCTGCTCTCTTTTTTGAGCTTCGTTCCCACATCACCAACTTCTTATTGGATATCTTATACTGGGTTTCCCAAAGATCTTAAGCTCAGCATGTTCAAAACAGAACTCAGTCCGAAACCCACCACTCTTCCACATTTCCCTATTACTGAAGGTATCATACTTTTTCTAGTCTCCTGAGTTTGTGATACTGGTGTTATCCTTAATTCTTCTCTCTCCTTCACCCCTTGTGTTTAATAAGTTGCCAAATCTTGCCATTTCTACATCTACAACCTCTCTTACACCTGACCCCCTTAGACCCCTTTAGTTAAAGTTTTCACCACCTCTTTTCTAGTCTATTGCACTGTCCTCCTAACTGATCTCTATCTTTTCCATTTTTCCCCTTACATCTGCCCAAGTGATTTTCCTTTAGCCCGGGTTTAACTAAGTTACTCCTCTAACTCAATCAACTCTATTGCCTCTAGGGGAAAATATGAATTCCTTTGTTTGTCTTTTAAAACCCTTTACAACCTGGGCTAATCTATTTTTGCAGCCGTAGCCCCCTCCTGTCACACTCTACCAGTCCAACCACATTAGACCTTTCTGCCCTGGCTTTTCTCGTGCCTAGAATGCACTCACTCCTTGCCTCTGTTTCACAGAATCCTTTTTCTTCAAGATGCAACTCAAGCACCATCTTCTACTGGACACCTTTCCTGATTTCCTTATCCCCACTCCCTCCATAACTCCCTTGTTAACATCTTTGTATGCACTCTGTATGTACTTTTAAATGTAAACTCTTTGAGACAGGGGTTATTTCATTCATTGTACTTGTATCCCTAGTGCCTAATTACTGCCCAGCAAGTAGCTGGCACTAATAATGCTTCTTTATTGATTCCTGACTCCAAGCCCAATGCTCTATCCACTCCACCATCAAATACCTCTTCTATTCATAATGCAGTAGAACAAACATGAAAATCAACTGAGGATCATACAAATTAGTCAATTCAGAAAAGTTTATTTAATGTGACAGCTCTGCTTCCTGGAAAAATCTAGGTCTCCAGGGCCTTAGGATGTTAGACAGAATGGGGTAGATCGAGACAGCCCAGGGCTCTGGGATAGACTGAGGCTGAAGGATATTAGTCTGAGAGCTGAGATGGCCTGGTAACCACTCAGGAGACACACCCCAAGAGAGCAGGCACTGAATTCTTCTAGGAGAGGGGGAACATTTACAAGCTGGGCATTTAAGTTTTTCCAAAATGATCAGAATAGATACTACGTCTATTCCCCATTCCCTTGCCCAGTATCTCTCTCCACACTCACAGGCAAATACACATCGGGAGCCCTGAGAGGCTATTTTTAGAGAGAACATGGGGGTAAAATGCGGGGTTGCTGGGAGCTGGGATGCCTGAGTGGGGTCATAGGGAGTAAAGTTACACTAGGGTATTTTTACTTCCTCATGGTTAGGCATTTGACACTCCCCAAAGAGGGGGACGTTAGGTTCCTCCCCAGGAGGGCAGGGTGAGTGATTGGGCCCCACAGAGCAGTTCAACTATCTCTGAGATCCAAGTATCTAAGAAAGAAGGTACCATACATATACTTTCTCAGTCACACTCCATATCTTTTGCTGGATGGTCCAGGATATATAAATATAAGTTGGAAAAGGGAATAATAAGGAACTTTAAATGTTGACTAATGGGGAGACAGAATGAGAGAAAGAGACAAAGAGACAGAAAGAGAGAACAGAGAGACAAAGAGCTAGAGAGACAGGGACAGTGATAGAGATAGAAAAACACAGAGAAAGAAGAGAAAGACAGTCAGAGAGAGAAAGTTGTGTGTGTGTGTGTGTGTGTGTGTGTGTGTGTGTGTGTGTGTGTGAGAGAGAGAGAGAGAGAGAGAGAGAGAGAGAGAGAGAGAGAGAGAGAGTGAGAGTTAGCTAAGGCAGTGTTAGCCAAGGCAGACTGTGAATCCTGGGGGGCAGTAAAGATATGACTAATTCGGTAATCCCAAAGCCCAAGAGTATGCCAGGAGCCAATCTAACTAAGTCTTGACCCCTGTCTGTGCAAGAATCCTGTCCACATCACCCCTGGCAAAGGGGCTGCTCTAACAGTAAAATTGCTTCTGGAATGGTGCAGAGGCACTATTTTCAAACCTTTCCCATGTTTTATAGTAAAAAAGAGCCCTGGACTCGGAATCAAGAGACCTGACCTCATATTTCAGCTTGGCCACTAGCTATGTGACCTTTAGAAGCCTCAGTTTACCCAACTCGGTTTGTCCAATGAGGAGAATAACATGAACACCAACTTGCTGGGCTGCTTTGATGGAAGTGCTTTTCGATCCTTAAAATACGATGTAAATGCAAGTCGTCGTTAGGGTATAACAAAGGCCTTCAGTCTACCCTGCCTTACCTCAACTCTGGTATCACAGGTTTGTCCCCCTGGTCTCCAGCAGGGTCCCCTATCTTGTTGGCAGAGTCAGGGGCTCTTCCAGGCAGGTGAAAGCTTTCCTTAGCCAAACAGACGCCCCACCCCTCACCACCCCCCAGCAGTGGCGCCAAGAGGGAATGCTGACTAGTTCGGAAAACAACCTTTTTTCCAAGGATGGCTTTGGGCCTATGTAATGGGAAATAGACTCTGATGCCCAGTAACTCCTGAACTTCTCCCATTTCCTGAAACCCAGTGATTATGCACAGTAATTGATTTGGTGCTTGGGCGCCCGCAGCCAGGCACCAAAACCATTTTGCTCTAATTGCTGGTGAAATCTGCCTGCTTCGAAATCCTCCCCACAGATCCTGCCAGCCCTGCCTGGAGGACCCCTTTCCCCAATCATAGGCTCTGGGACCCTGGAGGACATATTTTCGAATTCCTCATTTTACAGGAAGGAAAACTGGGCTCCAAAGAATCATAGGGTTACAGGGTAAGAGTTGGAAGTGACCTAAGAGGTTATTGAGTCAACTCTAATTCCACTCCCCTCATTTTACATATGGGGAAACTGAGGCTCAAAGAAATTATGTGACTTAACCAGGGTCTCACAGTGTCTGGTGCACGACCTATACCCACTTTTTCCTAAGTCCAATGCTCTACTCATTACATTATGCCATTTTTTCCCCAAGAGAAGTGACTTCTTCAATGTCATACAGCTAAGTCAAATCTTGCTTCCATCCCTTACTACCTGTGTACCCTTCATTTTACCCTTTTGAAGTTTCAATTTATTATCTGCAATAGAAGAAGACTGGACTGGGTGACCCTTTAGGTCCCTTCCAACCCTAAGTGATGATCTTATTATCTATCTAACAAAACCTGAGGTATTGAACTGTGTCTCCAATTGACTACTAGATATTTCCATCTGGACTTTTTTTTTCTTCAAGAGGTATTGTGCTATAGTGGATAAAACATTGGACTTGGAATCAGAAGGTCCTGAGTTCAAATCCTACTCCAGAGAGTTAGCAGTGTGCCTCAGGAAAAGTTATTTAAGTTCTGGAGCTTCTCTTTCCTCATCTGTAAAATGTGGGAGTTAGACTGAATAACTTTTGATGTTCCTTTCAGCTCCAAAGCTGGCCACCACAATAACCTTTTAATAAATCTTAACATCTCTGCTCTCTCAGCCACCTTTTGGCCATGAAAGGCTTCTTGTGCTTCTGGGTAGATTTGTCAGCGCTCTCTTCTACTTGAACCGCTTCAGTTCATAGGAAGTGAAAAGGATCTTATCTAGCCATCCCCTCATTTTCTTGGTAAGGAAATAGAGGGGCACAAAATGGTCAAATGATTTGCCCAAAGTCCAATCCAATCTAATTACCATTTATTAAATACCTGCTATGCACCAGGCACAGTGCCAAGCTCTGGGGATACAATTAATAAAAAGAAAGCTTAAAATAAATAAAAATTAAAAAAGAAAGATAGTCCATGACCTTGAGGAGCTCGAAGTCTAATCGGGGAGACAACATACAGAAGGAGGCAGGACAGGGATGGGAGAGGCTTCCCAGGGGGGCATCTTTTTCTTCGGAGTTGAAACATGGTAGAGCAGTATGTGAAGAGTAGAATGAGCCCAGGTCATCACAGATCCCTGTGCATCTCTTCCCTCTACCTCTTTCCCTCCCAGAGAGATATTTCTTACAACAATGATTTTTTAAAGAGGGAATTTAACCAGTCTACAGGTAGACAGGGATGAGTCCAGGTCTGCTGTCTCCCTATACAGAGCTTGAGATTTCAACCCTGGTCCTCTGACTATAAATATTCTGTTAATTGTTGTGTTGTTGTTCAGTCATGTCAAATTCCTTGTGATCCCTTTTGAGATTTTCTTGGCAAAGATCCTGGAGTAGTTTGTCATTTCCTTCTCCAGCTCATTTTACAGATGAGGAAACTGAGGCAAACAGGGTTAAGTGACTTGCCCAGGGTCACCCAGCTAGTAAATGTCAGAGGTTAGATTTGAGCTCAGGAAGATGAATCTTCCTAACTCGGGGCTCAGTGCTCTATGCACTATAGTGCCACTCAGCTGCCTATATGTATCCTACTACCTCTCACTTGATAAGATCATAGATTGAGAGCTGGAAGCTCAGACACCATCTAGGGCAATCCCTTCATTTTAAAGATGATGAAACTAAGGTCCCCGAAAAACTAAGTGATTTGCTCTACATCATACAGGTAGGCAATTGTCAAAGGTAGGATGTGAACCCACATCCCCTAACCCAAAACCCAGTATTCCTTCCCCCATATCACAGTGTAGCTTCAATTTGATTTAATCCAATTCAAATTAATAAAATTCAACAAATATCTATTTAGGGCAAGACTTTAAGACACCAATAGATCAAAGACTGTCCCTGTACTCAATGATCTTCCTGTCTACTATCATTTCCTATTACAAAATAAAATAAGATAAAAGTCAAATGCTTTAGCCTTGTATAAAAGGCTCTTCATGATCTAGAGCCATTCTGCCTTTCCAGCCTAATTTCTTCTTGGCTACAGCCAGGCTTGGCTCTTCACTGTCTCCTAAATATCTCTCTTGCTCTCTTGCCCCAATATGTTTGTTTACAAGGTTTCCCTTACCTGGAAGTTGCTCCTACATCAATCCTCTTGACTGATCCAAATCCTCCCAAGGTCCAGCTTAAATCCCACCTTCTTCATGAAGCTTCCTCTGACCACCCCAGGATGCCTGAGTTCTTCCTCTAGTCAGGGGTTCTGAGCCAGGGCCCTGTGAACTTGGCTTCACTTTATTTACTTATCCATTCATTCATTCACTTATTCATTTGTTTATCCATTCACTTTTTATTAATTCATTTATTTATTTGATTTTTTATTATTTAAAATTTTAATAATGGTATTAAGATATAATTGGTTTTATTTTTATTCATTCATTTGATTTTTAATATTTTATATTAATATTTTAATACAATTGGTTCCCTTTGTAATTCTTTGTATTTTATTTGATGAATTTAAAAACACAATTCCGAGGAGGGACTAGTAGGTACCACCAGACTGCCACAGGGGTCCATGACCCAATCTTTATCACCATTTGGCACTTAGGAAAGAGCCTTGTGAAAGTTCATCTGTTGTTGCTTTTATTCAAATTCTTGAAATAATAAAGATAGCTAATGATTTTTTTTTAAATCATGAGAGCCAAAATTAGTATTATCTACAAAATCTGTCTTCCCTGACTCCTCCTTATGTTCCCCCAGCAAAAAAGAAAAACAAAAACCCTTTCTCTTTTAAACTCCTAAAGAATCTTGTATATCTATTCTTGCACTTATCATAGTCTATCTAAAATTTTAGATATTTCCATCCCTCTCTTTGCTTTCTTTCTACACTGTGAGCACAGGAAAGCTAAAGCCTATGTGCATCCTATTCTTCATTGAGTCCCTTACCTGGTCTTTCAGATAGTAGGCACTTAGTTAATATATAGTATGAATTAGTAGAAATCTGATATCATTGATAAAAAAATCACTGATTTAAGTATTGGACAGAGCAGGACCAGGGATAGATCCCTGTGGCACTCCGTTAGTGACACCCTTCCAAGCAGACACTGGTCCATTATCATGGCAATCTGAGTAAGAATGTTTAGCCAGTTCCATATCCATCTTTTTTTTTTGAAAGCAATTGGGGTTAAGTAACTTGCTCAAGGTTACACGGCTAGTCATTATTTATGCGTGGGTGCTCATTTTCTGAGGCCGGGTCTGATCTCGGGTCATCCCAACTCCGAGGCCGGCGCCCTTACTCACTGCGCCACCTAGCCGCCCCTTTAGGGCAATTGGGGTTAAGTAACTTGCCCAAGGTTACACGGCTAGGTTTTTGTTTGTGTGGATTAAGTGTCAGAGGCTGGCTCCGAACTCAGGTCCTTCTGACTCCAGGGCTGGCGCTTTATTCACTGCGCCACCTAGCATATCCATCTTTCTATACTCTAGGATCATAGATGTCCTAGAGTACAGGATTTTAATCCTATACTGTATAAATAGAGTGTGTAGTGTATATAAATAAATACCCTATAAAGCCCCAATTTCCACATTTTACAAATAAGGAAACTGAGGCCTATGAAGGCTAAGTGGCATGACTAAGGTCAGTCAGAAAGGACTAAAGTCAAGAGGCAAGACTGAATCTCAAGTTCAAGTTCAGCATTCTTTCCATCAAACCACTCCATCATCCAACCCACATTTCTCCATCTGGCCCAGAAGTAGCCTATCCCAGAAAAGCTTTTAAAAAATCCAGATATTCACCAGAGTTGTCATCGTCATCATCGTCATCATCATCATCATCATCATCATCATCATCATCATCATCATCATCATCATCATCGTTATTATTAGTCTGACTTTTGTTGGTTAGATAGTTTATCTTTTTTGAGGAATTAGTTGTAATATAGTGTCAACCTGTGTTTCATCAAACTGATTTCTAGTTTCCAATAGTACTGATTTAATGAAGAATCATTTTTCCAAAGAGTTTCTTTTTCACTAATGTATTAAAACTAGATTATTTTTTCCAATTGCTTCAAGATATAGCTTATCTATTCTATTAACCAAGTTTTGTGTTTTTAAAAATCCAGTGAAATATAGTTTTTACAAATTGTTCTTTGCAGCATAATTTGAGATCTGGTAGCACTAGTCTTTTTTCTTCTTTTTTACATTTCCCCCCTATACTCATTGATACATCTCATTTTCCATTCATTCAAATAAATTTTAATAATCATGTAAAAATTAAAAAACAAAGAATTCTAATTGAGACTTAAAAAAAATAAAATCCAGATATTCATTCATCCATCCATCTATTTATCCATTCATCATTATCCCCTCCCTGACCATGAATGTACCTCAAGATTCTGTCATAGACACTCTTTTTTTTCTATTTATACACTCTTTCTCTGTGCTGTCATCATCTTCCATCAGTTCAATTATCATTTAAATGCAAATGAGTCCCAGATCTATGTATCCATCCCTAAAGTTTCTCCAATCTGCCATTCTCATGTTATCAATTGCCTGAGGAGCATTTCCTCCTTCAAGTATCTCAAATCAAAGTGCCCCCCAAATGAAAAATGGTTGGAAGTCACAAGGAAACAGATTTTAGCTCAACCCGAAGGAGGACTTTTTACTAGTTAGAACTACATTAAGATGGGATGATTTAAACTTGACTTCAAAGAAGATTTATGAGAAGGCACTTCATTCCCTTTGGAGTGATGGATATGAAGATGGAACACTACGTATATAATGTTAGACTTTTTGATAAGTTGGTAAGTTTTGTTGAACTGATTTTCTCCCCTCTTAAAAAAAAATCATTGTTATAAGAGAAAGAGGGAGAGGGAAGAGATACATAGGGAAATATATGTGATATAAGAACAAGAGATAGGATTAAAAACTCATGTATCTTTTAAAAGATGGAACATTCTGTCTCGTGAGGTAATGAGTTATCCTAGTTTAGAGCTGAGAGGGACAGACTTTGGGTATCATTTAATTCAAACTCCTCATTGTATAGATCAAGAAATAGTTGAAGGTTGCCCCTGTAATAGAGTCAGAATTTGAACCCATGTTCAAAGATTATAGATTTAGAGCTGTAGAGGATATTTGAGGTCATCTGATGCAGTCTTCTGATTTTATAGTTCAGGAAAGTGTGTGCTAGAGATGTCAACCAACTGGTGCTAGGTTACACAGAGCTCAGATGCAGATTCAGGTCCTCTTGACTCCATATCTCAGACTTGCCTCTGCTCCTTGTCTCCCATAACCTCCCATAACCCACACCTCCCATAGGTATGCAAGCAGAGTCAGGAAGGCTCAGGGTTGCTGTTGTTGAAAGATGTTTACATTGGGAAGTTTTCTAGATGCACTCTAGAATCACTTCAGACTGGGATTCCATGTTTCTACGAGGAAAAATGGGAAGGCTCCTTTTCTCTTCTTTCTCTCGATCTCTCCCTTCATACTTCAAGGACCTAGCAGTTTGCCAATGTGTCCAACAAAGATGGTGGCTCCTTAATAGACATTTGTGAGCTGCTGTGGCCAAAAATATCCATCCCCTGTGGGTTACCTAACTCAGATAACAGATATAGTTAATCATTAGGGCTGTCATTGAACTGATAAGATCTGTAATAGTTGGAACTCAACCACAGAAGCTTACTCTCTCTCTCTTTCCTCCTACAAATGGGCTATCAGGGGACAACTCTCAAGGTGGAGTTTATACTTCTGAAGTCAGTTCCAATAATTTGTTTTTCAAGTACTCCTTTGGATTATTTAGAGTTCTGATTACTTGCTGATCCCATCCATATGTGAATGACTATGACCCCATGCCAAGGTGAAGAACCACTGAAGGACATATTCAGGGGTAGTAATGAATGAATGAATGAATTTATTAATGAATTAATAAGTGAATTAGCATCAACCTTTCTTTAGGGCAGGGGTTCTTAACTTTTTTGTTTTCATGGACCCCCTCGGCAGTTTGGTGAAGCCTATGGACCATTTCTCAATGCCTGAAATACATAAGATTACAAAAAAAAAAAAACAAAACTAGTTTTATTTTTTTTAAATTTTTTTTTTAAAGCAATTGGGGTTAAGTAACTTGCTCAAGGTTACACGGCTAGTCATTATTTATGTGTGGGTGCTCATTTTCTGAGGCCGGATTTGATCTCGGGTCATCCCAACTCCGAGGCCGGCGCCCTTACTCACTGCGTCGCCTAGTCGCCCCTTTAGGGCAATTGGGGTTAAGTAACTTGCCCAAGGTCACAAGGCTAGTTTTTTGTTTGTGTGGGTTAAGTGTCTGAGGCCGGATCCGAACTCAGGTCCTTCTGACTCCAGTGCCGGCACTCTACTCACTGTGCCACCTAGCCGCCCCTAAAAAACTAGTTTTATTGAAACAAATAAAAAACCAGGTGTACAGAGTCCAAATTAAGAACCCCTGCTTTGGGGATCCTCCCTGGGGATGTTTCGATCTGAAGAGAGCACTTAGAGAAAAAAGGATACTTGATGAAAAATCAAGGCTTATTTTGCTTGGCCCCAAAGAGTAGAACCAGGACCAATGGTGTAATGGGAATCTGAAGATCTTCCCTGCCCCTTGGCCCCTTGATAGGGTTAAGTGACTCTGAACCTTCCCTGATTTGAAAATATACTCTGCCACCTAATAGGCTGAATGTGGTCACATTGAGCCTGTGGCGGGAGGCTTGTTTTTTGGGAATGCTCACATCTTGTTACTTTGTGATTGGGCAGTGGGTCAAGAGGGTTGTGACATTCTCTGATCCAGGAAAAGGATATACATATACACTAATGTGAGGTTTTGCTTTGGGGCTTACTCTGGGAAGAGTTGTGTGATTTGACCAGATGAGACTCTGGGCAGCTGTAGAGCTCCCTGGCTTTGAAAACCCAGATGTTGGTGCTTCCCTCTCTGGTAACTAACTAGGTATGGATGTAATGGTCAGACAGCTGGAAGTCCTGTCTGCTAAATTGTGTTGTTTTCTGTTGTAACTTCCGTTTGTATTCTCTGAAGTTCAGGGTGCTGACTTTTCCCCCTGAATTAGGTAAATGATATATGCTTGATTGATTAAAGTAAGATTGTTAACCCATTTTGAGTTGCTTTCCTTTAGAAAAGCAGAACTAAGAACTTGTGCTAGCAGCCATCCTGGGTATGCTAGGGTGCTTGCTGCTACAAATGGGTACAAAGAAGGGAGATTTTGATTTGAAGGACAAATTGCCTAACAATGCAGAACTGTCCAAAAGTGGAATGGGTGACCTTGGAAGGAAATGTATTTTCCTCAATACAAGTCTTCAAACCAAAGCTGGATGGAGTCAGGGCACCTGGGTTCAAATCCTGCCTAAGTGTGTGACCTTGTACAAGTCACAACCTTCCTGAGATTCAGTTACCCATCTGTAAAAAGAGCAGGCTGAAATGAGCTGGGTGGTTTCTGAGGTTCCTTTTGGTTCTAGAAGTCTCCAAGTCAGCATTGGAGATGGAGTGTTTAAGTTTCTTTAGGGTGTGTGGATTTTTTTTTCTTTTGTAGGAAGTGTGTGTGTGTGTGTGTGTGTGTGTGTGTGTGTGTGTGTGTGTGTGTGTGTGTGTAGGAATATCCTTTCTGGGATTATATTCATTCAATTTTTTTGCAATAGATATACTTTCAAATGGAGTTTATATTCTCTCCTAGGGTAGAGATGAATAAAGTATTTGCTCTCAGAAAACTTTCCCTAAACCATTACATTAAAGACTTTTCACTTCAGAGGGAAATATCTGATGTCAAGTAAGGTGTGTCTTCACAGGAAGGACTTCCCAGATTTATGACATTCTTAAGGTTTCTCTCCAGTATGCATTTTATGATTTCCCATAAGGTCTGAATTATAACCAAAGCATTTCCCACCATTCATTATACTTAGTAAATGTTATTACATTGATTCTATTACATTATATTAGGTCTGAATAGAACCAGGAACTCTAAGTACATCACACTGATGGAGATTCACTCTGTTGTGGGGAAAGAAAAAGGATTGGCCCTACAATGGCACTTTGGCCATATTTGGCCATATTTCTTATATCCATGGCCTCTCACTTCACTAGCAAGTTTCCTTTGGGTGATTTTTTTTACTTGCCTAGACTATTTCTCCTCATTATTCTGCTGCCTCTCTTATTATATTCTCAGACTTCCCTCCATTTGAAGACCTCAGAACTAACTCTCTTGAGTCTTGCTTGGGATATTTCCCTGGGAATGCCCCCATTTTGGAATTGATTGGTTTGAATTCTAGTCTCTCATTTGAAAGGAAGGAAAATTGTAACCACCCCCTGATTCTTCTACTGTATTTGCTTTTAATCTCTCTTATGAATTGCTTTGATAAGGTAGTGAATTCCCTGTCACTAGAGGCATTTTCTGGGATTCTTAAGGATACTGTAAAAGGCATTTCTGCTCAGTTATGGGTTGAGCTAGATTATCTCTGAGGTCTCTCCCAACTCTGAAATTCCATTATTCTGTGTGATACTAGTCTGCCAGTAAGCTACCAAGAATCTATAGACTAGAATTCTCAGTCTGAAGGCTGGATGGTCCTTCCCAGTGTCCTACTCCATGGAAAGGCTTTCCTGGACTCAACATCATGGCCCCAGTGAATAACCCAGTGAGGGTATGATGAGTATGGCTTGCACAAGCATTACAAATGATCAGAAACATCAAACATCAGAGCTAGGGAGGACATACAAGATCACTTGGTCCAACCTCTTCACTTTGCAGTTAGCAATAATGGCTCTTGTCCATGCCTGGAATGGTCTCCCTTCCTCCCCCTGCCTCTTGATTTCCCTGTATTCCTTCAAGATTCAGCTCAAGTCCTGCCTTCTATTTCCCCACCCACTAGTGCCTTTCCCTCCCATGTTACATTCTATCAATTCCATTTATATCTCGCATGTAACCTAGTTATTTCCACATCATCTACCCAATTAGGACATGAGCTCCTTGATAGGGAATTGTCCAGCCATTCTGGAGATAAGTTACTAAACTGTGCCTGCCTTCTTCTCACTTTTTTATTTTTTAGTTTACACCATTCATTTCCACAAGATTTTGAGTTACAAATTTTCTCCCCACTTTTCCCTTACCCACCATCCCAAAATAGCAATCCCACTGGATATCTCCTCCCCCAATCTGCTCTCTCCCGTATCTTCCTCCATTCCCCCTCCGACTTTCCAGTAGGGCACGGTGGATCTCTATGCTCCAGTGTCTATATATCTTATTTCCCAGTTACATGTAAAATAATAATAATAATATATATTTTAAACATTTGATTTTAAAACTTTGAATTCCAGATTCATTCACTTCCTCCCTCATCACACACCCATACTGGGAATATAAGCAATTCAATATGGGTTGTACATGTGTAGCTATGCAAAACATTTCCATAGTGGATATATTGTGAAAGACTGACTATACTTTCCTCCCTCCTATCCCACCTCCACTTGTTCTATTCTCTACTTTGATCCTATCCTTTTTCAAAAGTGGGTGCTTCCAACTTCCCTCCCTCCCAGCCTGCCCTCCCTTCCATCCTCCCCCCCCCAATCTCCTTCCTGCCTACTCTCCTGTAGGGTGAGATACCCTATTTAGTGTGTATGTCATTCCCTCCCTGAGCCAGACTCAATGACAGTAAGGTTGACTCATTCCCTTTTGCCTTCCTGTTCTTCCCCTCCATTGTAACAGTTTTCTCTTGCCTCTTCTTTTTTTTTTTTTTTTTAGTATTTATATATATATTTGAAACATTTAATGTTACAACCTTTGATTTCAGATCCATTTCCTTCCTCCTTTGTCACCCATTCCTTCTTGGGATATAAGTAATTCAGTATATGTTGTACATGTCTAGCTATGCAAAACATTATCATAGTAGATATATTGTACAAGGCTGCTTATAATTCCCTCCCACTCATCCCACCCCCCACCTGGTCCATTCCCTACATGATCCTGTCCCTCTTCTATAGTGGGTACTTCCAACCTCCCCTCCCCCCAAGGATGCCCTCCCATCCATCATCCCTCCTCTCATCCCCCTTCCCCCTATCCTGCTGTAGGTTGAGATATCCCATTTAGTATGTATGTCATTTTCTCCCTGAACCAAATTCAATGTGAATGTGGTTTTGCCTTTTTAGCCTTCCTTATTCTCCCCCTCCTTTGCACCCACTTCCCCTACATGAGATAGTTTACCCTACCATGTCTCTCCCCATCTCCTCTTGCCACTTTCCTCTCTCACCTCATAATTTCATCCCTTGAGTACTCTCCCTTCCCAACAAAATCAACCTATGCCCTCTATCCATATATAACTGTAGCCATATACACACACATTCACATATGTATTCGTATGACCACACCCCTTCTTCCATTATTTTCATAGTGAGAAAGATATCATCAGTCACAGATATTGCTTTTCCATATAGGAATGTAAATAGTTCAACTTTGATAAGTTCCTTTTGATTTCTTTTCCCTGATTACCTTCTCAGGCATCTCTTACTTCTTTCGTCTGGATGTCAAATTTTCTATTCAATTCTGGTTTTTTCCTCAAGAATGCTTGAAAGTCCTCTATTCCACTGAATGACCATATTTTCCCCTGAAACAAAATACTCAGTTTTGCTGGGTAGGTGACCCTTGGGTTCATTCCCAGTTCTTTTGCCCTCTGGAATATCATATCCCATGCCCTTCGATCCCTCAGTGTAGAAGCTGTCAGGTTCTGGGCTATTCTGATTGTGTTTCCACAATATTGAAATTGAAATTGTTTCTTCCTGGTTGCTTGTAGTATTTTTCTCCTTGATCTGGGGATTCTGGAACCTGGCTATAATATTCCTGGGAGTTTTCTTTTTGGGATCTTTTTCAGGAGGTGATCTGTGGATTCTTTCAACCTCTATTTTGCCCTCTGGATCTAAAACATCAGGGCAGTTTCCTTGAGAATTTCTTGAAGGGTGATTTCTAGGTTCTTTCTTTGATCATGGCTTTCAGGTAGTCCAATAATTTTAAAATTGTCTCTCCTGGATCTATTTTCCAGGTCAGTGGTTTTTCCCATGAGATATTTCACATTGCCTTCTAATCTTTCGTTTTGTTTGGATCTGCTTAACAGCATCTTGATTTCTCATAAAGTCATTAGCTTCCATTTGCTCCAGTCTAACTCTGAAGGAATGATTCTCCTCAGTGAACTTTTGAGATTCTTTTTCCATCTGGCAAATTCGACTTTTTAAGGCATTCTTCTCCTCATTGCCCTTTTGGGCCTCCTTTACCATTTGAGCTAGTCTATTTTTTAAGGTGTTGTTTTCCTCAGTCAGGCTGTTGACCCTCATTTCATACTTTGCCTGCATCCTTCTCATTTCTCTTTCTAATTTTTCCTCCACTTCTCTTATTTGATTTTTAAAGTCCTTCTTAAGGTCCTCTATGGCCTGCAACCCGCTCATGTTTTCCCCTGGGGCTTTGGAGCAGGACTTCTGACCTCACAGTCCTTTTCCTGCTCTATGCCCCCAAAATAGGAGTCTAGGGTTGCATTTTCTGTTTCCTTTGCCTTGGCATGTTGCCACTTAATTGCTTGACTTTTGGGCTTGTTGCCACACTATGGCTTTAAGGCCAGCTAGAGGAATTTTCGTCCCGAACGTGTGGGGGGCAACTTCGTTTCTGGCAAGCTGTAAACCCACCCACGACTTCCACCCTAGATCACAATCCAGATCCAGGGAGGTTAAAGCAAGAGCGATTACCCCCCAAGACTGATCGCTGGATCTCCCCACGATTTGTAGGCTGGGAGCCGGAAATGCCTCTGAAAACTACAAAATGGCGTGTCTCCTCAGCGGCTTCTAGCCCCCAGGGGAGGGAGTTGACGCATTCCCCAAATACAGGTCCCAAAGTCCATAGGACACTAACCTCTTACTTTGTCCTAGGCAAGTCTATGTTGATAATTCTGGAATCTCCACAGTTCCTGGTGTTCTGGGGTTCCTCCAGCCGGCTACTGGCCCTGCCGCCCTGGGGCTAAAACCTCGGCTCACGTGGACCTGGGCTCGGCTCGGCTCCTGCGCTCTGCGCGCTGCCGGCTCCCAGACCACTGCGCTGGTCCTTCCTGCAGGGTGCTGGGCTGTCCTCAGCGGGAGGTTGGCTTCTCTGTGTCGTTCTGTGGGTGCTGGGGCTCCAGAAGATTTTCAGAGTCCTTTTTTACATAGTTTGTGGAGAATCTGGGGGCAGAGAGGCTTGGACGAGCTGTTTCTACTCCGCCATCTTGGCTCCGCCCCCCTGTGCCTGCCTTCTGACCCAGCATTACTTTAACTAGGGCTATAAGCAAACAGATCATAGAAAGAGGAAAAAATCACTGTACATACGTGCAAAAATATTGATAGTAGATCTCTTCCTACTGACAGAGAACTCAAAACGAATTGGGCGCCCCTAAACCGGAGAAGAGCTGACCGAATTACTGTGTATGGATATAATGGAATGCTGTTGTGACATCAGAAACGAAGAGCGGATTTCAGAGAAACTTGGGAAGGCCTGTATGAACTGATGCAGAATGAAACAAGCAGAAACAGGAGAACAGTTTATATAATGACAACAATATTGCAAAGAAAAACAAATTGGAAAGACTTAACTAAGCAAAGCAGCGACCAACCATGATCCCAGATGACTTGATGATGGAGTGTGCCACCTACTTCCTGATAGAAATGGACTCAAGATGCAGAATGAGGCCGACATTTGTAGGTGTGATTAATGTGGAAAGGGATTTTGTTTTACTACATATATTTGTTATAAGGGTGGGTTTTTTTTTTAAATTAGGTCTGAGAGGTTGGGTAGGAAGGAAAGAAATTTAGATGCTTATTAACTAAAAATAGAGCACAAAGCAATTGTTCTTATGTACTTAAAAAAAAAGAATGTGAACTTGAGGGAAGAGAATTGGGAGGTAGAGGTTGTTTATTTGTTTCTTTTTATATTCTCTACACAGTATAGTGACTGGCACATAATCCGTATTCAATAAATGCTTGTTGATCATCAGATTGATAACAGCTCACATTTATATAGAAGTTCAAAGTTTCCGAAGTGTTTTCTCTTAAATTCTGTCAGTACAATTATACCCATTTTATAGGTGAGGAAACTAAGGCTCATAGAAAGTAATTGACTTGCTCCAAGACCATATAACTAATGAAAATGAAGCCCAGAGGAATGAAGGCCAGGCTTAGTCAAGAGCATAAAGTGAGCTGAGAGGTTGGGTTTAGCAGCCAGTTTTCTTAACTCTTAATCCAATGACCTCTTCACCATCCCATGATCTCTTTAGGTAGCACAAGAGATAAAGAGCACTGGGCTTAGAGTCAGGGAGACCTGGGTTCAAATCCAGCCTCAGGTACTTACTAGATATGTGACCCTGGGTAGGTCACTTAAGTTGTGCTTGTCTCAGTTTCCTCAACTGTAATATGGGGATAATAATAGAACCTGCCTCTTAGGGTTGTTGTGAGAATTAAATGAGGTAGTAATTGTGAAGCACACGGCATATAATGAGTTCTTAATAAATGCTTGCTCCCTCCCTTCCTTCCTCTTTCACAAGTGGGACACTCTATAGTTTTTGGACGTCACTGTCAGCAGCCTGGACCTAGCTGAGGGTTTGACCAAAAGCTAAGCTGGCGCCATTGTTCGTTGCTCTGTCTAGGTCTTGGCCCCCTCATTGCCTGGCTTGGGATGGGGGTTGGGATGGCTAGAACTCCCCCAGGGGGAAGAATAGGCGCTAAAACGCCAGGTTGGGAGTACGTTCTGGGAAATCTGAGATGTGCCAAGAACAGCTGATTGATTGCTGGTCTTGGAGCGCCACGTTTTGAAGGCAGCCTACCCACCCCTCTCCCCCTGCCCAGCCTGTCCTCTGTGAGTCATGGGTTTTAAGCCGAGCACTCTGGGAGATTAACCAGCTTTGCAACCAGCTGCTAGAGGCGGATACTTGGCCGAAAGAAGCAGGATAAAGTTACCAGCTCAGAAGTTTATAGGAAGGCCCATAAATGCTCCCACCAGCAGCAAGGCTAGCAAGGCAGGGATAAGAATTCAGGGCCCAGCTTGGGACTTGGAGAAAGGGGTGGGGGGGAGGGGAATGAGATAATTCAAGCACAGGACATGAATAGGCTCATTCATCCCCAGTTCTGGAAGGGGACACCCTGACCCCATCAGGGGGTGCCGGACACCTGGTAGCAATTGGGAATATGAGCCACTTGTGGCCTTGAAGAAGTCATTGACTTCTAATGGAGACCATGGACAATTCCTGACCTTCTCCAGATACTGAGTTCTTTCTCTAGGGTGAGGCCTCAGGAATGGAGCCCAGTCAAAAAGCTGCCACAAGGAGGCCTAGGAATAGAGAGTGGAATGGGACCTAGATCCGTGGGACAAGCGAGCAGTAATAATCTTTGGGTCACTCCTGCAGCATATTGGAACTAGGGCCAGGGGGTGAGGCATGAGTAGAGACCCAGAGCAGAAAGACACAGAGGCTTATGTCATGAAGTCCACACTCTACAACTCATGTACTTGACTTATAGAATCATAAATTAGAACCAGGAGGGACATACATTATGGAGATGTTCTAGGATAGCATTGGGCACGTGGCCAACTCAACAGACAGCATCTCAGAGCTGTAGGGAGCCTAGCCCAGTGGGAAGAGCACTGGGTCTGTATTCTGAAAACCTGAGTTGGAATCTCACATCTGTTCTTTCCTGCTTTCATGACCTTGAGGGCAAACTGCTTCACCTCACTGGGCCTCTCTACAAAATGAGAGGTTTGGACTAGACATCCTGCAAGGCCACTTCTAGCTTAAAATCTATGATTCCATGATCTCAGAGGTCAGTTTGTCCAACTTTGACCAGACCACAAATCTCCCTTACAAACAGTCCCAAACATAACCACTCACTTTCTGTTTGAAAATATCTGAGAATGGGCAACTCCCAACCATTTGAGAGATCATATGCAACACTGAGATTGTTTTCTTTGTTAGGAAACTTTTTCTTTCACTGAGCTGAAATTTGCCTTCCTGAAATTTCTACTCACTGTAGTTCTGCCCTGTTTTCAAGTTTCCCAAATATCATTCATCCTTGATAGGATAACTCTTCAGCAGGTTTGAAGTCAGCTATCATGCCCCACTCTTAAGCTTTCTCTCCTCCATGTGAAATACATCCAGTTCTTTCAAATTATCCTCAGGTAACATGGTTTCCAGTCCTCGTACCCTCCTGCTCACTTTCTTTTACATGAACATCAGTCTGTCAACCCAACACATAGGAGGATATGCCAATACACTGTGTGTGAGAGGTAAGCCATGCTACTGAACAGGTTTTCTCAGCCCTAAAATGTGCTTGGATTGAGGAAAACTCAAGAAAACCTGTCTCTAGAAGGACCCTGTTCAAATGCTAAGCAATCCAATCCAATAGATCAACCAACAAGCACTTATTAAGGGCTTTATATGCCAGACACTATGCTGGGAACTGATATGGAAAGGCCACTGGACCAAACTGGGACTTCAGACCTTGATTCCAGGACTCACTAACTTATTATATGACCTTGGAAAACTCAGTTTCCCTTTTTGTACCTCTGTTTCCTCATCTATATCATGATTCATGGTTTCTTAATGTGGAATTCATGGATAGATTTCAGTGTCAGTAAACTTGGATGGAGAAAAATTGCATCTTTCTTTTCATTAACCTCTAACTGAAAGTTAATGCCCTACTGTCCTATTATGAATCTAAGCTATAAATTTTACTCTGAGAATAAAATGCTTTTGAGGTATTTCATTAATGAAAACCTATGAGAGTTCATAGATTTCATCAGCCTGCCAAAGGGTCCCACAACACTAAGAAGGTTAAGAATCCCTAGACTAGATGTCTTTTCATGGACCTTCCAGTCTTGCCCAGAGATTGTGGGACTAAGCCTGGATGTATGTTGTTTGAGAGGAAAGGGCAAGAAAGTTCCCGATGTGGGGGGATCAGGGAGGAGTAGAGGCATTTCCTGAGGAAGAAGAGACCCAGGTAAGAAGCCAAGTTCAGAGTGCTGGGTCTCTAACGGAAGTTGGAGGGGTTAGAAGCCTAGGTACTGCAATGGATAGAGTATGGGGCTTGAAGTCAGGAAGACCTGAGTTCAAATCCAGCTTCAGGTATGTACTAGCTGTATGACCCTGGGCAAGTCACTTAACTTCAGTTTCCTTATTTAAAAAAAGAAGAGCTGAAGAAGAAAATGGCAAACCACTCCATTATCTTTGCCAAGAAAACGTCAAATAGGGTCACAGTCAGATACAAGTGAAACAACTGGACAACAACAACAGGGGAGGGAAGAAATTTGGGTAAGAAGTGGTGCTTTCTAAAACCTCATTTTCTCCAGGATTGGTTCAGTTCTAGGCAGGAGTGTTGTAAGGTTCAAATGAGATAAGGGATGCAAAAGGCTTTGCAAACCTTAAAGTGCCATATAAATGCCAGTTGTTGTGGTTGTTGTTATTCTACAGTGCCCGGGCCATGGATCTAGTAATGACTTCATTCACTGAGCCTGCTGAGCTCAATGTTCACAAAGCAAACAGGGATGTGCTGGTAAATGTTTAACAACCAGGTAGTGAATACATGTGGAACAGACTTTTAAGCTTAAGCTACATTATTAACACTTTCTAAAGTCCAGACAACCACCAAAACAGTTAGTCCGTGATCTGTAGCTGAAAATTTAATGATTACATCTTTTTTATTTATTTAATTTTTAATTTGTGGAATAAAGCAAGCATTTCCATAACATAGTATAATAAAAAGATGATTGAATATCAAACCTCAAATCAACTGTGTACAACTTGATATTTGTAAATATATATATATGTAATAAAGTTATCATGTAAATTTCCTTTTTTCCTTTTTTTCCCCTCCCTACCCAATCTAGAGATATCTATATCTCCAGGGCTGGTTAGAACTAGTGCCATACCCTTGGTTTTGGAGGACAAATGTACAAGGTGGTATCATCCAGAGATGGGACCTCAACTTCTCTTCCATTTCTCTTCCATTTCAGGCTACCCAGACCCTTAGGAGGAATCCTATGGAATCTAGAGAAACCTTGAAATCTGGCTTCCCTCTTGGGGCACAGGACCCCACAAAGAGCAGGTAGGTCCCCACCTGACTGGAAATTACCCCCAGGATGAGTGACAACTTTTTCAGTTACCTAGGTTACTGAAGATCATAGGTCCTGGTCTGGGTCCTAGACTCAAGATGAATTTGTACTTGGTGTGTGGAAGAAAAAAAAGATTTAGGAAAACAACTCTATTTATAGCCGGGGTAACCTAATAGCAAAGAAGGCTTCTGCTCTGATGGCTGGGTCCCATGAGGGTCCTCCAGCTAAGGTGCTATTCCTTACATGAACAGTATCCTGAAAACTTGCAGCTCAGCAATTCAAAAAGCCAAGTCCTCTCCTGACACTGACCATCTCTCTTCCTCTTTAAGACACTTGGGTTCAATTTATTCTATCCACAAACACCATTTGCATACCTGTGCTGCACTGCTTTTCAGGGGAGATAGGGATGACTGAGAAATGGCTCATATAGTTTAAACAGATAGTCTAGTAGGAAGGATGAACCAGGGAGCCTCAGAACATCAATATGAGATGAGATCTTAAAATTAGCACTATTTGGGATACTTTTTATATCTTTCAGAACCTTAAAGATCAAGAACTAGAAGGGACCTCAGAGGCCATCTGATGCCAACCTTCTCACTTTAAAAAATGAGGAAACTGAGGCCCAGAGAAATTAAGTGGCTCACCCAAAGTCAGAGAGATAATAATCATTAAAGGTGAAATTTGAGTTGTGTTGTTGTAGTCACTGGGTATATTGTTCTTCTGGTTCTACTTCATTCTGCATCTGTTCATACAAATCTTCTCATGTTTCTCTGGATTCCTTATCTTTGCTGCTTTCTCTGATTAAGAATAAGGCACATAATAGCTCAGCAAAGGCAGTGGGGAGGCAGGAAGGACAGTGGAAAGGAAGGCAAGAGCTCTTCCAGGTGTAGAAATCACTGAAATCTTGGTGGAGGAGCAACACCTGCGCTTGGCTTTGAACTATGGCATAGTAATGGGGCAAGGAGGGTGAGAGGAAAGTCAGGGAGGTGGGAAAGCAAGGAGCTGGTTCAGGTAACCAGTCAGTCAATAAGCACCTACTATGTTCCAGACATAGTGCTCAGTACTGGGTATAGAAGAAGAGGCAAAAGATAGTCCCTACCCTCAAGGGGCTTACAATCTAAAGTGGAATATTGTTAGTAATTTGTACAAATATGTACAAACAAGGTCATATATTTATGTGTGTTATATGTTATATATACATGTGTGTACATATGATTTTTTAAAAAGAGTTAACAGAGGGAAGGTACTAGAATCAAGCAATTGGGAAAGGCTTCCTGTAGAAGAAAGGATTTAAGTATTTTAGTTGGGACTTGAATGAAACCAGGGAAGCCAGGAGGTGGTTATTTGGAGGGAAGTTTTTCCATGAGTGGGGGACAGCCAGAGAAAATACCCAGAGCCAAGAGATGGGACTTCTTGTTCGTGGAACAGCCACAGGAGGCCAGTGTCACTGGATGAAAGAGTACATATGGCAGGGAGTAAGCTATAAGACTGGAAAGGTAGGAGGGGGCTAGGATATGAAAGATTTTGAATGCCAAAGAAAGAATTTTGCTTTTGATTCTGGAAGCAATAGGGAGGTCCTGGAGTTTATTGAGTGTGTGTGTGGGGGCATATAATGATCAGACTTGAGGTTTAGGAAGATCATTTGGGTGGTTTGAAAACAGGAACATCCCTCTTTGCCTGGAGCATTGATGGCATCTATGATGCAGTGGGAAAATGATATCATTAGTTACAACGCCTGATATTCCTATAATCCCATCAGTTTCCCAAGTAATTTCCTGATGCATGATCACAATTCAAGATTCCCATCTACATAATTCTATCAGGCTAGTCTGGATTCAGACTATGGAGGGTCAGGTATGGAGGACCATGAAGTCAGGGGTAAAGGAAAGCCATGGGAAAAGGGGAGTGAGGATGGGCAGATAGTTCAGCTTGTGGACAGCTAGATGGCAGGAGGAGGTAACAGGACACTCGTGACCATATTTCTCTCCCCTCTCCGTGTCCCAGCAATCTATTCATAGACATCTTTGCTGCATTTTTAAGAGTAAAAATAGTCACATGGGTGATTCTGATAATTTGTCTACTGTGAGGCAGGAGACTGGACCTGAAGACCTCCCAAGGGGTCTTTAGGGTAGAGGACCCTGAGGTTCTGTGTGGTGCCTCCCCAAGACAAAACCTGCTCACATGACCAGTCCTGAAGAAGGTTCTGGGATTAATCAATCAGCAAACATTTATTAAGCATCTACTGTCTGTCAGGCATGGGAAATAAAAAGATAAAATCCAAACAGTCCCTGTTTGCCAAGAACCTAGATTCTACTGGGGGGATCCAGCACATATCACAGGACAGTGACCAAGGAATAGACCTTTGGTCTCAGCCATCACAAGGATTCTAAGTAGACACATGAGGCCTTTCCAGAAGCAATGGGAATATTGATTTGATCATTGTTCCCTCAGAAAGAAGTTGAGAGTGGGGAGGAATGGAAGAGAGCACTGGCTTAACAGCAAGACTAGGTCCTGTGGTCCTGGTAGATGGGTAGATAACTCAATTAGCCAATAAGTATTTATTAATTTACCACTATGTATGAAACATTGTATTAAATACTAGGGATATAAAGACAGCCCAAAACAAACAAATGAACAAAAAACGTGGTCCCTGCTCTCAAGGAGCTCTCAATCTAATGAGGGAGACAACTTGCAAGCAAGTATGTATAAAGAAGAGAAATTGAGAATAAATTGGAAAGAATCTGCAGAAGGAAGGCACTAGAATGAAGGTAGATGGGAAAGGCTTCCTGTAGAAGATGGGATTTTAACTGGGATTTGAGGAAGTCGGGAAGGCCAAGAGGTAGAGATGAGGAGGGAGAGTAGGCAAGGAAGGAGGGATAGTTCATGAAAATACCCAGAGTCAGGGGATGAAATGTCTGGTTCTGTGAACAGCAGGGAGACCAGTGTCACTGTTTCAGAGTACCTGGGAGGATCTGGGGGTTAGGGGAAGATGAAGGCATAAGAAGATAGGAAAGAAAGGAGGGGGCAGGTTATAAAGGACATGGGATCCTAAACAGAAATATTTGATCCTGGAGGTGATAGGGAACCATTGGAGTTTATTCAAAGTTTTTATTATGGTAAGGGGGCATGACTAGAGAGCTGAGTATGAGATGGGCTGGAGTAGGGAAAGACTTGAGACCCAAGACCAAGCAGAAGGGTTTTGCAATAGTCCTTGAGTGAGATGATAAAGACCTTCGCCCAAATGGTGGCAGTGTCAGAGCAGAAAAAGAGGCATTCATAAAAGACTCAATAAAGGTTGAATCAATAGGATCTGGTAACAGATTGAATATGGGGGTGAAAGAGGGTGAGAAGTTGAGGATGACCCTTAGGTTGGGAGCCTGGGGCCCTGGGAAGATGGTGTCCATTACCCTCAATAGTAATAAGGAAGCTAGGAAGAAGGAAGGATTTGGGACATGGAGGTGGGGGAAGATAACGAGATCAGCTTTGGGCACATTGAGTTTAAGATGTTTATAAGGCATCCAGGTCAAGGTGCCCAAAAGACAGTTGGAAGTATAGTTAGGGCAACAAAAAGTAGAACAGGGAATCATTAGAAAAAAAGATGATAATTGAATCTGATCAGCAAGTGAAAAGTATAGAAGGGGAGAGAGGGCCCATAATAGAAAAAGAGAAACAATCCCAGGACAGAACCTTGGAAGGCATCTATAGTTAGTGGGCATGAGCTAAACATCCAATGAAAGAAACTTAAAAGGAGACAGATAAGAGGACAATCAAGAGAGAGTAGAGTCTCAGAAACTAGAGAGAAAGTATATTAAGAAGGGCATTGGGGTAGCTAGGTGGCACAGTGAATAGAGCACTGGCCCTGGAGTCAGGAGGACTTGAGTTCAAATCTGGCCTCAGACACGTAACACAAAAACTAGTCATGTGACCTTGGGTAAGTCACTTAACCCCAGTTGCCCTCCAAAAAGCAAAAAAAAGGGAGGGATTGACAGGAAGGTCAAAAAGGTTGAGGACTGAGAAAAGGTCATTCAATTTGGTGATTGGTGAATTATTTTTTCATTTTAAAAATCCATTCATTCATTTGTGGCTGAACCCTGGGGTCCTGGTGAATGGTGAGATGGTATAAAGCATGGTCTGGAGCTGACTAGATAAAGCCAGTCCTTGACTGAGAGGGTGAATGGCCTATGGAGCCCTTGGCTGGTCAGATTGGGAAGCTGGACACTGTAAGGTGAAGAGGCTTTTATTTTAGGGGTCAGACACAGAGGAGAGAAAGGTTCTCTCCCATCCCATTACCCCCCACAACCCCTGCCAGAAGGGTCCATATATCCAAGATTGGGGTGAGGCAAATCCTGGAGTCTAGATCCCAGAGATTTCCTAGGGAGCCAGATACCTCCTGGGTTCTCTTGTCCTGAGGCTTCAGGCCTGAGCTCTTGGGAAAGAAGGGGAGGCAGGTATCCTCCTTACTAGACTCCATCCCCCTGACGCAGCCCTAGGATCTCCCTCCCACCCAGCTCCTAGTCACCAATGGGCAATGGAAATAAGAAGGAATATATTGTTCTTCCTATCTGACCTAAAGGTGAAGTGTCAGGTACCATGCCCTGGCCTCCCAGGATTTTCCAGGGAGATACTTTCCTTCCCAGATGCATCTACACTTGGCATTCTTAGCCAGGAACAGGGAAAATTCCACTTTAAGCCTAGCTCTGTTCCACAAGTGAAGCAACATCACAGTGGATTGGGCATTGGACTTGGAGTCAGGAAATCTGAATTTGAACTCACCTCAGACTTACACTAGGTGTGTGTCAATCAGTTAAAAGGCACTTGGTTTTCACTATTCATGGGGCACCATGGGATGGTTGGGATCAATGTGGCTAATCCAACCAATTCAAGCTCAGAAGTCTCTACCACAGGTTGGGCACAAATAGTCCATGTGAACATTGGGAGTGGAGATGTCTCTAAATTTGTGCATCTCAGGTTTCTTTTGAGCTATTGCAATTCTACTTTGCTCACAGAACACAGCACCTTCTTTGATGTGGGTACACCATGCTTAGCAGTCCTGTGCCAGGGTCTTCCATGTCTCACTACTGACTCCAAAGTTCTTCAGAGGGACCCTGAGAGTGTCCTTGTACTGCTTCTTCTGACCTCCGCATAAGCACTTGCCCTTTGTGAGTTCTCTGTAAAATAGTCTTTTAGCCAAATGCATGTTTGACATTCAAACAACATGGCCAGCCCATTGGAGTTGTCCTCTCTGTGACAGAGTTTGAATGCCTGACCGTTTACCTCAAGAAAGGACCTCAGTGTCTGGTACCTTAACTTGCCGGGTGATCTTCAGAATCTTCCTTGGACAATTCAAATGGAACAGATTCCGTTTCCTGGCATGGTCCTGGTAGATGGTCCAAGTTTCAGGCATACACTAGTGAGGTCAGCACAATGGCTCTGTAAACCTTCAGTCTGGTAGGCAGTCTAATACCTTTTTTCCCTCACACTTTCCTTAGGAGCATCCCAAACATTGATCTAGATCTAGCAATGTATATGTCAACCTCATCAGCTGTGTGTATGTCCCTAGAAGCAAGTGAACTCAAGGACTAGGGACGAAAAGAAAGGCAAGCACTCAAGGCCTCTGTTTATTCGTCTGTAAAATGGGAACACTATTAGCACCACACACACACATACACACACACACACACACACACACACACACACACCCAACAGAGTTGTGAAAAACATGTTACTTATGTGAAATATAAGTGAGTTATTTTTATTTTTATTTGTCAAGATACCTGAGTTCCACCTCCATCTTAGGTTCATTCAGGCTCCTTGAAAGCCCCCAAGAAAGGAGAACTCACCACCTCTTGGGGTCTTCCATTACCCTTTTGGACAGCACTAATTAGTAGTAAGCTTTGCCTAACTTCGCCTCTTTGCACCTTCCACTCACAGCTTGTGGTTCTGCCCTTTGGGACCAAAAAGAACAAACGGAATCCTTCCCTGGGAAATTCCTTCAGATACCTGAAGACAGTTATGGTGCAAACCCTGAGTCTTCTCTAGGCCAGCCATTCCTAACTCCTCCAAGCAATTCTCAGATAACATGGACTGGTCTCTTTACTATCCCAACTCCCCTCCTCGGGATACTCCCCACCTTATCTTGGGCTACCTCCCTCAAACTCAGTGCACAGGGTCAAGAAGACCCGAATTCAAATCCAGCCTCAGATACTTACTAACTGTGTGACTCTGGGTACATCACTCAACCTCTCTCTCTCTCTCTCTCTCTCTCTCTCTCTCTCTCTCTCTCTCTCTCTCTCAGTTTCCTCAAATGTAAAATAGGGCTATAACAGCACCTGCCTCCCAGAGTTATTTGCAAAGCACTTCGCACAATGCTTGGCATATAGTAGGTACTATATAAATGCTAGCTATTATGATGGAAGGAAAAAACTTTGTAAACCTTACATTACCATAGACGTGGGAGCTGTAAAAGTTCAAGTGTCCTTGAACAAATCACTCTGAGCCTCAGTCTCCCCATCTGTAAAATAAGGATGTTGGATTAACTGATCTCCAACAGCTCTTCCAGGTCCAAAAGTAAAGGAAACATTGATCAGCGGCTGCAGGAATTCAGAAGGGTCTACTGACTCCTTCCTTAGGCCCACCCCCACCTTAATCCCTACACCATCAAGTACACAGGCTGGCACCCGGACAGACATATTCACACTTCTTAATGGCATGCAAGCTTTTCCAGAGAGTGATCGCATCCCCGCCCCAAGCAGGATAGAAACACTTTGATGGGGAGGGGGATCGAGGGATCCATCAAGAATAAGGTTCAGTGGCGGGGGAGTGCACAGAAAACTAGATTCTTTCTGCTTGTTCCTCATCCCCATCAGCCCTCATAATGCGCCCTCCCCCCCACTTCCCTCAGACAAGTGACTGTGTCCAATGCTGGCCTGAGGTTGTTGCAGTTGGTGGGGGTTGCAGGGAGAAGAGGGTAGGGGGAATGCATGGTGACCATCCCCATCTCAGATTTCGCCTGCAGTTGCTCAGGCCTTGGCGTCTGCCTCCTGCACCTGCTGTGGGGGCCTCATGGAAACCAGTGGGGGAGGGTGTAGGAGACCGAGGGGGGAGAACAGGACCAGGAGTTTGGGTAGATGGAGAGTCCTTCTTGACCAAATTTAGTCTCCTGGGGGGGCCAGAGGCCAAGGGGCAGCTGGCTTGGGCTGGAGATGCTAAAGCCCATAGAACCTAAGGGACTTTCTAGTGGCCAAAGGCAAGAGGAAGAAGTTAAGGGACTCACTTGAGAGCCTTCTAAGGAAAATGACCTAAATGGGTAGGGGAGACTAAGCCCTGATCCGTGTTGGTGAGGGAGTATCCCATAGTCTGTCTCCCACACCAACTTCACCTTTTTTGTGCCTTTGGACTGGTAAAGCCTATGGTCCCCTTCTCAGACAAATGTTTTAAAATTCATTAGACAAAATAACAGGATTACAAAAGAAAACAATTAAATTGAAATGAAATTATAAATTTTTTTAAGTTCACCGAACCACAAGTTAAAAGAGAGAGGTGCCAGACATCAGTGGGGCAGATCCAGCTCCCCAAGAACCCATCTGACCTGGGATCACCACTTCTTCCCAGCCCCTGACCCCATCATTCCCTGGATGATAGAAAGGGAACTGACCCAGGATGTCCTAGGTAAGAGACTGGGCCCAGAATGGGGACAATAGCCACTCCTTCTCGGCTAGTGTTTAGGAAAAGGGAGGGAGAAAGGGTATTTTCTGAACCAGAAAGTTCCAAGGAGCCCATGGAGAGACTGGCCTCCTCCTGCCTCTGCTACAGGGACTATGGGAAGTCTGATTGGCTCGGCTATAGAGCCCAAGGGAATGCTCCCCTCCTACTTTCAGGTCCTTGAGGCTGTGAAAGGGATGAGGGAAGTCCTGCCCTTTAGAGCTTGGCACCCTAGGACATCAAGGCCAGGGAAGGTGGGTCCTTAGATATCTTTATGCCCCCTTTTCTGTGTGCTCATACACAGATGCCCACTCAAACACTTGCACTGATTCCCGTTCCCACTTGCTGGTACGAGCCCAGATAAGCACAGGGCCTCCATCACACACAGTCACAGACATGCTCCTGGGCACACACAAAGGTCGGACTCAGCACACACACGGCGGCCTCCCCCACCCACCCACCAGCACGTGGGGGGCTGGGATGACACGTGAGCGGCTGGCTAACAAGCCAAAGAAGCTCATTGTCTGACCCGGGGGCCAGTTGTCGGCCGCCGGGCTGCTGTGGTCACAGAGCATTAGCCCTGCAATGGGGCTGCTGCCTGCCTGCCAGGTGCGGCCGAAATTAATCTCCAGCTCCACCCCAGGGCTTAGTGGGGAGCCCTGAGCGACGCCACAGCTGAGGAGCTGGGGCTGGGGCTGGGCCTGAGGGGGCTCAAAGCCACGCGCTCTGGATGCTCCCTTCCTCCCCTGTCCCCCACAGCCCAGCCAGGCCTCCTCTGCCTCCCTGCTAGGGCAGGATTCGGCAGCATTTCTTGCAAATATCTCCAGGGCGGGCTTGGTGCCTGATGGGCTCTGGTCTCTCACTTCCTCCCCAAACCGAGAAGTAGAGCTCTGGAATGCAGGGCCCACCTGAACCTCTGAACAGGTCCCCAGGAAAAATCCAGGAGAGGGAAAAGCTTCTATCTCCCTTTGCTGCCCTTCCCCCCACTTCATTCACACTAAGAACTCGGTGTTATTCCCCTTTTTAGAGTGTTTGCCTTTGTAAATGGGTAGAAGGCAAAGAACTGTGCTTAATCCAAAGGAATGACTCTCTAATGGTAGAATTCCAGGCATTAGTAGAGACGTTTTAGTTTGGAGGCTTTGACTGAAAGTCCTCAAATTATATCTGGCAGGCTGCACGTCAGCTAAGAACATATAGGTGTTACATATGGGATTAAAAGTGGGGTCAGACTCATCCAGTTCTCTCCCATAACCCTTCCTCTGCACCAGATAATGGAAGCTGGGACCCAAAGCAAGGATGTGGCTGGAAGTGGGCCCAGAGCTTCTAGAATCTCTTTCTCCCTCTAGTCTGAGCTGCTCTCCAGAGGCCTCCCTTTCAGCTGGGTGTGGGCACCAAAGCTATGGCCAGAAGCAGCACTGAACTAGGAACACCTGAGCCACTGTCATGGGACTGTCATGGGACAGTCCCAGCTATGCTGGAGTCCTCCAACTTTGTTTAATAAGAATGCCCCTGAGGGGGTCAGGGTTCACTAGGATAACCCAGCCACCATCCCTGCCAGCAGAAACACTGATGGACAGTCTAGGCAGATGGCAGCCATATGGGTCACCCCCAGGCGGGCCCGCCCACCTGTTGGGCTCTTGCTTGGGTGACTGACTGACCCACTGACCAACTTCCTGACTTCTACATCTTACTTAGGACAGGATGCCTAAACTCCAGCCTGCCCAGAACTATCCCACCTTGGACTGGCCAGAGCTTCCCAGTAGCCTTAGCCCCTATTTCCTTCCCTCTACTTCTGTATGCCCAGCTGACAGACTAGACAGGAGGCACATATTACTCCTCCTTCTTCCCCCCCCCACCCAATACAAATGGACACACACACATGCACATTCACACACATATTCTGGCATACCTATACACTCAAATACACCTACACATACACATACAAGTATATGTATGTATATATGTACACATACAAATCCTTATACTGGTATACATTCCAACACATGCATGCATATTCATACTCAGACACATTTTATATACCTGTACACACACATATATGTACACTCACATCCAAAAATAAGCATGTGCATACATAGAGTATACATATCTAGACCCTGGAGTCAAAGGAAGGGGACAGGGTAGAAAGAGAGCATGAGTAAAGACCATAAGAGGTGTGTTCTGTAGACTGTAAGGATCCTGAACTGGCTAGATTATTAGTGTAGATACAGGAAGAAAATGAGTGGAAGTTACCTACTAGAAATATTGTGGTGTTGAGATGGTGGCTATGAAGCTAAGACATCAGGCTTGTCCTAGTGGGTGATGGGAAGTCCCTGATGAATTTTGAGCCAAGGGGAGGCAGGATCTTTGAGGTGACATTAATATTGGGATTGCACAGAGGACCATGAAAGGTGGTAGAAATCTTAGCTTCCATGACCACGAGCATCCCCTCATTGTGAACTGGGATTCTTCTCAGTATGTAGTCAGCCTACTCTCCATTCTCCACTTGGAGGCATCAAGGGATAGAGAGGAAATGTGCAATACCTCAGATGGGGAGCAGGAAGTTAGACCCCAGTTAGACCCTCGTATCCCATTGGTCTGTGTTCAAGAGAGGTTCATAAAAGCAGGCAAAGAGAAGACAATGTGACATTACTTTGGTACCATCTTAGTTCCATCTTGTGCATACAACCTCTTCCCCTCTCCTTCTGCTTGGGGAACCTGGGTTCCCTGTGTCCCTTCTATCTTTCCTCTTTCACTCTGTACCCTAAGTTCTATTCCCCATCCCAGTCCTAGTCCTCTCCTTTTACTAAATAAAATGAAGACTTAAAGAATAAAGTCATGTTGTAGGGAAGAGCAGGATCAAGAAAAGGATAGAACTCTTGCTCAAGGTGGACAGAAGGTTGATAAAGAAGAGAGAGAGAGAGAGATAAAGAGATAAAGAGAGAGAAGGTAGAACTACTCAATTTCCAAACTCTGTTTTTTCTACCAAGGAATGTGATTTTCAGACTGAAGAAAAAGGGGACAAACTGGTTAACAGAGAACTGAAACCCAAGATAAGTGATTTGGTAAGAGAATACTTAGCTGCCCTTGACAAGCTGAATTGCCAAGCTCTGATGACCTACAGTCAGAGTACTAAAAGAATTTGCTGATGTGATCACTGAATCACTGTCAGTGATCTTTGAAAGACTGTGAAGAATTGGGGGAGGAGAGGTACCACCAGATTAGAAATGGGCAAATGCTCTGGTTTTCAAAAAAGGAAAGGGAATGTATTTTTCAAGTCAAAAGCTGGTGAGTTTCAATTCCGGGAAAATTTTTTTGAAGGGATATCCATTAAAATGTGTACTCTTTGAATGTAGAGACTGTTTTGTGTATGTGTCTTTGTGTGTATCTTTCCCATAGTAATTGCTTAATAAATATGAAATGTTGAAATGAAAGGAAAGTCAGGAACATTTAGAAAGGGAAATGATATTATAAGAGATGGCTTACTGGGTAGGAGAAGATTCAGAAATGAAGATGAAAGAAAACAAATAATAGCCATAATAATTTGAAAATAAAAATAATAAAGCTTGGAGCTACAGAAAAAATAGAAAAGGAAGTGGTGATCACTTTTCAAGTCAATGTGGGTTTGTCAAAAACAGGTCATAAGAGATCGACATAATTTTTCATTTTTGACAAAGTTACCTGAATTATTGGACAAGGCAAATACAAAGATCGGTTGAAGGAACTAAAGATATTTAGTTTGGAAAAGAGATTTGGCGCTATCTTCTGAAACAAGGGTTACATTTATTCTGTTTGGCCCTAGAGCATAATGGGAAGGAAGTCACAAAGAGGACTGGAGGCAAGGAAAAGCTTCCTCACAATGAGAACTGTACAGAAGCAGGAAGGGCTATCTTGGAAGACAATAGATCTTTCCTTCCTGGAGGTCTTCAAGCAAAGGTTGGATGACCCCTGGAGGATGTTGTATTCAGGAATGGGTTAGATTAGATGGTTTCAGAAGTGGCCTTAGAATTCTGAAAGGCTATAAAGAGGGATATAGTCCCAAAGGGCAGAACCAGTAGCAACAGGTAGATGGATATAGCAGAGAGGTTGATTTAAGCTTGTTACAAGAAAAAACAAATTCCTTACAATTAGAGTTGTCCCAAAGGGTAATGGGGCCATCATGAGAAAGAGTGAGTTCTGATATCACTGTATCATCTTCATTCATTTATTCGTTTGTTTTAGGTCTGGGATATCCTGGCTTGCTCAGGCTGGATGCATGGTGGCTACTCATAAGTTGATCATTATTTATTGATCAGCACAGACGTTTTAGCCAGCTCTCCCTCCCCCACCCCCAACTGGTTCACTACTACATGGGCAGCCTGGTGGCCCCTTGTTCCTTGGAGCTTACCATATTGGTAAGACTCAGTATGGACCCTCGGCTTAGACCACAGATTAGAACTCCTGAGTTCAAGCAATCCACCAGCCTCAGCCTCTCTTATAGCAGAAATTATAGGCATGTATCACCATGCTTGGCCCTCTGGATCATCTTTAGGAAAAGGTTGCACACTCACTTGTTGGAAGGGTTGTAGAGGGGATTCTTATTCAAGTATGGGTTGTACTAAATGACCTCTAAGATGCCTTTCAAATATAACATATTATGCCTGAATTTCAGCAAGGAATTTGACTAAGTCACAATATTCTTATGGACAAGATAAGACATGTAAGTTGGATGAGAGTACACTTTGGTGAATTGAGAACTAGTTCCTCAACCACGTCCAAAAGTGGTATCCAAACAGCCAGGTATCAACCTGGAGGAAAGTGTCTAGGGGAATGACCTGTCCTTATCATATTCTCTCAGACACTTTACTATGACTAGGGATAAAGACATAGTTGACATGTTTATCAAATTTTGGAGTGACATGAAAATGAGGAGAGGTAGCTAGTACTGGAAAAGTGAATCATTTTTTAAAAATCTCAACAACTTAGAATGATGGGCTAAATCTATTTGGGTCAGGTTTAACAGGGATGTATGTATTATCCAGTCTTACACTTGGGTTCCAAAAATCAGTTGCACAAGTATAGAAGGGGGAACTGTGTCTAGATGACAGTTTGTATGAAAATTATCCAGGAGTTTGAGCAGACTACAAACTCAATGTAAATCAACAGTGTGATGTAACTGCTAAAAAGGTGAACATGATCTTAGGCTGTAATAAGAGAGAGGAACAACAAGGAAGATGATCATCCTGCTGTATTCTGCTGAGATCAGACCCTCTCTAGGGAATGGCATCAAGTTCTAGTGATGCCAGATAATAACAGACTTCTCACCTGGAGAGGTAAGAGGGATGTGCAGATAGAGACAAGCAGAATGACTCTTAGTATTTAATCCCACATTTTAAGATGGGCATTAATAATAAAAGTTGGGTAGCACAGTGGATAGAACCCCGGGCTTGAAATCAGGAAGACTCATCTTCCTGAGCTGAAACCCAGCCTCAGACTCTTGCTAGCTGTGTGACTGTTTGCCTCAGTTTCCTCATCTGTAAAATGAGCTGGAGAAGGAAATGATAAAACACTTCGGCATCTTTGCCAAGAAAACCCCAAACAAAGAGTTGGGCATGACTGAAATGACACGCCATCAACAACTAGGGAATGTCCAGAGAAAGGTGACCAGGATGATAAGAGGACCTTAGACCACACTGGATGAAGACTGGCTGAAGGAAGAGAGAATGATTATCTTAGAGAAGAGAAGATTTAGGGAGTGCATGAGAGTTGACTTCAGTATTTGAAGGGCTGTTATATGGAAAATGTTTCATTTTTGTTTTTTTGAGGCAATTGGGGTTAAGTGACTTCCCCAGGGTCACACAGCTAGTAAGTGTCTAAGACAAGATTTGAACTCAGGTCCTCTTGACTCTAGGACCAGTTCTCTATCCAGTTCACTACCTAGTTACCCCAGAAGATTTTAAGGTGGTTCTGCTCAACCTTAGAGGTCAGAACTCAGAAGAATAGATGAAAGTTGTAGAGGAACAGATTTTGGCTGTTGGTGAGGAAAATGTCTTAACCATTATAGCTGTTCAAAAATGAGTTCCCCTTCATGGAAGGTCTTTAAACAGATGTTGGTAGTAATACATGAGTTGTTCCCCACCCCCCCTCCCAGGTGTGGGCTGGAATAAATAACTTCTGAATTTTCTTTGAATTCTGAATCTCCAGTTCTATTCTGCCCTCAATCCATTGCCTGCATACTGTCCTTCCTTCCCCAGACATGGTTGCCATGCTACAAAGTTTCCCCCACTGCCATGCCCTGGGTGTCTTCTGTGTCTAAAGCTTGGTCCTTCCTCACCACCCCGTCCCCCCCTATGACTCTTTCTACACCTGGGTTCCATTCTACTATTCATCCATCCTTCCTCATTCCCCTTCTCCACCCCCAGACTCAGGCTCCTCTGCCCCCACTTGAGTTTTGTGCCCCATGACTCATACAGGGTTGGGGGTGGGGGGCATGCCTAGGATGCCGCTCAGCTGACGCTGGGGCCCTCTGTCCTTACGCATCCTCCTTAATTTACTGCCCATGGGGGCTCTAGAATGAGGATTAGCTCGTCTGTTCTGATCGGAGGGAACAGCTGCTGGGCAGGCTGCCGGAGCCAGTGAGGGGGAAGCCAGGAACACTCCTCCTTTCTGTGTTCGGACACCACCGGCTGGCCGGAAGAGAGCAGAGCTGCCTGCTCATCCCTGGCGTCATGGGTGCCATGGTGGGGAGAGATCCAGGGCCTAAATACAATAGGGTTGGTCTTTTCCAGGAGCCTCTCAAAAGTGTCTATTTATTTAAGCCTGGTAGGGCATCCCCAGATACAGGAGTCCCTAAACCCTAGAGAGCAGTATGAATGGCTCCCATAGTTTCCTGAAGTGCTCTAGGAGGACCAGATAAAAGCCAGCCATCCATTATCTTTTTTTTTTAAGCAATTGGGGTTAAGTAACTTGCTCAAGGTTACACAGCCAGTCATTATTTATGTGTGGGTGCTCATTTTCTGAGGCCGGATCCGATCCCCGGTCGTCCCAACTCCGGGGCCAGCACTCTTACTCACTGTGCCACCTAGACGCCCCAATCCATGATCTTTTTAAAAAAGATTGCACTGATATATTTTCTTTTCACATTGTCTTCTTTTAAAAATATATTCTTCCCACCCTTCACTCAGCTAGTCATCCTTTGTAACAAAAACAATAAAGGAACAAAGCACTTCAGCAAAATAACCAACTTACCAACCAAGTCTAACAGTATGTGTGATGTTCCACACCCACAGTACCCCACATCTTCAAAGAAAGGAGGGAGGTGCATTTGACCATTTCTTCTTTGGGGCCATGCTTAGTCATTATGATGTCACAAAGTTCAATTTCACTTTTGTGGGTTTCCTTTTTACATTTTGTCATCATTACACATATTGTTTTCTTGGTTCCTACACATATTGCTTTGCTTTGCATCAATTCATAAAGTTCTTTCTGTGCTTCTCTAATTTCTTCAGTTCATCATTTTTATGACATAGAAAGGAAAAAAAACACACACTTATTAAGTACCTACTATGTCCCAGGCATTGTGCTAGGCACTTTTTACAAAAATTATCATATTGGTTCCTCACAACAACGATGCAAGATAGGTGCTGTTATTATCCCCATTTTATAGTTGAGGAAATTCAGGCAGACAGAGGCTCATTGACTTGCCTAGGGTCACACACTGAGGTCAAATGTGAACTCAATTCTTCCTAACTCCAGGCCCACAGCTCTATCCACCATACCACCTAGCTGCCTCTGTAGAAATATTTAACTGTGTGCATCTTCTTCAATATTGTTAGCTATTCCCCAATTGATGAACATCTGCTTTGTTTCTAATCGTTTGCTACCACAAAATATAGTGTTTCGAATATTTTGGCATACATGCATGGACTTTTTTCTCCCCTGACTTTAATCCCCTAAGATGTGCCTCACAGTGAGATCTCTGAGTCAAAGAGTATGGACATTTTTAGCCTTTTTTTAAAAATAGCATAATTGGGGCAGCTAGGTGGCACAGTGAATAGAGCACCAGCCCTGGAGTCAGGAGGACTTGAGTTCAAATCTAGCCTCAGATACTTTACACAATTACTAGCCGTGTGACTTTGGCCAAGTCACTTAACCCCAACTGCCCTCCAAAAAGCAAAAAAACAAAAACACCTCAAATAGCACCATTCCAAACTTGCTTTCTGTAATCACTAGTCAATTTACTTCATCAATCAGTATGAATGTCTTTCTGCAGCCCTTCCAACAGTCATTTCTTTTTTTTCCCTTACTATTGACGATTCCATCTTTTGTCATTTTTTCTATTGTCCAATTGTATCCCCCTTTCCAAGCCCCTCTCCTTATGTGTTGTCTTCTCTCATTAGAATTTGAGGGCAGGGATTGCCTTACTTGCTTATAATTGTATCCCCAGCACTTAGCACACTACTTGGTACAAAGTAAGTTCTTACTACTTTCCTTTCCTTTCCTTTCCTTTCCTTTCCTTTCCTTTCCTTCCTTCCTTCCTTCCTTCCTTCCTTCCTTCCTTCCTTCCTTCCTTCCTTCTTTCCTTTCTTCTTCCCTCTCTCCCTCTTTGTCTCTCCATCCATCTATCTTTCTATCTATTCTATGTATCTGTTTATCTTTTCCCTCTGACTACTACACATTCCAGTTGTAAGCTTAAATCAAACTTGGAGTTCTCAAGACATGACTCTCTTTAATCTGTAGAAATAATCTCTTAGTATCCCACTACACCAAATCTTTAATTGACATTGATTAGATTCAGCAAACATTCATTAAGTGTACAGATTCAGCAAACATTCCTTAGGGGCTGTAGGTCCAGGCACCAGGATGGGATGGGGTACAAAGATGAAAACCTACATAGTCTCTGCCCTCAAAGAGCTTATAATCTATCCAGGGAAATAGGACACGCACACAAATCAACTATGATACATGAGGGAACACCATAACTGCAAAGAAGTAGCTGGGAAAAAATATTATGAAAAAAAATCTGAGAGGAAAATAATCCCTTTCAACTTGGGTCATCAAGGACCACTTCACTGAGGAAACATATGACTGAGTTGGGCTCTTAAGGAAAGGGGAGACTTTAACAGAGAGTGTCAGGGGTCAGAGTAGGAGTGGAGTCATTCTAAGAATGGAGTAAAGACTGAGAAGAGGCAAGGGGATGTGACTAGATAGAATGAGAATGGGGCTTTACATACATGATCTCTTTTGGAGAGACTGTTTTATTATCAGCCCAGTCTTAGCAATAATAAAATTGAGGTCAAGAGAGGCGATAGGGGTGGGAAGTGGGGATTGGATTAGAGCACATCTCATGGAGCTGGGCAGATATACTTTTCTTCTATAGGGAAGAACATCTGTGTTCTGTTGTTATTCAGACTCTTCATGGCCCCATTTAGGATTTTCTTGACAGACGAACTGGAGTGGCTTGCCATTTCCTTCTTCAGCTCATTTTACAGATGAGAAAACTGAGGCAGAGTAAAGTGACTTGCCCAGGTTCACACAGCTAGTAAGTCTAGTATATCAGATTGGATTTGAATTCAGGAAGATGAAGCAGTCTTCCTGATTCCAGGCCCAGCCCTCCATCCACTGTGCTGTTGAACTGCCCACCTGGCACATAGTAGGTCCTTAATAAATACTTATTGACTGACTGATCTTTGAGATCTTTTTCATTTCTAACCTTCCATCTTCCAATATCCCTTCTAATTCTGATAGTCTAGGTTTCATTTATTTGGGGAAAAAAACACCTGAAAGGAAATATACTTCTTTTATGTGTCATTCATTATATTATTATTATATTATATTATGTTACATAAAGTAAGTTGGGAGGCTAAAGAGGTATTTAGTAGAGAGAGATCCTTTGGAGACCAGCTTTGATGAATAGATAAGAATGATTGCTAATTAATTTCCTAATTGTCTTCTAGGCCCTTTAAAATGATTTAGAATCAGTTTGCTTTCAGAAGGTATGCCTTTGACTTATTCCCCAGTCAGTTCTAGGTCAGAGTTGCTAATGGGACAGTAAGTAGTTTAAATATTCCCTTTACATTTATAGGGGTTTATCTTCTATCTCTCCAGAGCACAGGAAGAATGGAATTGGGAGAAATCAGTGGTGATGCTGAGACCATTCACTGACTCTAGACACATGCTCCATATTCCTTCCCTCTAGTTGAGCCTAAATCCCCAGTCTACAACCTGCCCCTGCCCCACCCCCACTCTCCACTAACCCCAATCCTCTCTCTGTCCTTAATCAATCTTGTCCTACCTTCCAGCTGGAGCACATTAGCTCTGGTTTACAGACCCCTCGGCTGGGGCTGAAGCTGGGGCTGGGGCACCATAAGCCAGCCCAGGTTGGATGGATCTGTCACTTGATCCCACTGTCTATTCTACAGCCAGCCCTATAATCTCTGGGCAATGTGATCTTGGGCAGTGGGAGCCCCCAGCCAGGAATCATGGCTCCCAAGCCAAGCTCAGAAATTCCCCTGGCAGGCTGAGTGTCTGAGAACCTCAAAGGGTGGCTGGGGGCTGGCCCACAGGCTTCTATTGTCCTAATGGGGAGATGCATGATCTTGAGTGGGGAGAACTCCAAACCTATCCAGGAGGTATACATTTCTATTTATTTTGAAGTTATGGATCAAGAACTTTGTGGGGGAGGCTTAGGGAGGAGGTAGAGATTTGACAAGAAATTAAATATACACAAGTCTTTTCTTAAAAGCTCCCTTTCCAAATCTAAAATTCTTTTGATGATTTAAGATCAAAGTTTGGATTCAAAAACCCAGGTTCAAGGGTGGTCAGAGCTAAAAGTGACCTAAAAGGTTATTTGGTCCAATCCTTTTATTTCACAAATCCTTTTGTTCACTAATGATCACATTTGGGGAGAGGGGAACCCCTCAGCTAAATTCATGGGAAATCACTTTTTTCATCATTTTTTTTTTCAAAGAAGGACCAAAGCATTCTCAGAAAAGTGAGGTTTTTTTTTTAAGTTTTCTTACCGCCCCCTTCCCCTTCCCCTCCAGGTCTGCACAACATGACTTTAGAGGCCCCTTCCAACTTTGAATCTATGATATTATGACCTCCAACCCAGATCAACTCCCCATCTTTTCTTCTCCTAAATTGGACAAACTAAATGCCCAAAGTCAGAAGGAGTGGTACATATTATGGAAATACTCCCCCCTCCCCAGACAAAGTCTGTCTTGGGTAAAACCTGAAAGTTTTTCTTGTCTAGAGGAAGATGTTGTCACAAACTCTCATGAAGAGGCAGCTGGGGTCAGAGTGCCTCCCTTGAGCAATTGGGTCTGTGATGGGAGGGGTCAGAAGAGGCTGCCAGGGTCAGAGCTATGGGCAAACCTGATGGTACCATGCCTATTCTGACTCACTGAGCCTTCTTCTCTTGATTCCCTCATTTCAGTCAGCCTAGAACTGGAGCATGGGACTGACAAATTGGCTTGCCTGGAGGCTAGGGGTTGGAAGGCTTGGACCCCTGCCCTTTTAGTCATTTAGTTTTCAAAGAAACAAGACCAGATCCCAACTCTCTAATCTCTGCTCTCTCATATTGCCTAGAGTAAGACCCTCAAGCATTTCTTCCCCCTTTTGTCTGCTTGTAACTGATGGATCTCTCCACTGGAATGTCAGTATTTCTTACTAGGACAGGAGTTCTTCACCTTTTTTGTATCATGGACTCCTTGGACAATCTGGTGAAGTCTCTGGAGTCCTTTGGCAAAACTGATGAACCCTTTCTCAGGACAATGAGCTTCAGTTTCCTTCTCTGTAAAGTAAGAACAATATTACTTCCACTGCCTCCCTCCTAGGGTTATTCTGATAATCAAATAAAAATGATGTGCAAATTTTTTGTAAGAATTCAAGAACTATTAGTTCTCAAATCTTCTATGATGATTTGAAAAGAAACTAATCATACATAATACAGTGATCAAAATATTTAAAAAAAAACAGTTTATGAACCCCAGGGTAAGAGCTCCTATTTTAGGGACCCCATCACAGTGGAACTAATTCCCCTAGTGAGTGTTTCTTGGAAGGGGTTTCCCTCAGCAAGGGCTGTCTTTCAGCCAGGGTCTCTTACTAAGAGTGTTTCTCAATAGGGCATGCCATTTGACTGAGCCATCATAGAATCTCAGACTTCAAAGGCCATCACCAAACCTGGTAGAGGATTCTTTCTATCTCATGTCCAACTGTGATCAATTATGGTGCCTACAACTGAATTCAATGTGTTTCAGAGATAGTCTGATGCAGGCAAGACAGTGAGATTCATCTCCCAATTCCCTTATTTTACAGGGGAGGAGACCAAGGCTCAGAAGGGAAGGCACTTGCCCAGGTGACACTAGTGAGTGTCAGAGCCAGGACATGAACTCAGTTCTACTGACACAATGTTCTTATAAGGGGGCCATGACTTCTGACATGGAGGTGATTTCTACCTGGGCAATCTCTCCAGTGTCTTGACTTCAGTCATATCCTAATAGAAAAAAGGAGGGGGGCAGGAAAAGGAGTAGGGTGAGCTAACCATCTGGAAAAATTGATTTAAATGCTTTATGTGGAGTGGCCTGGGTGATGCGCCTCCTAATTTTCCTGAGGTGAGTCATGGAAACAACTGACCTCATGGCTAATCCATGAGAGGAAGGGCTCATAGCTATTACTCAGGACAGGCAATGGCCCTTAAAGACCTGAGCTGCTGCGGCCCCTGGTGGACCAAGGCAGAACCCTGCCCTGAGAGAACTAAAGACACATCAGAAATCCTATATCCCCATAGGCCAACTTTCTTGTGATTCACCCAACCATCAATCAATCAACAAGCTTTTATTGAACACTGTACTAAACACCTGAAACACAAAGAAAAGCAAAAACAGTGCCTGCCCTCAAGGGGGTTATATCATTTTCTGATGCAACTCCTTGATTTTACAGTTGAGGAAACTGAGGCCCATCTTACAGAACAACAAAAACTCCATCCTTAATCTCAAGAAACTTCCAGGCCAGTCTGTATATAATAAATGCAGAGAAGACAATAGATATTGAACAAGAGGTAGGTATATCTCAATGATGATCCCATCTTTGTCCTCTGTGAATGGCAGATGTGGGTGCCTGGAGCATCCCTCCTCCCACCCTACCCCTACTTCCACAAAACTGATTTCTGCAGGAAATCACCATGAGCTCTGGACCTTACCATCAGAGATGGCCCTAGCCAAAGGTGGAGTGGGAGGTTGCCTATACAGAATGATTAGAGCCAAGAGTCCCATCTACCCCCAAACATCTCCCCAACCTAGCTTGAAATCCCTTCCATCCAAGTCCTGTGGGCTAACTCTCCTAGAGCTACTCCACTTAAAATGCAAAGTGCAACTTCTCCCAGGGGAACTGGGAGAAGTTGGACCAGATGTCCCTCAGTGGAAGTGTGCCTCAGTGGGGCTGCCACTTCTGATATTTTCTGTTACCCAAAGATTTTGTGTTTTAAAACTTTTCAAGGAATTTCTCTTACAATTGGCAATTCTTCCATGAAAAACCTTCCCTCCCCTTGCCTTTGGTATGGCACCAACATCCCCCTAGTCACTCAGGCTTATAACTTCTTTTGGACTTTTGGACCTTTCCTCATCTTTACCCCATCTATTTAATGAGTCCTAAAATCCTCAAATCCCTTCTTCCACAGTGTATCTAGCTTCTGCCCTTTACTCAGCCACCACACAAGGGAAAGCTTTCATCTCTCTCACCTGCATAACTGTAATAGTCTCTGAAAAACTCTTCCTATATCCGGTCTCTCTCTTTCCAATGTATTCTTTACAAAAAAACACTTTTAAAAAATATGCTTTTAAGTTCCAAATTCTCTCCCTCCTTCTGTCCCAACTTTTTCTTAAAAGAAAGATAGTTTTATTAACTTCCATTCTACATTGAAGTCATTTCCAGATATAATCATGTCTTTCATATAACAACAACAACAAAAAGACAGTTAAGCAAACTTATAGAGAGTTACCACATCTGACAATGTATGTGAAATTCTCTACCCATGGTCCTCCACCTCTCTACTGAAAGTAAGGAAGTACATTTTATCCTTTGTTTTCCAGGACTAATACTGATCATTATGATTAGAATCGTAGGTTTAGTATTAGAAGGGACAGAGACCATCAAGTCTAACTCCCTCATTATACAAATGAGGAAACTGAGGCCCAGGGAAGTAAAGTCATTTGTCAAAGGTCACATAGGATTAGAAGAGAGATATGAACTCAGGTCCTCTTTCCCCAGAGCCAGCATTCTTTCCATGACACCATGATGCCTCCATTTACCATTTGCTCAAAATTTGACTTCCTTTTGGTGTTCCTGTCATTTATAATAATATAGTTACTGTGCACATTGAGGTGCAATGGCTAAAGAGCTAGGCCTGGATTCAGAAAGAACTAAGTTCAGATCTGGCCTCAGACACTCAGTGGTTGTGTTACTCAGGACAAGTCCCTTAACCTCTATCTGCCTCAGGCTCCTCAACTGTAAAATGAAGCTCATAATAGCACCAACTTCCCAGTGGTGTGGTGAGGATCAAATGAGATGATATTTGCAAATCGTTTAGTACAGTGCTTGGCACATAGTAGGTGCTTAATAAATGCTTGCTTGCTTCCTTACTTTTCCTTCACTTTGCTTTGATGTATACTAATCTTCATACATTTCTCCAAATTCTTCATATGTCTTGTTTCTTAAGGCACAAGAATATTCAATTATACATTCATGTACCAAAATTTATTCAGACATTCTTCAATCAATATAGCCTTTGCTTTATTTCCATTTTTTGCTACTACAAAAATGGTAGTTGTGAATATTTTGATATGTGTGGGGACTTTCTGTCTTTCACCTCCTTGGAATATGTGCCTAGTAGTGGGATCAGGTCATTGTGTCAAAAGATCTGAACATCCTAGTGACTTTTCTTACATAATTCCAAACTATTTTACTGAGTGGTTGGGTCAATTCACAGCTTCATCAATGGGGTAATTTTTAGGCTTCTAGTCTCTCCAGTGTTGACTCTTTCCATTTTTTATCACCTGCTAGGTGTGAAGATGAAACTTTGGGATTGGCTTAATTTTTATTGATCCTAGTATTGGTGGTTTGGAGCAATCTTTGATGTGATTATTTCATATCTTCTACTAAAAATTGTTGGTTTCCACTGACCACTTCTCTATTTCCAGGCCTTTGGGTACCAGAGCTGTCTTCCCAATGCACTGCTCCCATCATGTCACTTTTGAACTCAAAAACATTCAGTGTCTCCCTATTGCCTACTGAAGTGTAAACTCTGGGTCACACAAGGCTTTCCTCCATCTGCTTCTAACCTACCAAATCTGGCTACTGGACCCACATGGATCAGGAAGAGAAAGTGAGGCTGGTAACTTTGCATTGTGCTCCCTCACTTAAATCCAATTCACTTGCATATCATAGCATCACCTTCCTGATGTCATGGTCCTCTTCAAGAAGGAAGGACAAACAACAACCTCTGTGATTAGAAAAGGAACTACCCACTAGGGACCAAACTTCCAGTGGAGCAACATGGCTTCCTTCTTTCCTTCCTTCCTTCCTTCCTTCCTTCCTTCCTTCCTTCCTTCCTTCCTTCCTTCCTTCCTTCCTTCCTTCCTTCTTCCTTCCTTCCTTCTTTCTTCCTTCCTTCCTGCCTTCCTTCCTTCCTTCTTCCCCTAACCCTTCTCTCTTCTAGCCCTGGCATCATCCTTGACTCCAAGATTCACTCTCTCTTTTCTCCCTCTGTCAGCAAATCTTTAAGGCCTTGTGCACCTTTGTCCAAGGGGAAAAGAGAATAGACAAAAATGTCAAGAAAAAAAGAATATGAGTGGTCAGAAGAAACTTTTCCAACCCATGCTAGCTGGGTTTCCAACCTCAACACCATGATCTCTTCCATCTAGTTAACAGTTCCCAAGTCAAGTTCCTGACTTCTGCCAGACCCCAGACCCCAAGCTTGGGAATCTCGCTCCTTTCCCAAGTAAGAATGGCCTGCCTGAAAGTAAACTATGCAGCCAGATAGTGCATCAGATGGAGACCGGGTCGAAATCAGCCTTAAATATTTACTAACTTTATCTGCCTCAGTTTCTTCTTCTGCAAAATGGAGATGATAATAGTACCTACTTCACAGGGTTGTTGTGAGGGTCAAATAAGATAATATTTTGGAAATTATCTGCAAATCTTATAGTGCTCAAAAATGTTAGTTGTTACCATTATGCATTAAAAATCCACCAGGCAGGTGAATCCAGTTTTCCCAAGAAAGTAATGACCTGGTTCTTTTCTCCTACCCTCCTCACAGTCAATTTTCTTTCCCTTTAGTGGGATTCAAATGACTCTTGCCAGATCTTCCAAACCCCTAGAGTGAATTGATCCATCCCCCAGGGAAAGCTATCACATCCACCAGGAACAAAGCTGTAAACAGGAAGTTTTCTTCCTGAGGCAAAAGCAGTTGAGGGGACGGTGTGGGAGGCTTAAAGGACATGGGTGCTGATAAACTAGCAAAGGAGGCAGTTCAGCCAGGAGCAGGAGACCTGGATGGTTACACCCTATGAGGGTTCAGGTCATCAAGGTGAGGCACAGACCAACAGTTGCTGCTGGGAGGAAGTATAGGAGTATATCTATTTCCACCTTACTGTGGAAAGGGAGAAAGCTCCCTGGATATTGCACCTTGGAGCAAAATCCTGTTCACTCCATACTAGTTGTGACTGACTGGGAGTCTATGGTTCAAAGTCCCACAAACACCTCCTAGAGAACACAAAGTTCCCTATTTCTGCAATAAGGAGGCTGGGCAGTGTCATTACTGAGGGTAGGATGCTTGTCCCCAGCCTGGCAGTTGGGGGCTCTGTGGGCAGCACCCCTGAGATGCCTGTCCCTCTCTGGAGATCCCAAGCAGGGGCAGAATGAGGAGGAGGTAGCAGGGCAAGCTGCTGGCCATCAGGAGCTGTCAACAGGCTCTGCAAATCTCCTCCACCATCTGGGCCTTATCAAACAAACAGCATTTTTTCCTGCATTAATCTCTGCTGCTCGAGCCCAGCTTTCATTTCAAAAGGCCCCGCATTTTATCCATCCCTCCAGTCCCCACGTCCCCCCAGCACCCCCTCCTAAAAGAAAAAGGATAAGTATTGCTCCTTTCCTCCAGGGCTCAGTCCAAAAGCTGCAGCTGGTGCAGGAGGCAGCTTTGAAATTAGAGCATGGCCCCAGACTCTGACATGCTTGCTGGGGGTAGCTGGCAGTGAGAGGGCAATGCTAATTAATGGTTTGGTTTTTGAGGTGATGGGATGGGTGAGGAATGGCAAACTTCTTCTTCCTCCCCTTCAGGGAGCCTGTAAGGATAGGATCTTCTCAATATTGCCCATCACTGACACCCCAGGTTCTTTCCTCACTGATCATCACTGGTTGCCCTGAGATCCCTTCACTAGACTTCAGCTACTGTATGACAGTACTGTACTCCTCAACTCACCACCTCTCACCTGATGGGCATCAGATCAGATGGAGGAGTGTTACTGACAATTACAGACTTTCCCAAGGCATTCTTAGAGACCATCAGTGGTCAGTTTAGTGTCTCCTCCCTGCCCATCCTGGAATCAGTGGGGTCTTCAGGGATCTACTCACTGGAAGTCACTGACCTCCCTGGCTCCTCTAACTTTTGATAGCAGACAATCTTGGGGTATCATCACTGATCATCTATAGACCATCTTGTGATATACACATTTGCTGACCATCACTGACTATTGGTCATATATTGGAAGAATTGACAGATATGATTGTTGAAGCACTGTCAATGAACTTAGAAAGATCATAGAGAAAGGGTGACATGCTATGGAACTGGAAAAGAGCAATCTCCTTAATTTTTTTTAAAGGGAAGAGAGTGGAATGTTCAAATTATGGACCCATGAACTTGACTTTGATTTTTGGCAAAATTCTAAAATGTATTATTGAAGGGGATGGTTGATGAACCTCTAGAAAAGGAAAAACATAAGGTAGAAAGATGGTAAGTTTAGATTGTCAGGAGAAGTATGTACATCTTCCTCCATTATATACAGACACCAAGTATCAGCAATCCCCTGACCAGTTGTTTCTTCTTGCTCAAATAATTCAAATCAGTTCCCTTTAAACTTTAGGTCAAACCCCTTATTACACCATCTTGGTTTTTATTCTGAATAGATAAATTAAGGGGAATGCTACAAATATGGTTAGTGTGTTTAGATTTCAGCAAATGTTTAACAGATTCTCTCATGCTGTCCTTGAGAAAAAGGGAGAGATGGGCTGAGTGATAATATAATTAAACAGATTCAGAACTGGTTGAATGATCAGACCCAAAGAGTAGTCTTTATATATAGATTCCAATCATGAGGGTGGTCTTCATAGAATGTCCCCAGTATCTGTTCTTCTGTGTTCAATCTTTTTTGTCAATTGGATGAAGGAATGTATATGACACTAAACTGGGAGGCAGAGCAAATGCTTTGGATGATAAAATTCGGATAGAAATGGACCTTGATAGGTGAGAATATCAGGCTAAATCTAATGAGATCTAATCTAATAGGGATAAATGCAAAGTAGATTAATTGAATAGGTTAAAAAATAACACAAGTACATAATGGGAGAGGCATAGCTAGACAACAGTTCATCGGGAATTTTAGTGGATGGCCAACTCAAGCTTAGGCAGAAGGATGGGAGAACAAACATGAAAGCTTATAAAATCTTTGGCTTTATTAAGCAAAAAGTATAATGTTCAGAATAATTGAAATAATTATCCTTCTGCCCTTTGCTTTGCTTAACTGCCAATCCAAATCCAATTCCTGATCCGTAGCCCCTTTAATCTATCTGCCATATTGGACTTGGTTGACCACTCTCTCCTCCTGGATATTCTCTCCTATGGGTTTTGTGATGCTGCTATCTCTTGGTTCTTCTCACTGTTTAGTTGCACTTTTTCAGTCTCCCTTGCTGGATCACCATATATGTCCTGGGGTGTACTCCAGGGATCTATCCTGGGCCTTCTTCTCACTCTACATCTTCTTTCTTGTGATCAATGGATTCAACTATCACTTCTATGAAAGTTTCTCCTGGATCTATGTATCCAGTCCTAGTCTCTTGAGAGTTGCCAATAGGCACCACTTCTTATTGGACACTTCAAACTCCATGTCCCAGAAGCATCTCAAATTCAACATTTCCAACCTATCCCTCTTCTGAATGCTTCTATTTCTGTGAAGGGCTTTTCCAGTCAACAAAATTCACAACCTTACAGTTATAGTTTATTCTTCCTTTCTCTTCACTCTCTGTATTTAATCAGTTGCAAAATCTTCTCACTTTTATTTCCACATTATCCCTCCTCCTCTCACAAGAAACTCAAGAGATGGTTTTGATTATAGAATCCCGGCATCTAGGAATACCAGAGGTCCTCTGGAGATTGTCCAGTTGTCCATCTCTCCATGTTTGGCTGGACAAAGAACTGGCTACCCATGTCAAAAGTGACATAGAGGCCAATCATAGTATCATAGATATAGAAATGGAGGATCCCTCAGAGGCTATCAAACACAACACCTTAATTTTATAGATGAGGGAAATGGGTCACAGAGAAGTCAAACATTTTAGGTCCAGAGAATCACAGATTTAGAGTCAGAAGGGACCAGTGAGCCCAATCTCATCATTTTTCAGATGAGGAAACTAAGGCACAAAAAAGTCATGTGATAGGCAAATATGCATCCCAGGTGAGATTTAAAACCAGATTTTCTGATTTCAGATATCTTTCCACTGTTTTGTGCTGGTATCTTAATAGTTTAGTTCAATGTTTCTAGTCCAGTGTTTCCCATTACAACCTTGGAAAGTTTTTATTAATTTCAAACATTCATAAAGCTTTAACTACCAAAGTTTCTTCTGAAAATAAATGTAAATGCTACAACCCTTTCCCTTTCTCCCCAAATTCTGCTCTTTCCACTTTGGCTCCCACTCTCTCCTTGGCTTGCCATTCCCATAACTGAGTAGCTGCAGAAAAACATTAGATACTTTACAATACCCAGTATAATTAAAGTTGACAATTCTGGTCTATTCCTGCACCCTTGTTTAAGAGGCATCTTTGCAGAGTGGAAAGGGCACCATACCAAGGTTCAAAGGTGCAAGGTTTGCATCCTAGCCCCATCACTTTCTAGCTGGGCTATACTGAGCAACTCATGCTATCTCTCTGGGTCTCAGCTTCTGCATCTGCCAAATGGGAATAATAATTTTTGCTCCATATCCCTTAAGGGTTGTTGTGAGATTCTAGTGGGATAATGGATATGAAAGCACTTTACAAACTATAAAGCACTATGTAAATGTGTCAATGATTAGTGTCAATGATATTACTAGACTATCAGGGACTGTACAAATACAAAGAATTAACATTGTCTCCAGAAGAGGATCCTGCACATAATAAGTCCTTGATAGACATTGAATTGATGAATGAGGAAGGTAAGACTGAAGAAGGTTTAAATTCAATTCAATTTCATTACATTCAACAATCATTTATTAAGCTTTAAAGAGGTACCAACAGGAAGACCTTGTGTTGTAGTGGATTGAGATATGGCTTAGGAGCTAGGAAGATTTGAGTTCAAGTCCTTTCTCTGGTACATACTGGCTGTGTGACCCTGGGTAAGTCACTTAACCTTTAAGTGTCTCAGGTGACTTTCTCTAAACCTATTACATAGCAGAGAAGTTATTGATCTGATTTGGTAGAGGGTCTTCCTTACCAGGAGGAGGTCTGGTTTAAAAAAAATAAGTGTTTGGTACAGGAAATAATGACCAAAAGGATAGTCTTTGCCCTCAAGGTGCCTACATTTTATGTGCTCCTTGAGGGAAAGGTCTGGTTTATACATCCTAGAAATCCTACAGAGCCTAGCACACAATGGCTACCCAGCTGGAAGGGACCTCAAAGACCATCTCATCTAACTCCTTCATTTTATATATTTTACTCATTTTACTAAGACTCCAAGAGGCTAAGTAATTGCCGAAGGTCACACAACTGGTAAGTGACAGATTTGAGATTTTAATCCAGAGCCTTTGGTTCCAAATTCGCTATTGTTTTTTGTGGCCCCATGATGATCAGAATTACTGACCTTGGAGAGTAAAACACTCTGTCAATGGGCAACCCTTGGTTCAGAGCACCCAATGTTGAGTGATATAACATATATTTATATCAGTCAGTCAATAAGCATTTATTAAGTGCCTACTGTGTGCCAAGCATTTGACTAGACATTGGGAATATAGATGCAATGAATGAACCTCTATTTACAAAGAGCTTACGTTTCTAACGTGGGAGTTAACAAGAACATATATAAGCTTATAGAGAATAAATTCAAATAATGACAGTCAAATGCAAGGGATTCAGGGAGGGAGGGAATGTAGGTAATATTTTACAGTTATCTATGAAGCCCTTTCTTCACAGCAATCTTGTGAGATCTTTACCTTGCCCTAAGCAAAGCTGTAAAATGGGTATTTTTGGTCTTTACTCTTTCATTTCCCTTATCAGGCCCCCTTTTCTTCCTCCTGGCAGTGACTCCTTTATCTATCCCCCTTCTTCCTGGAACCTCATCCAAGATGAATCATCTGATGAATGAATGAATCAGGTTTCTCACTTGTAAAATGAGGGGTGGCCAAAAAGGGAAAGAGCGATATTTGAAATTCACCTCTCTCTCTTACTAGCTCTGGGAACCCTGGTCAATGTACAGTTTCTCAGGACTTCAATTTCCTTATCTATATAATAGAAGTGGATTAAATAAAGTGGGGGCCACTAGGTAGTTCAGTGGTTAGAGTTCCAGACCTGGAATCAAGAAAACTCATCTTCCTGAGTTTAAATCTGGCCTCAGACACTTACTAGCTGTGTGACCTTGGAAAAGCCACTTAACCCTTTTTTACCTACATTTCTTCATTTGTAAAATGAGTTGGAGAGGGAAATGGCAAACTACAACAAATGGCAAACAACAGCAAATAATGAAATGGTAGCTTCAGTTCTATAGTACAAAAGAGTTGGGGTCAGAAAAACTAAATAAGAGAATGAAGAACAGGAACAGTGACCAACAGAGACTCTGAGAAGGTCTCCAGGTGCTATCTTAAAAGCTGAGCCCTCAGTAAGCGATTTTCCTTGTTTTAACTGCTCAGAACAAGGCACTGAATTTTTTTTTTACTCCAATGCTCTCTTGGAAGCCTAGGGAAGAAGGGGGAGATAGTGTGTAGAGAAGTAGAAAAAGGTTCCTGGCTTGCTCCCCATTTATTTTTAGAAAAGGTGACCTATGAAGCTTGCAGTACCAAAGCCTGCCATGAGAGAGCGGGGATGTGCTGCTAGTAAAGCATGGGGGCAGAATTAAGTTTGTATCAAACTGTTTTCAGGGACATCCAGAAAAGAATGAATGAATGGGCTAAGGGGAAAAGCAGGATAATCTTCCTGTTTGTTTGTTTTATAGCAAATGAACAAACAGTAAAATGGAAAGTCAGGGGCAAAAGAGAGGCTGCCTGTCCTGGAATCCTGAGACCATGTTGAGAAACATAGACTGATGTGGTGGTTTGCTGATAAATTTTTAACAACCAGCTCTCCATAGGGGAAAAAATGAATACATGTTTTAAGTTTAATCTGCATTATTAACATTTTTCTATCACTTCCTTAAATCTAGACAATTAATTAATTAGTTAACCAACCCCCAATTTGTAGTTTACTGATTTCCAAGATGTAAATGATTCCTCTGAAAATGTAACAATTGACTCTTGGGAGCTGGTTTGAGCTGGCTCCAGGATTCCCCTGGTGTGCATCCTTATTGGAAACAATACTGGATTCCCCTCACCCTCTGGTCAAAATGATGGAAATCTCTACCTAGCTTGTGTGTATATATGAACCAGGGATGGGATGAAAGGCTGGGCTGTAGGGAATGCTGTTGGTGAAAGGGAGGATACATCACAAATGCTGGAACCCAGATCTAGGACTTTAAAAGAGCTGGTCTCTCTCTGGATGGGGTTCAGGGAGATGTGGCAGCCTGGAGTTTGGACCCTTTGGATGTTCAGAAACAAGTTAGCAGGCCCCAGGTTTGGTACTGTGTTGTCTTCTTCCTATTCAGTGCTAGTCCCCAACTTGCCATAGAATTTTTGAAAGCTTGCCAAAACCTGCTCTCAAAACAGTGATTTTCAATACAAATGATGTGTAGGGCCTCGGGATTCAGCTAAACAATCATACCACCAACTCAGTCTAGACATGGTGTTGGTAAAGGGTAAACTTAGTGAACTAAGTAAGCCACAGGCATGGAAGCCATAACCAACAATGGGTGAGACCCATGTGATGGTCTGCCCTGAAAAGCCTGAGCAGTTACCCTCCTCAGGCTGGGGTTATGAACAAAACTACCCCACTCTCCCTCCCTTCCTTAGGATACTGAATGCTCTTAGCTGTAGCTATACAGTTTGAAGTCAGATAGGTGGCAAGATGAATAGAGAACTGGATTTGGAATCAGGAAGACTCATCTTTATGACCTCAAACACTTCCTAACTGTGTGACCTTGCACAAGTCATTTAACCCCGTTTGTCTCAATATCTCATCTATAAAATGAATTGGAGAAAGAAATGGCAAATCATTCCAGTATCCTTGTGAAAACCCCAAAATGGGATCAGAAAGAGTTGGAAATGATTGAAATGACAACACCATCAACACATCACTACAGCTTAAATCTGTGATTTCCTTCAAGCATTCATTCAATTCCATGCTTATCTGATCAAAGGAATAAGATTCTGGATAACGGGTCATCAAACAGCCCTATGCAGCCTCCAGGTCCTGGATTTGTAGTCCCTGATCTATACCATCAAGGGCAAATCAGCTGTTTTCTTCTTTGACATGTCTGGAGTTGAAGACTGCAAGACCTTCCCTTGGTCTCTCCAATGTCTGAGGCTCTCATTGCCAGCCATGAGCTGTGCCAACAAAGCTCTTCCTTGTGTCTGATCACAATCTGTCCTGCTTTAAGACAAGCTTCTCTTTGCTCTTCCATGGATGGGAAGAACAACTCATCTCTCCTATTCATACCAAATCCTTATTGTGCTTGAAGATAACTGTTACTCGTTCATTCGTTCAACAGATATTCACAGAGTTTTGGAGTCAGAAGGACCTATCATTGATTAGTTCTGTCTCTGTCACTTGCTAGCTGTGTAACTTGAGGCACATAGTATGGCTTCTCAGCCTGTTTCCTCCTCTGCAAAACGGGAATGGTAATACTTTAGAGGGTTGTTAATTTCATACTTTATATATCTTAAGTACCATGGAAATGTTACTATTGGCTATTATAAAAACTTGCATTTGTATTTCTCTTTCCAGTTTGCAAAGTGCTTTGAACAACGACCCTCTCTAAGTCACACTTTAACTAAGATGAGGCCAATGTCATAGGTTGTTTTTTTTGTTTTGTTTTGTTTTTTTGCTTTTTGGAGAGGGAAGACAGGGCAGTTGGGATTAAGTGACTTGCCCAAGGTCTCATGGCTAGTTTTGTGTTAAGTGTCTGAGGCCGGATTTGAACTCAGGTCCTCCTTACTCCAGGGACGGTGCTTGATTCACTGCACCACCTAGCCATCCCCAATGTCATAGATTTTATTATGCCCATTTTATAGATAAGGAAATTGAGGCTCCAGAGGCAAGGTTCTAATCCAGAGCTCTCCTGACTAAAGGTGCATCATTCTTTCCTTCATACCAAGTTGAACGGATCCCTACAAGGCACCCAGCCTGTGTAGGGAGCACAAAAGACAGGTATGAATATTATGGTCCCTGTTCTTTGGAAGCTTTCAGTCTAGTTGGGATGGGTAATGGCAGAGAGAAAAAAAGACACCATGCAATGAGGTTTAGGAAAAGATCTGAAGGCCTTTCCTGGACCCTCTCAGGCGGCAGGGCAGTGGCTTCCAGTAACTGTCGACACCATTCTCCCTGGCCACCTTTGGCCAGCTGCTCCAGGATGATGAGCTGAAGGCTGGGCTACCTCAGTGCCAGGCAGGCGGGCACAGGGCCAGGTAGCCTTTACCGCCTTGTCGGCCTGGCAGGATGGGCGCTGGCCGCCGCGGGGAGGGACAGCTGGCCGTAACTGATCCACATCAGCTGAGGGGGGCTGCAGAGGGAAGGGGGAAGAAGAAAGCCCACCCCAGCCCGCCAGCCCGCCTTCTCCCTTCAGCTGCTACACTGTTAACCCTTTTTAGGCTTTATTGAAGTTTGGGGATATAGATGTTGCACAAAGAAGGGATACTTTCTTACTGAGTCAATTAATTTCTCCTTCAGGGACTGGAGCACAAACCAGTATGGATTTCCTGAGCCCCCACTCTGTGTGCTTAGCGCTATTCAGCAGGAAGGAAATAACAGGAGTCAAAGAATCTGAGTTCAAATTCTGTCTCTCGGTGCTTACTGTCTGTGTGACTTTGGATAAGTCACTAAGCCCCACCGGACCAGCAAATTTAAAAGTTTGGACTAATAGTTTTCTGAGATAGCTCCCAGTTGTTAATCTTTGAAATCATTACTGCAGCTCTGGCCAGGGAGACAAGATACACATGCAGAATGATAGCTAGAACAGCCAGGAAATTCGGGCTAAGACTCAGATGGGGCTGTGACTTTGTCAGCTACAGGGGTTCAAGGGCGGGGGAGAGCCCTGAGGGCAGGGGTGAGCAGGGAAGACTTCCTGGAGGAGGTAACATTGAACTGGACTTTTAGGAGTGAGCTAGATATGTAGTAGTAAAAGAAAGGAGGGAGGGGGGTGGATGTCGGCATCAGCCAAGTCAGGAATGAGAGTTCTGTACAGATAGGATGAGAAAAAAAGGAGGTCTGCTTGGAGGAGAGATCCAGAGCTGGGACAGGGAGAGTTTGAGGAGCAGAGGTGGAGAAGGGAGAGGCTATCAGTACTTCTGGGCAGCCACCTATATTGTTGGGGGTGGAAGGGACCTCAGAAGCCCATCTGGTCCAACTCGCATTTTATAGGTGAAGAAACTGAGACCCAGGGAAGGAAAGGGGATTGCCCCAAGTTATACAGCTGTTGAGGAGCAGAACCAGGACTCAGAACTCAAGCCTGCTGAATGCTTCCATCCAGGGTACTTTCCACCACTCCCTGAATTTTGGCAGATTTGAAGTCCCTGACCAGCTCCCTCCCGGTACTCCCCAGGTGATCTCTGCTGGTTAAGCTTGGGAGGGGGGAGGTCTGGAGAATCCTGGCCCTATGGGCCCCATTCTTCCCTCATCCCCATCGGGTTCCTGAGACAGCTGTGCAGTGGCAGGCATGCTCTCCCCTTGGTGGGGATTAACTGCCATAGGCTAGAGTGGCTGGGGGTGAGGGAGTACTGCCTGCCCTGTCACCAGCCAATAACCCCTCACTGTCTGGAGCCCTGGAAGGAAGGACTCAATAGGCTAGATCTGTGAGAGGTGGTCAGGGTGGGAGATGTGGCCTAAAGTGACATTAACCCTATGTGGTTCAGAACCTATGCCAGAGTCAGTCACCTACCTTTGTGCAGGGCAAAAAAGTGGTGAAACTGAGGAATGCTCCACCAACTTTTCCAAATAGCAGTGCCCCAGCTCATCATCACTCATGGCCCCCACACTCTAGCCAGATTTATCCTCAGTTTCCCCTTTATGAAGGTTGTCTATTAAACCCATCCCATTAATTGGTCAACTGATAAGGGTCTCAGGTATTCCCCCTGCTAGATGATAGATAAAGCCTTGATGACCCCAAATAATGCATGCCACCTAGGTGGTCTGGTGGATAGAGTGTTGTACCTGGAATGCATATAAATTCAGACACTTAACTGTGTGACACTGAACAAGCCACTTAACCCTTTCTCAGCCTCAGTTTCCTCTTCAATGAAATGGGAGCTAGAATTATTGTATGTAGACATTGATAGTACATAAATACTTTGCCAGTCTTAAAAAAAAGTGCTGTGCAAATGCTGGCTATTATCATGAATCTCCTTGAAAAGGTTGGATAGAATTGACTGGCTGCAGGGGAGATACTGGGGAGTGCTGGTGATGTGTGTGTGTGTGTGTGGGGGGGGAACCACACCTTTCCAGTTCTCCCCTTATCTCAGGAGAAGGGACTGGAGCTACAGAGCTCCCTCCCAAGGCATCCTCACCCTTTCCTCCTTCCTACCCCTTCATATCATTAGCCTTCACTGAGGCCACAAGGACAAGGCTGAGGGAAGGCAAGAGTTAACACCTTCTTTGGCTTTTACACATTTTTCAGGGGATCCTCTTTCAAGGAGGGGGAGGCAGTGGGTTGGGTGATGGAAAGTCAGTATGTCGCCTCCGATTTGCTCTGGTTTGACCTTGAACGTGAATCATTCTATCACAATGTCGTTACTGATTTCCACAGGAAGAGGATTAAGCCCAGAAAATTAGGGTGGGAACCTGAAACTGGACTGAGGAGAATGGGATTGTTCTGCAAGCTAAAGGTCCCTAGTGTTTGTAAAACATGTCACGGGAGGTTTCACCCTTTTCCAGAAGCGAATTTCAGTGCCTGGAGAGGGAAAGCTGGGGTCCTCAACATAACTCAGCTTATCATTTGTGGTTGCCTTGGAGAAACACATCCTCTGACCAATCACAGATTCTCAGCATCTCAGAGGGCCCTTAGAGATGGAGCATTCCCCACCCTGATTCTACAGATGGGGAAACTGAGGCTGAGAGATGGGATGTAGCATGTTGAGAAAACATGCAGCAAATTGTTGGTAAAATCATACCATAAATATCCTGACTTGAAACAAATTAATCTTGTTTAGACTATCAAATTTTCTCCAACCCCAGGACCCCAGGTTTTCCCAACATAATAAGGATGAGTCCAATGACCTCCAGGCCCCTTCCAGTTTGGACATTAGGGATCAGGACAGCAGCAAGATTAGAAGACAGGGTAGCATTGAGGTAGCAATGCAAGAGTATTGTGCTGAGTGAAGGGTCCATCAATCTGTCTACAGTGGCCTCGATACTCACCGAATTCCCTTAAACCTCTCACCACACTCCTAAGCAATTCCCATTTACACATTCGTTCAGAAGACATTAAAAGGACCTCAGCTTTAGAGTTTGAAAGAGCCTACTCCACTGTTTTGCAGATGAGGAAACTGAGGCTCCGAGTGAAGTGGCTTTTTTCAGGTCACACAGGAGTTGTGCAGCAAGCCTTTTCACTTCTACTCTGTAACTCTTTACCACTACCATGCTAGGTAAAAGGACACTGTTTAGATAGGGAAGTCCCCTAAGGAAACATTATAGAATGTTGGACTTGGAGCCAGGAAGACCTGAGTTCAAATCCAGCCTCGGATACATACTAGCTATGTAACCCTGGGCAAATCATTTGACCCCTGTTTACCTCAGTTTCCTTATCTGTAAAGTGGGGATAATAATAGCACCTACCTCCAGGACTATTGTGTACATCAAACGAGATAACAATTACAAGGCATTTAGCACAGTGTTATATAAATATTAGCCATCATCATCCTCATCATCATCAGAGCAGTGGACCAGCAATCAGGAAGACTTGAGTTCAAATTGTTTGTTGTAGTATAGTTGTTCAGTTGTGTCCAACTCCTCATGATCCCATTTGGGGTTTTCTTGGTAGAGATACTGGAGTGGTTTGCCATTTTCTTTTCCAACAAATGAGGAAATTGAGGCAAACAGGGTGAAGTGACTTGCCCAGGGTCAGACAGCTAGTATCTGAGGCCACATTTGAACACAGATCTTCCTGATTCCATGGCTGGCATTCTATCCACTTCACCACCTAGCTGCCAACAACAAGGCACTCCAAGATACCTCACCAAAGGGGGTCAAAATGGTCAAAGAGCTGTTGTAAATTGATGCTCTGTGGGAGCAAAGCAGGAGCTGGAAGGTATTGCAATAAGTTGCCACCTTCACACATGATGAATTTCCTACTTCCTGGTTCTGATTCATCAAGTTAGGGGATCTCTCAGTGGGTCACCCCTGATTAACTCTCTCAGTCCAGATTCCTAAGAGTTAATTCTTGATTGGATTATCACAGTCAGAGGCAACCATGTAGCTTCAAGGCTGATAAGTATCAAAATCCCACAGGGTACCCTTCTATCCTCGAGTATAGAATTCATTTTGTAGACCCTGGTGAGTGGATACTAAGATTTTTGAAAGCTTGGCACAACCTGTGTTAGCAACAGTATCAACATTCATTACAAAAATAAATATGACAGCAAATGGACAAAAGGATGCCTGAGATCCCAAGGGATCCCCTTAGTTTTTAATATTTTATCATTCACTTAACCAATGCTAACAACACTACCCTCTATACTTTTCATCCTAACTAGATTGGGTTTTGCTACGTGGTTCTCATAGAAACAAGACTATAAATCCATGGTGCCTTTGACTGCTATGAAATAAAAGTATATGCATACATAATACATTAAAGACATTTATCACCCTTAGCAAGGTCCAGAGCACAGGAGAGAATTTAATTATAATTGACTACATTTCTGTTATAGGAAGAGGAGTCAACAGATGTGGAAAATGGAAGCATCAATTGAGTCATGAGATGGAAGACAAGAGGAAGGGAGGGGGAAGAAGTGGAAAAAGCCTTTGGTAAGTAGTTTATTCTGAGTTTAAATTAGGTCTCAGATATTTGCTAGCTAGGCAGGAAAGGGCCACTAGGTGGTACAGTGCATAGAGCACTAGGCTTGGAATCAGGAAGACTCAACTTCCTGAGTTCAAATCCAACCTCAGACACTTACTAGGATTGTGAGTGAGTCACCTGGCCAAATCACCTAACCCTGTTTGCCTCAGTTTCCTCATCTGTAAAATTAGTTGGAGAAGGAAATGGCAAACCAGTGTCTTTGCCAAGAAAATTCACAACATTTACTAGCTGTGTGACCTTGGACAAATCACTTTACCTCTGTCTGCCTTGGTTTCCTTAACTGTAAAATGAAAATAATAATCTAATAAATGAGACAATAACTGTAAAGTGTTTTGCATGCCTTAGAGTGCTATATAAATGCCAGCCATTTTTATTACTGAAGCTATCTACTGGACATAGGTTTTTGTCCACCCAGTCATAATACACTGAGGATGAGTAATTTAGTCTCAGCATTTGGGAATGATTTGATTGGTTCAGACTATGGTGGATCAATGCCACCCATTGTGTTTGGTCTATAAAAGGGAGCAAGAGTTGGAGAGTTCACTTGCCCCTCCCTATCCTGGGATCTAAGAATGGCAGCCTTAGAGATGGAGCCCAAGGCAGAATCATGGTTCACCGTGTGGTTGAAGAACTGACCACAATAGATGAAGCCTAGCCCCAACCTCCCCAGGAGAGAAAAAGAGATTTCCTAGACAATGCCAGGTTGTTGGGGAGTTTTGGGACCCCCTCTTCTTGAGGGAAAATAGTGAGTCCCTGGATAGCACCAGAAGAAAATTAAGCACATGACCCCAGAGCCAGAGGGGCAACAAGGAACGAAGTCAAAATACCAAGGAGCAAAATCCTGGATGTTTCCCATGGTTCTTCAGACCATGCAAATCTGATTGGGAAAGGGTTACCTTCCAAGCAACCCCAAGTATATGTCTCTTTCCAGGAAAATCCAGGTTCTCATTGGTAGGACTGTCAGGCTAAAAGCTTGGAAGAGGTCCCTAGAGTGGGAGTGGCCCCCACCAGGGAGTGAAGGGTTGCTGCTTTTAGCATTTTCTTTCCAGGAGAGTCCTATTGCTTGGGGTCATGTTATAGGGATGGAAGCACAATTCACCGACCAATCCCTCATTCTGAGCTCCAGAGACAGTGGCCATGGGCAGTACATGTCCCAAAGATGGAATGTGAATGAGAAGCTTCTGGTCCACGTTCAGATGCTGGATCACACATCCCCATCCCATGTGTACTGTGGTGTATATGCTTCCCTCCCACACTCCTCCTCTCCCAGAACTGGTTTGCTGGGACATTGGATAATTGGCTACAGCTGGAAGGGACACTGGAGGTCATCTTGCTCAGCTCCCTCAGTTGCCCCCCATGAGGCAGCAGCCAGCACCACCCCATATTTCTACTTGCCAGAAAGGCATCAGGACCATCACACACACTGTCAGAGGTTGTCAGCCCCAGACTCTGTACCTCACCCATGGCCAGGATCAAATCTTGAGGCTGACACTTATGTCGGGTGTGACTTTGAGCAAATCTCTAACTTTCTCCTTATCTAGAAAGTGAGGGCATTAAATTAGATGAAAGAAAGCATTTATTAAGTATGTACCAAGTGCTGTGCTAAGTACTTTATAGACATATCTTTGGATCCTCACAACAACCCTAGGAAGTAGAAATTATTAGTGTCTCCTTCTTACAGTTGAGGAAACTGAGGCAGACAGATGTTAAGCAATTTGTTCAGGTTCATGCAGCTAGTAACTGTGTGAGACTGGATCTGAACTCAGGTTTTCCTGATTCCAAGTCCAACACTTTTGGCCATAAAGCTCCCTCAGGGATTTGCCCAGTGTTCAATCCACTGTGCTACCTAACTGCCTATAAGGCTCCCTTTCTATTTCTGAGATGCCCCGCCCTTTCTTCTTCCCCACCCCTATGATGACAGGCCAGGCTTCTCTTCCACCATCACTTGGATGGGGAGAGGAGGGAGTCAGTTTTCTACCCATCCTGCAGTAGGACTGTGAAGGAAAGAATGGCCTGAGTGGTGCTGGCCAGTCTTCCAAATAAGTGAAATGTCCTAAATCCTGATGTTCTAGTCAGGAGAAGTATGTCTGGACAGTAATAAGAAAAGCTCTCATTTATAGAATGCTTTAAGGCTAGCCAAGCACTCTATCAAGTGATCTCATTTGAACCCCACAAAAAATTCTATTATCATCCCCATTTTACAGAGAGAAAACTGAGGCAGACAGGCTGACTTGCCTGGAGTCATACAGCTAGTAATTTCCTGAAAAGTTCAATCTCTTCAGTCTTCCTGATTCTAAGTGTTCTTAGTGTTCTAGTGTTCTTCTATCATATCACCCTGTGCCTTTCAGTAAGCTGGTCAGAGAGGGGACACCTTTCTCCTCAGCTAGAGGGTATAACCCACCCCAATACTAACCCTATAACAAGATGGTTATGGCCAAATTGGCCCCAACCTCCAATACAGTGCCGTAATTGAGCTGTGCCGCATTCCAAAACCAAAATCAAACCAAAGAGAATTTGACACTCAGAATATGTTTCTCAGCTTTCTTCTTGGCATTTATTGAATGCAGAAGAATGACACAGATGTAAAAATCTGCAAGTGGCAAAAATGCCTGCATTCCTTTTATCCTTATGCAGTCCCTTCCTAAATAGTAGGCATCTCCAGGGCTCTAGGAAGGAATTCCAGGGAAATTGGAAAGGGGAAAGCAAGGCCTCAACATTCATGACTGGCAAGTAGGTTTGCCCTTCCCAGGCTGAACAAGGAGCTGGGTGGGCATGGGAGGAGGAGCAGAAGCCTGAGTCCCTCTAGCCTAGTGCCAAGTTTGCTAGACCAATTCTAGGCAGGGCATCCCCAGGCTCAGCAGTGGAGTTTGGGCCAAATACTCATGCAACAAGTATGCTGGAAGCATTACCATCTTCCATCTTGAAGGCTGTTTCACTGGGAAAATAAACTCTAAGGCCTTCAGAGCTAGAGATTCTGCAAATGGGGGAGATTAGGAATCCTGTCTCCCCTGGTGCCAGATTTCTCTGCAAAACATTTCTGGAGTCTTACATCAGAAAGTATGGCAGGGACTGGAAGGTTAGTTCGTAGGCCAAGATCAAAGGTGACCAATCAGCAAAACCCCTGGGAGCATTCAGAAGCATCATGAGGGAGAAAAATTGCCTCTGAGAAAGGTGAGCTGCTTTGGAATTAGATAACTTCAGTCTAGCCTGGAGTCCCCTAAAGAATGAATCATTTATTTCTCTCTCTAAACTACCCCATTAAGCCATGAAGAAGGCCACAGGCTCCTACCAGGCTACTTCCTACAATGCATCAGGGAGGGGCTCGATATGATGAATAACATTTACATGCCTAGGTCCTTAAATGCTTCCCTAGATAAAAATGCCCATCACTGAGAATCAGGCAGTATTTCCTTGAGGTGAGAGGGATTCTTTAGACCAATAAGTCAATTCCCCTACCAGTCAGAAGAACCAGAGATAGCCAGCAGGGTCCCTGTCCTCATAGGATTCCTTCAAGGAGAGAAATTCTCTCTCCCAACCCCCTCCAGCCTCCATCTGCTGCAGTAAATCTACTCCTTCTTACAACCAGGATGTTAACAGCTAAACTAAAGCCTTTAGGCACCAATGGAAGCCTATCATTCATGTCCCTCTCTGTTTGTCTAAAAGGGCAAAGTGACCTGAGGTGGCCAATTTCCCAGCTTCTATGTTATGTTTTCCCTCCATCCATCCTCAGCAAGAGAGGATTGAAGGGTTCAGTTGGTCTCCTGCTGCTCCTAAAGTAGAACTCCATCCTCCCCGCCTCTGCCATAATCTGTAATCCAACTGTACAAGACAATGTGACTGTACAAGACACAGAAAGGGAAGGCCTTTCTGTGATGAGCTCTGTTCACCAGCTGGGACTGGCTTTCCTGACCCTGATAGCACATCTGCTGCCAAGCTGCCCATGGCCAGGGATCCTTGTGAATCTGAGGGACGTGGGGATGAAATTTCTCCCAGCCCCTGATCCTGCAAGGGTGCCAGGAAGGGGCAGGAGCCAGGGGAATATCCCCATGATCCTTGGAGGACTGGGAAAGTTGGAGGAGGGGAGAGGAGAAAGGCCACTAGCCAGCTCTTCCTTGGGATAAAGGTCTCAGAACCACTGACAAGCACAGTCTGTGGGCTCCTGGATGGTGTAAGGCACCCATGAGGCATTTCCCGTGCAAAAGAGCTGCACCGAGCGCCTCTGCAGGCCAATCTCCCGGCAGCACTTGCAGAAACGAGCATATGTATTGATGTTGTAGTTGTAAATGCTTGCAGAGGGGCACTTGCCATCACAGCTCACGATGTTCACCTGAGGCAGACAGAGGGATGGGAGGCCTGGGGAAGCTGCTCACTTTCTCCCAGAACAACCCAATCTAGACCATCCGGATACTCTCCTCCTCCCAGCCTGACCTCTCAGTCCCCAGGCAAGCCCAATGTGGAGCTCTGGCCCAGCCTGCCCCTGGTGCCCCAGTCTCTGTCCCCAGGGCCCTACAACTCACCGGTGTGTTACTTCGGCAGTCACTCTTCCGGATGGTCATTCGGACAGTCACCTTCTTACAGGACCGTCCATCCTCTTTACCTGGTGAAAGGCAAAGGAAGCTGAATGAGGCTGACCCAACCACCCAGATCTCTTGCCCCCTGGGGCAGGAGAGGGGTAAGGAAGGGAAAGATGGTGGTTCCCAGGCACTTAGCTGTCATGCACTGAGTCTTTTGAGCTACTCTCAACTCATGCACTACTATCCCCTACTCCTCACAGCTCCCAGGGCCTGACTCTGTGGGAGGAAGAGAATTTTCATCTGAAGGAAAAGAACTAGCAAGCCACATATCTGGGGCTTGGCGGTAAGGAAGCAACCCAGAGAGCCTGAGTCCTGAAACCCTCAACACTGGGCACAGTCTGTGAGGGAGGTAGAGAAATGGGAACAGGAATGGTGGAGGAGGCTACTGGGGGAGTGGCTGCCCAGCAACGGGACATCCATTGGGACCTGGGGCAAGGAACACTGAATGTGAAGTCAAGAAACCAAGACCCACTTGGCCACTCAACCAGAGGAGACTTGGCCAGGTCACTCAGCCTCTAGTTCATAGGGCAGCTCAGATGGAAGTGAGTGGATGTCCTAACAGTCCTTAACCTGAGTGGCCCTGGGCCTGGAGGATGCAGCCACATCCTGGAGGTGTTCAGCAAGAAGCAGGAGCAAAGCAGCATTTTGTCTCTGTGTGGACAGTGGGAAGGGAGCGCTATGGGGGTGCACACATGCATGCTTTGGGGGCCAGCTCACTGACCACATCTGAAGACCAGGCGCTGCCAGCGGGATGATCTGGAAAGTGCCTTGGTAGCAGGAACAGAAAGCCATACATTCTCCCTTCCCTCCTCAGCCCTCCCTCCTGCCCCTTCCCTTGGAGCTGAGGGCCAAGAGCCCCACGAGCAGCAGACCATTTTCAGAATCACCAATGGAAGGCCACGTCACCTTTGCTCCCACTGACCTGGGTGACATCGGGCACTAACCCTTGGAGAAGAAGCAGGGCTAACTGGGAGCAGAAACAGGGCCCCCGGGGAACCTGGGAAGAGCGGGACAGGGCCACAGGTCATACTCAGAGGGTGAGGAAAGTGGGTCATGAGGGAAGAGGAGGGTGATCCAATTAGGGGATTGGAGAGGGGGTCCAATGAAGGAGAGTGCAGGGAGGGGGACAGGTGACAGAAAGGAAATAAGGTAAGGGGCCACCTGCATCCCCCAATGTAAGCTGCCCTAAGGGGATCTGGCAGCCCACCCACAGAAATGGTCGGTCTGGGGCAGTAACCTTTTTTTGGGTCATGCACCTTTCTGGCAGTCTGGTGAAGCCTATGGACTCCTTCTCAGAATCATGTCTTTTAAATGCATAAAATAAGATACATAGTATTACAATTGTATTGAAATAAAAATGTCACTCTCTTCCTTTCCAAGTTTATAGGCCTTAGAAATCTATTCACAGACCTCTTGGGGGTCCACCTCATCTACAAGGTAAAGCTGCTCAGGGAGGTTCCATGTGGCCAGGTAGCCAGCAGCCAGAATGTAGGGCTGGAGGAAGCCCAGGGCAGTCCTCCTTAATCCCTCCCCTGGGGAAAGTGGGGAATGGGGCATGACCCTAGGGTGCTCTGAGCCCCTCAAAGGGCTCTTCTGGGAGGAGAAGGAAGCACAGACACCAGCCTGTAAGTCCCAGGATCACAGACTTTGAGCAAGAGGGGCCCATGCAGTCCAACTCCCTCATCTTGTAGATGAAAACAGACTCAGGGAGGTTCAGCGATTTTCCCAAGATCCCACGGGCAGTTAGAGCATCCTCCTACTTCAGAGCTAGTGTTCTGCCCCCTCCTTTGTGTCATAATATAAAGACTCTTCCAGGTGACAGCTCCAGGGGACCAGGTTTCTCCGTTCTCAGCCTCATTGGACATTACTCCCCTTCCTATATTCTCTGATCCAACCAAACTGTCTCCTGTCTCTCACTCACACTCCATCTCCAGCCTCCGTGCTTTTGCTCTGGTCACCACCACTGCACGGCACCCCAGCCCGCCACTTCATAGAATTACTCTCCTCCTTTGAGATGCAAGTCAGGCACCATCTTTTGCATTAAGTCTTTCCAGATTTCCCACAGCCCTCTGCCCCCCCCCCCAATTCTGTCCCTTCCCAACGACCTTGGATTTAACTACCTTGTTTTTATTCTCATATGTGTTCTCATCTCCTCTGTTAGAACCTAAGTTCAATGAGAGTCTGAATCGCTTCATCTATTGTGTCCCTTTGTTGTATCTTTAAGTCCCTGGTGCCTAGAACGGTGTCTGGCACACAGGAGGCATGTAATGGGGCTCACTTGCTTGATTTTCTAACCAGACGCTCAAGGCTGTGAGTGACCAAGAGGAATGTCACCTTGAATAAGCGGGGTGTGGTGCACAGGACCACCACCCCCAGTCACACCTGAAGCCCTAAAGGCAGGAACAATAGGATCCCACCAGGAGCACAAGAAACTCCCCCCAGCCTTTGCTACCCAGTCCCAGGGTCCCTTGGGAGTCATGCTGGAGGCTGGGATACTCACATGTCTTGCAGCATCCTTCCAGAGAAGGTACAACGGAGCCTCCCACCTAAATGAAAAGGAGGATGATGGGACAGAGGCAGGATATCAACTCTGGTAGTATCTGATGCCCCTAATTCATACTACCCATAAGTATGCCGCTCCCCCAAACTTAACAAGGTGTTATCCAGGAAAGTATCTTTGTGCTCAGGTCTGAGGTCAGAATACAGTTAAGGGGGGCAGGGAGAGTATCCTGATAATTCAGGTCAAATATCTGCCTCCATTGCCTACCCTAGGACACTCTGAGCCCACCCTAGTATCAGAACTCCCTCCACTTCCTGGCTTCTGCAGCCAGGGATGACCAGATAATAGATGTCCTTGGTCCTCCTCCGAAAGTCCTGATGTGTTTTCCTGGCTACCTAGTATGAATCCACATGGGCCACAAGATAGTTGGGTCTGGGTGTGGGTGTAGGAAGAGGCCAAGATCCTGTGGGATGATCATATGACCTTGCCCTGGTGATTACCTGCTTCTGTCCAAGTTTCTCCCTTCTTCCCCACTCCCAGGTCCCTCCTCTGGTCATCCAAAACCATATTCTTCTTCAACACTAATTATTGACCCCCAGATTCAGGGAGAACTCCACAGCCCTGCATTTGTGGCTGTCTGCACCAATCTGGGGAGGGGGCAATGTGCTTGAAAGAGGCCTAGATTGGGAGTCAGGAGACCTGGGTTCTAATTCTGCATACACAAAGGACATTTCCTTCTCCTCCTTTTAGAGTCTTATGATAGAGGTAGAGGTAGAGAAGAAAGAAGTGATGTCTGGGATCTGGGAGTCTTTGAGGTATGAAAATCCATCCCTTTGCTATGATCTTACCCTGAGAAAGAATGTTTTTGTGTATGTAGGTATATGAGTGTGTCTATATATATGTCTGTCTGGCTATGTACCCATGGGTCATAGGTAATATTCAGAAACCAGTTGATATCACACAGAATCAGAGCTGTAAAGGGACATCTGAGGCACTGAATATGACCCAGACCTGAAACAGAATCCCCTCTCTGGTAACCTTGACATCTAGCCTCTGGTTGAATAACTCCAATGGTAGAGAACTCACTACCTTTCAAGGTAGCCCATTACACTTAAGGATATTCAGAAATTATTGGGGCCATGTTCCTTACACTGAACCTAAATCTGCCACTATATGTGTTTACCCCAATGCCTCTAGTTCTGCCCTTTAGGGTCAAAACAGTCAAGGAGAATCCTTCCTCCCAGTGACAGACCTTTGTTTATGTAAAGGTGGTTACCATGTCCCTCCCTAAACATTCCCAAAGATCAACACTCACAGTTTCTTCAGCATTAGTCCACCTTAAGGCCCAAACACCAGAAGGAAAAAAAGTCTTCCCGTGAGGCATGAATAATATGTTGATTCCCATGAAGAGGGAGAGTTCTTTGTGATTTCATTGGCAAGGAGAACTCCTGGTGAAGAAATTTTCTCTACCTTCTCTGCAATATATAGTCTTAGAGGATTGCTCAGAAACGATATGCCCAGGGTCACAAAAGCAGTGTACATGAGAGATGGGATCTGAACTCAGATCTTCCTACCTCTGAGGCCATGATGCCTCATCCTGATTGCCTAAGCTAAGGTCTAGATGTTAACTGACAATCCTTGAACATCAGCTGTAGAATCTATCTAAGTGTGCAGTGCCTTGGGAGGGATTTGGATAGATAATGGTGGATGGATGGATATGTGGTTGGATAGATAGATGGATGGGTGGAGGGATGGCTAGATAGTTTGATGGATAGATGGATGATTGGATGGATGGATGGATGGATGGATGGATGGATGGATGGATGGATGGATAGAGAGGGTACCATATAGCAGGTCTGGAAGGAAAGGAGATCTCCCCCCTACTCCTTCATGCTCCAGGATATGCCCTGGCCTAGAAGGAAACTAACGAGGGAGTGGGGAGCTCTCATAAACAATGTGCCAGGTCAGTGACCCACCTAGACATCCCATTTTCATGGTCCTTACCTTCCCACATTCGGTCTCATTGAGGGGTGGGCAGATGATAGGGGACACAACCAGGACTACTCCCAGAGCTGTGTTGCTGCAGTCATGACGAGCACAGTCTGAGATCCAAGATGCTCCAGGCTGGAAGTGAGATGTGTAAGGTACAGTTGGCTCAGAGGGTCTGTGCAAAGTGACTGTTTCCTGAGGACTGGAGAAGGCCTTATGTTGAGACGCACCTGCCCTTCTGCTGGGCACTAAACTGGTTTCTACCATGCTTGGCTTCTAGGTTACTAGTCTGTGTCTGTTCACCATGTCTGGTAGTTTAAAAAAAAGTATTGAACCTATAGTTAAATGACCTGGGTTCTTGTCCAGATTCTGCCACTAATTCTATAAAAGCACAGAACCTTAAAGCTGAACCCCCTCATTTGACAGAAAAGGAAACTGATGCTCAGAAAGAGCCTGGAACTTGCTGTGTGAACTTGGTAAAGTCACTCACCATCTCTAAGTCTCAATGTCCTTTGCAAAGTGGATTACCCCACTTCTATCACAAGGTCATTGTGAGATTCAATCAACAATTTTTTCAACAATAAATTAACATTTATTAAGTGCCAACTACATGCCAGGTATCAGATTATGGCTGGAATGCTCTCCCTCCTCACCTCCACCTTCTGACTTCCCTGACTTCTTTCGAGACTCAGCTCAAATCTGACCTTCAGCAGGAGGCTTTTCCCTGGCTCCCTCTCTACTCCCATGCCTTTTCTCTGATCCTAACTTCCATTTATACTGCATATGTCTTGTATGTACACAGTTATTTATACAATGCCTCCTCCATTAAAGTGTGAGCTCCTTGAGAATAGGGATTGTCTTTTTGCCTTTCTTCATGTTCCCAGAACTCAGCACAGTGGCTGGAATATAATAATCACTTAGTAAATGCTTACTCTCAGACTGATGCTGAGGATACAGAGACATAACTGAAATATTCCTTTGCCTTCAAAGAGCGCTCACATTCAAGTGGTACAACCAATTAAAGTACTTTGGAAAAGCAAAAGCATTAAAGAAATGTAAGATACATACAAATGAGAAGCAGGGTTTGGGGGGCACTGCTAGATTAAAATAATGCCCTGCCCAAAATATGTCCAGTCCTTTGGACACTGCTGGTCATCCATGTCAATTTTCTAGAAGAGATATCTGGGATCAGGCTTGGGGAAAGAGAGAGACTTAGATGAAGACTATTTCCATGGAGTTATTGGGGAGGGGGAGTGCAGGGAAGGGGAAGGGGCTCACCAGAAAAATGACTTCAGTGCCATTGGGATACGTGAAGAGGCAGGACACATTCTTGCAGGAGCCACAGCAGGTGGCCAGGTCCTGCGGAGGCTGGTACTCTTGGTTCTGAAAATTCAGCCAAGTCAATCCCACCGTGAGACACCTAACCTTGCATCTGCCAGATCTCCCCTGGAGGGTACCCTGGATTCCTTCCCAAGGATCCCACACAACCTCCAAGTCACCACAGGACTCAGAAAGGACACAGGAGAAACAGAACAAGAGACTTGCTGAGATCCACGGAAATTTGGGAAGTCACCCATCCCATCCCTTTGCAATCTCCAGGGAAGATCACACCTAACTCCAAGGACTGATAAAATTGTCTCTTTCAAGGTCCAGATCTGTATCTTCTTGATATCCAACCTAAAATTTTCTTGCTACATTTCTACCTCATGTATTCTTCTGTATTTCCATCCTTTTTTGCCTGCCTTCCTTTCTTTTGTTCTTTCTCTTTACCTTTCTCACTCTCTCTCTCTCTGTCTCTCTGTCTCTCTGTCTCTCTCTCTCTGTCTCTCTCTCTCTCTCTCTCTCTCTCTCTCTCTCTGTCTCTCTCTCTCTCTCTTTCTCTCTCTCTCTCTCTCTGTCTCTCTCTCTGTCTGTCTCTGTCTCTGTCTGTTTCTGTCTCTTCTTCATCCCCATCTCTTTCTCTCACACACACATTCATACACAAACGCACAAACATACTCCCATGAAGGTGGGGAACAACTGCCATCATCCTCCAGATACTTCAGGAGTATTGCCTCACTCTTACATCCTCTAGAACAGTCCTGGGCCATGGATCATAGTTTACTATGACCCCGTTTTCCTTCCTTAACCACTTTCTACCTTCCCTCTATTCCTCTGAAATATTCAGTTTCCTTCTTCTTAGAATTCTTGATCAGGACACTGTTTCTAATCCATCTATTCATTCATTTCCCATTTCAGGAGGTTATGAACCCCTGAAGTTGGTTAGCATCCCAGAAGAAAAGGGAAGGTTTCTTACCAGGCCCCCCCAAGTCACACTGTGTATGGAGTCTTACCTCCTCACACTGTACATCACAGAGAATAGATGTAATGTTGATCTGGTAGAAGTCGGTAAGGGGGTCAAGTACATCAGTACAGTGGGAGGTTCTACAGACGCCATCAGCTGAGAGCTCCACCACCTTCTGACCAGGCTGCAGAACCCCACGTTCCTGGCTCAGGCAGACTGGGGCCTTCACTGGTCGTGGAGGGACACATACTGATCATAGTTATGATCCAGGGGGAGGAGGATAGGCCCTCCACACTGACTTGCAACCCAACCATCCCATCCCTGGTGTTAACAGGTTTGTCACTTCAGAGAGAGACTTCTTTCCCTCACCATGGATGGAGAATGGTGGAATCATTGGATTGGGATAGTCCTTGCCAACACCCCGCTGTTCCCCTTGTTCACTCACCACAATTGTACTTGACACAATCACAAACATTCTCAGCACTCTGTGTGAACTCCATATCAAGCTGCCGTAGCTCCCACTGTATGCAAACAGAGGTCAGTGTCAATCTCCTCTGGCTACTCAGTCTTTCTGCCCAGTAACAGTAAGAGAGGACCAGGGCATCCCTTCCCTGGCTGCTATTCCCTCTCTACCAGACACTGGAAGGTGGCCTCACAGTCCTGGGGGAATTGTATTTCTTCCTAACTTCTTAGCATAGCCAATCAATGGAATAGGGACAGGCCCACCCAAAGCACAACCGGGGATCTACCCCTGAGAGGGTAACAAGTCAAAGATTACTATTCCCATTTTAAAGATGTAATAACCAAAGCCCATAGAGATGAAGACAGGCATTTTGGGGGAGAAGGAAAAGAGAGGAGAGAGGAGTCACAGGCCTAGTTCTTATCTTGATCCTGCCAATAACTTGCTGTGTGACCTTTAGAAAAGTTTCTTTCCTTCTTTGGATCTCAGTTTCCGTATTTGTAAAAACAGATCGACATCTCTAGTTTTAATATTTTGTGTCATGTGTGCTTTTTAAAAAATTGTTCAAGATAACAGAGTAAGTTAGTGACAAAGCCTGACTCCTAACTTCTAAAAGAACCTCCACCCACCATTTCTTTCCTCTAAATGAAAGGAAAGAGTCAACAGGGGATAAGGGAAGGGAAAGGACAGAGGAAAACCTAAGATATGGAGCAGAGGAAAGAGAGGCTGAGGGTACTTACAAGGTGGCACTTAGGTACAGAGATTGTGTCACAGTCACATTCTGAAAGATAGGAAGGACCAGAAACAGATTTAGCTTGGGATGGCCAAGCCAAGTTGCTACCCATTGAGGGGCAGCTAGGTGGCACAGTGAATAGAGCACTGGCCCTGGAATCAGGAGGACCTGAGTTCAAATCTGACCTCAGACACTTAACACAAAACCTAGCCTGTGACCTTGGGCAAGTCACTTAACCCCAAATGCCCTCCAAAAAAAAAGCAAGTTGCTATGCATTGGTACCAAGGCCACAGTTCCAGAGCCTTGACTCCTACATCCAAGCATGAGGTATGTACACAGCCTTCCCAGAAAAGACCTCAGGCTCTCATCTATTTCCCCACATGAGTTGTAGCCAGGAGTAAGGAAGTAGAAAGTGGTCCAGAACCCAAGAAAATAAACATCTAAGTTTTCTCAACCAGAGGGAAAGGACTGAGGGCAGAGAGGAAGCAATGGGATGCCTCAATCTGCAGCTACACTTTCTACCTCTGAAGACTAGTCTTCAAAGATAAGTGAGATAAAAACTTCTTCTTATCTTTCTGTTTAAAACTCTTGTTTTTCAGGCTCTATATTACTATAGTGACCAAGTTTGATCCTAGAGGGGAGATGAGGAAATATACTGCCCTGCTTTTATTAAAAAGGCAGAGGACAGTATGGTTCAGCAGAAAAAGTGCATTCATTGCCTTTGCAGTCGAACAACCTGAGTTCACATCCTGCCCCTGTTGTCTAATACCTGTGTGACCTGGAACAGCCTCTCTGGGTCTCACTCTCCTTTTCTATAAAACAAGGGATTAGACTAGATGACCACTAAGGTTCCTCCCAAATCTTATGTCCAATCCAATGACTATGGGCATGGAATGTTGCCTACAACTGGTGAATAAGATTCCTGGTGCAGTTGTTTGGTTTTGTTTTTGTTTTTTTTGTGCTGTTAAGGGAAGGTTCTCTGAAAATAGAAATGACCATGATATAAAAAATAAGCCATTAACGAAACTTGAAAAGAAAAGAAACACATTGTTCAAGCTCTGCCAAAATGTGTTTTAAAAAACTATACACTAATATGTTTATATCTTTGGGGCCCCAAGCTCTTTAACAAAAAGAATTTTGAATCTAATCTTCATGTATATTGGACATTGTATATATCTCAGAAAAAAACAAGCTCTAGCTTCAAAGGAAAGAGTGCTAAAGTTAGTTGAGGTGGCCTTTTAAGAGCCTGTCTTCTGACTTGGAAAAAACTCATAGGTTTTACACTAGCTGGTGCAATGTGGAGTGTTTCTTATTCTTATCTGCTCAGGAAAGGAAGAGACCAAAGGAATTAGCACTGGGAGTGATGGGGACATAAGGGGTTTGCCACAGTCCCTCAAAAGGAATCCTTTGGAAGCAGTCAGATTTCAATAATTATCACCATGGAGTCTCCCAAGCTCAGAGCCTCCTTGAGACTGAGATCTCCCAGAAGAGAAGAGTCCAGGTGCCAGCCAATGTCCCCAGTCTAAGCATTGTTGCTCAGGAGTTCACTTACCACATGACTTATATGGGCAACATCTTTCAGGGCTCCACACCTCCACCAGAGATGTGCCCAAGCCACACTGCAGTTGGGGGCAGCGAAAACTCTGGCATTCTGTCAGGAAAAGAGGACAGGTTAGATCAGGGCCATTAAATGTCTGAATGGGCCACCCAATGTCTGAACATGAAACCATGGGGAAGTCCTGACATGGGATTAGGTGTCTAAACAGCATCTCTCTAGCCAGACCCAAGGGTCTTTGGGTAGCCTAGGCTTAGCTCTTGTGCTGTGTTTATATTAATAATGTAAGACTTTCCATTAAAAAAGCTCCTCAAATTTAATCTCCAGGACTTGAACTTCGTGATAATTTTAGTAAAGATGATTGATCGACGAGAACATAATGTGTAAAGGGGGGGCATCAGAGGTGGTACCATTGTCTTTCCTAGAAGAACAAACTTGCTTTAAAATCTATGGGAAACACCTGTAAAAGATGAAGAGGGAGAGAAGGAGAAAAGGAAAGAGTACAAGAGGCATGTGAGAGGGCAGAGAAGGTCTATCTTTGGCTATGCCTCATTCTACATAGAGCTGGCTATGCCTACCTTCTGGGCAACTGGCTTTGCTGGCTCAACCAAGAGAAGAGTGTAGCTAGACCTCTTGGGGACCAGATCCTTGTTCAAAAGTTATCCTAAGGGTGCCCTGGCTAGGGTCAATCACCATACTGACAATTCACTTGTCACTGAGGGCTTGGAGCTAAAAACCTAAACACTTGTTTTTGTTATAAGAGAGGGAAAAAATGAGAGAAATGGCCTTAATGGTACCCTTCCAAAATCTAATTTCTCTAAATCAAATCAGCCTCTGATAATAGCTTACACTTTTATAGGGCTTTAAGGTTTACAGGACCTTCTCCTACCACCAGCCCTGTGAGGTGAATAGTATAAAGATTATCTTTTCCACTTCATAGATGAGGAAACTGAGGCTCTCAAATATTAAATGACTTGCCTAACAAGTGGAAACTGGAGTGAAAACCAGGGCCTCCTAACCCTGAGACATGTTCTTTCCATTATGCCCCTGATTTATCTATTTTGTAATTAGAATTATTTGCATATTAGTACTGACTTTATCAAGTTTGAGTTGCCCTTCCCCAACTCATTGTTTCCACCTTTCCACTCCCCAGCCAAAAATAGTCCAGTCATATAAGGCTAACTTCTAGACCCCTATATTCCCAAGAAAAACACCCCAGATCTTTCTTCCTTTTTAAAATAAAAATTTGTGAGAACAGTGATCAATACAATAATTATCCATGATTCCAGGGGACCAATAATGACCCATGCTAACTACCTGCTGCCAGAGGTGAAGCACTCAGGATGTAGAATGAAACCAGAGATTTTTGTATACACCTAATAAGGGGATTTGTTTTGTTTAACTCTACATATTTGTTATGAGGAATTTTCTTTTTTTTCCTTTTTTTCCCAATGGAGTAGGAGGGGAAGGAGAGAAAATAGGTTTCTGTGAATTTTTTTAGAAGTAGAGAGGGGTGGCTGTGGATGTGGGAGGCTGCACACATGCAGATGAGGTCACTATTATTAGTTTTGCTTAGATGTTATAGTTTGTTATAAGAGACTTCCCAAGGAGTGGAGGAAATCTGTAAATGTTTATAATATAAAAACAAAACTGATCAGTAACATTTTTTAAAAGGGTAACCCTGTTGCAAGAATAAACAAAATACAAGATTTCCAACCACCCTAAAATGATATACAAGCTAGCATGAAGTGCAACTGGGATCTGAACTCAGTTTCAAGCAATCAGTCAAACATTTTAGGTGCTTAATGGGGCCCAAATCTGACCTTTCTCGGGTTTCCTTAAGAGGACACTCTCCATTGGTCCTAAGGCAGGGCTTTTTAGCAGGGAGCTAGAGTTCAGGCATCAGGGAAGGTCACTGGAAGGTCCCATGCTCTGTACCTGTGGACAACTCCCTCCAAGACAGACTCACCACATCGATAGAGGGGACAACAGAGCTCTGCAGTATCACTGTCCACGGTGAGCACCTCCCCTTCCTGACACGTGGGTATCGGGTCCGGACAAGTGTCACAGGCTGTGTAGGCAGGAAGAGAAGAGAGAAGACCACATCAGTTGGAATAGGGAGGCTCAGGAAGTCAGTGTGGCCAGCTGGAGAGCCCAAGAGTCTTGGAACAGAGTAGGAGCTGCAGAGGGAGGGGGTTTTCAGGGTCTTATGATGGTCCTGTCCTAGAGAGGGCTTCATCAGAAAGGTGTCCTGTGTGTCCTTGCCTAAGGTCACACAGTGAACAGGTGGCAGAACTGGGATTCATCATCATCATCATTATGAATAGCTAACATTTTGTTAAGCTCTTTATAAATATGATCTAATTTGATACAGCAACCTTGGGAGGTAGTTTCTATTTTTATTCCCCCATTTTACATATGGGGAAACTGAGGCAAATGGAGGTTTATTTTTTCAAGTGACCCGCCCAGGGTCACACAACCCATAAGTGCCTGGAGTTGGATTTGATCTCAGGTCTTGGAATTGTCTCAGAATTAGAACGTGGGTCTCCTGTTTCCCAGACCAGGGCTCTTTCCACTGCACACCACTGTCTTTTATCTATGATGTCATCTTCAGCCTCTTCCAATTCTTCCCCAATGACAGGGACTGAGACCAGCTTGTGATGTTGGGTAGATGTCCAGGATCTCTTCTCCCTACCACCATTCCCTGCATCTGGAGAAAACCCTTCCTTTCTACTTCTCTTAACAAGCCAGCATGGGCCCAGGTTGGGAGGAAAAGACCTATGGGTGGGTAATGCGGGCATGCCAGATACTGCAGATGCTGAAATAAGTCACTGACTTCTCCTGACTTGGTCATTGATCTTGGCAATGATGCAGTGAGTAGGGGTTTGATTTTCTCTGAGGGTGGAGAGTGGGAAGAGACAGCCCTGCTTCATCAATAGAAATGCCACAGCCACTATACCACAGAAATAGGAGATGCAGCAAGTGTCCCCGAGCCGGCCGGCAATCACCATCTGGTCCTGACGGCACTGAAGATCAGGCTGGGCCTCACACTGCTCTGGGTCACATTCTAGGGAAAAGTCAAGCTGCCCTGAGCCCCATCCCTACATCTGGCCAAAGCCCACATCCAGATCCAAGGAAGACAATATTAAATATGACCCTTGTAGGTCTCCTTTCCCCCACCATGCCCACAATGAGACCACTATCTTCCATCCATGGGAGCTGCCTAACTCGGTGGACCCTGGGTCCTTGGGAGCCCCTCTTCCCAGAGGGAAGAAGGCAGCTCCCAGTATGGATGCTCACTTACCACAGGTGTAGCTGGGACAACAGGATTCCTCCTGGTAGTGCATGAGGAGCCTATCCCCAGGGGGGCAGGTGGGAGTCAGCCCCTCACACAGGGTCTGGTTACACACTAACCAAGCAAGAAAACAGAACAGAGTCACTGAGGGTCCCCAAGCCCAGTCTGCACTTCAGTCTTGGGGAAGGACTTCAGAGAGTTAATCAGCCTCTTCCATCTTGATCCTCAGAGAATGCTCCTGATTTCTACCCTTACCCATTTTCTAGCTCACCTCCACTGGCCCCCCCACATGCTAGATTCAGCATCGTGACCTCAAACCCACTACTCCAGGCTGCAGTCAGCAGGACACCCTCTGAGCTCCAAGTCCCATGGGGGTCCCAGAGGAACTAAGGGCTCACCTACTTCCCTGAACCCAGACTCCTCTACCTTCTTCCCCATCTCCATGCATAAGCATGCCATCATTTATGCTCCTTCTGTGAACAAGCTACTGTTCTGGGCACTGGGCATGGAATGATACAGCTATTATGAAGACTGACAATCTGTGGCCTCAAGGATCTTACAGTCTAATGGGTTTGAGGGGCATGGATCCTCTACTTGGAAATATACTCTCTACCACCTCTCTACATAAAGTTGCTAGATATCTATTAGATAACAGAATGGTCATAAATTAATAATTAAAATCAACATCTTTTTAAGAGCTAGAAGGGTCACAAAGATGATCTAATACAATGTCTTCATTTTAAAAGTTTTCTCAATGTATTTCACATCACAATCATTTTTTAATGTATATACCAACCCCTGTTTGAACCTCCCCAGCTAACAAAGTCAAATGACTAAGCAGGTCCAACTGTCAAAAGTGACAGTATGTGTGACCTCTCAACTAAGAGAAGGGAAGTGTCTAAACCCTTTATTTCACACATTGCCCAAAGTCATATAGAAAGTCAAAGAGTGAATCCAGCTCTTGACTTAGATCAACAGAATCCCAGAGTTTTCAGGAACTTCTGGTCATTCAGAATCCATCGAGTCCCACCTAGACTTGAACAAGAATCCTCTCTACATCACACCCAACGAGGGGTCCTCTAGCCTTGGCTTGGAGCCAGTGAACCCCTGAAGCAGCTGATGGACAGCTCTGATTGCTGGGAAGCCATATCCCACATCCAGCCCAAATCTGCCTCTCCACAATTCCCAGTCATCCATCCCAGCTCAGTGGTCTAGAGTTTAAGACACTCAAAGCTCTGGATAAAGCCTTTTCTTCTGGCTCAATCCAGCATTCTTTCCATTGCCCTACCCTGTTTCATGGAGATGCTTCAGAAGAAATTAGAAGTGCTCTCTAATGTACTAGGGAGAAAACTAAATTGGACCAAAAGACTTGAACTTTTATCCCAGGTCCATGACTAGCAAATGGTGACTTTGGGCAAGTCTACAAAATGAATGGGTTAGATATATAATAACACATTAATATTATTAATTATAGTAGTATTGTTTACTATATTAATGATTCATATACATATTAGTGATTATATCAATATTAATAACTGTAGGATAATCTCTCAAGTTCCTCCCAGCTCTGAAACATTGGTAACCCCCCTAGTAACCTGAGAGATGCCAGGGCAAGGATCATTTTTCTCCATTATGCACGAGGAGAGACCCAGAGCCAGCCAGGGGATGGCCTGACTTAGACATACCACAGACTGTGCTCAGACAGCAGGGGTTTTCTGTGGGGAGCTGCAGGGGCACTTCACCAAAGCGCTGGCACCCACTGGGCTGGGTTTCAGGGCAGCCAAGATCCACAGGGATGATAGTGTTGGGGGCCACACACTGATCCTGGCAGCAGCCGCTGAGTGAGCTGTTCCAGATTTCACCCACAGCTCGGGGCACACCCAAGCTGTCTGTGCATGCTGTGAAGGCAGGAAGGTGAGGGAGGCTGGGAGAACTCTGACCTAGCCTCACTAGGATCTCTCTGGAACACTCATTCTCCCACCTCCACAGAGCAAGACTCAGCACAAGAAGGGTACAGCCTAGACTCACTAGAGCATATAATGCATAGAATCTAGCAATGGAAAGAATCTCAAGGAGAAATATAGGCCAGCCCACTGAGATCCAAGGAGATGAAGAAATGACTTGTCCAAGGTCACACAGGTCATCATTCAAATCCTCCGCCTCCAGAGTCAGAATAGTCTGCTTAGGGGGAATCATCCCCCAGGGACACTGGATCAACTATGTGGTCTAGAGAATAGGAGCCTTGACATGAAATGCACCCCTCTTCCCCCTTATCCCTGTGCTAATCCAAGGATGAAACCTCATAGGTCATCCTTCCCAGTTGCTCCTATACCTGCCTCCTTCTCCTGTTCCCTCTGACCAAGGTCCCTCTCTCTGATTTTGAATCCAGAAACAATCAATTAATCAACAAACATGTACTGACTACTATGTGCCAGGGGCACTATGCTAGGTGCTGGCAATCCAAAGACAAAAATCAAATAGTCATTGCCTTCAAGGAGTTTACATTCTGCTGGCCAGAGCCAGCAGGCTGACACAGAACAACTGCTTTGGGGCTCTGGACTTGTTCCTTCCTAACATCAGAGAGTGAGGGAGTATATGTCCCCCTCCATCTCAATGACCTCTGATCCCTGGCTCCACTAAACTTGTGTGACAGACTATGAGACCCCATAATTGGCACTTACCACATTTCTCCTCAGGGATGCAGAGTGCAGAATGGAGCCTGTGTAAGACAGTGCCCTCGGGGCACACACAGCCTTCTCCAAGCACTGAACAGAGCTCTGGGTCAGGGGGTTCCCGCCCCCCATCCTGGCACGTCTTAGGAGTGTCACAGACTGCTACACATGCCTGATAGGTGGAGTCTCCAGGACATAAAAAGGCTGAAGGGAAGTCAGCAGTCAGTCAAAGCTTTTATCAAGTATTTACCATGTGCTAGGCATTATGCTAAGAGCTAGAGGTGCAAAGAAAGGTAAAAACCTTATTCCTGACCTCGAGGATCTTGCATTTTAATTGGAGTGACAGTCAAAAATTATTCATACAAGATATACACAGGAAGTGTGGGTTCAAGGTAAATTTTGGCTGATGGGGGCAGATCCCATTAGAGAAGAGTGAATGACAGGGGAAAGAGAAGAGACAGAGAAGAAGGCAGGATTGGTGTATGGGTGGTGATAAATAAGTCTCTCCCTTCCTCCCCTCCCCAACTCACGACAGTAGTCAGAGCGCCGCCACTCAATGCACACGTTGAATTTGTGACACATGGCCACATACACAGTTAATGCCACACAGGGCTGCTGCACGTATTTGGTGTCTCTGATCCACAGCTCACAGAACGACTCTGGGGTTACCTGGAGGAGACCACAAAGTTAATACAATCTTCCCCCCGCAAAGGCTTGAGTTGGGGCATCACTGCCCATCCCCAACGGGATCACCCTATGTTGATAGATCTCCTTACTTACTGTGCCTTGTTCCCTAGGTCCTTAGGTGAACAGATCTCACATCAAGTGCCAGAGCTTTGTCTCCTCTCCACCTCTCACCTCTTTAAAACACTGCACACTTGCCTCCTTCAGGAAGTCCTCCCTAACTTATCCTCCCCTGTTGGGGGTAACCTTCTAAACTGCAATGAGACCTTGGATGTCAGAGCCCACATTCCTACTCAAGTTGTAAGACCTGGACCATGGGCAGACACAGTCCCCCATGCTGATCCTCATACTCTGCCCCTCAATCCACTGAGGAGTATTGCCTCAGTCACATTGTCTCCTTCCTGGACAAATCTGTTTCAATTCAACAAGACTTTACTAAGCACCTGCTATATACAGACATGTAAAAATCACTGTGTAAAAACTAAAAGCAGGGGGCGGCTAGGTGGCGCAGAGAATAGAGCGCCGGCCCTGGAATCAGAAGGACCTGAGTTCGGAGCCGGCCTCCGACACTTAATCCGCACAAACAAAAACCTAGCCGTGTAACCTTGGGCAAGTTACTTAACCCCAACTGCCCTAAAGGGGCGGCTAGGTGGCGCGCAGTGAGTAAGAGCGCCGGCCTCGGAGTTTGGATGACCCGAGATCAGATCCGGCCTCAGAAAATGAGCACCCACGCATAAATCAAAAAATGACTAGCCGTGTAACCTTGAGCAAGTTACTTAACCCCAATTGCTTAAAAAAAAAAAAATAAAAAAAAAAAAACAAAAAAATCTAAAAGCAGTAGCTATTCTCAAAGAGTTTATGTTTCACTCTATGGACCAACCCTGGTCCCATGTCTGGGTGACATTGTAAGATGACTTTTTCCTTATTATTGGTGGAAATGACCCCTATAACAACACAACTACAAGATTCTCAATTCCAGCCTGGAATCAGGAAAACCTGAGTACAAAGATGGTCTCAGGTATTTAATAGCTGTGTTACCTGGGCAAGTCTCTTAACTTCCATTTGCTTCAGTTTCCTCAATCACAAAATGGGGGTCATAATAGTATCTACCTCTCAAGGTTGTTGGTAAGGATGAAATGAGATAATATCTGTAAAAAGCACTTAGCACAGTGCCTGGCATATAGTAGGTGTTATATAAATGCTTCTTCCATTCTCCTTCCCACCCCCCTTCCCCTCCTTCCTCTACATACCTCAGCCAAACCATCATAGGCAGAATTCCATCTACAGCGTGATATGGTCATGACCCTGGTGAAGGGACTGATCTCCAGTGTTGCACCTCCTACTGTCTCTTGGATATCTAAAACTGGATGTCCCATAGATATCAACATATCCCAAACTGAATGTATCTTCCCCCACCATCCCCCCCAAACATTCCCTTCTCCCTTACTTCTCTGTTATTATCAGTGGTATGACTAGGCTTGCAACTTGGTGTCAGTCTTAGTTTCTCACCCTCACTATCCCTAGATCCAATCTGTTGCCAAATCCCATCAATTCTACCTTTATAGCATCTTGTCTGTGATACTTCCGCCATCTTGGTGCAGATCCTCATCACTTCATGCCTGGATTACAATAGCTTGCTAGTTGGTGTCCTTGCCTCAAGTCTCTGCCCACTCTAGTCCAACCTCCATTCATCTATCAATGTGATCTCTCTAAACCGATGATCTGACCCTACCCATCCCCACCCCTATTCAGTAAACTCTAGTAGCTCCCTATTTCCACCATGATTAAATATCAGTCTTTCTGTTTTGCTTTGAGACTTTTATAGCCTATCCCCTTCCTACATTTCCAGCCATCTTATACCTTACTTCCCTCCACATACTCTATGATCAGTGACATCATCCTCTCTGATGTTACTTACACACAACACTCCATCCCTTGATTCTATGCATTTTTGCTGACTGTCTCCCATCCCCAACATTCTTCCCCTTCTTGTCTCTACCATCTAGTTTCCCTGGCTTCTTTCAGATCTTAGCTAAAGACTCCCCTTATGCAACAAGCTTTTCCTAGTCTCCCTTAATGCTCATGCCTTCCCTCTGAGATGTTCTCCAATTTATTTTATTTCTATTTATAATATGTATATATGTATGTGTATATATATTTATGTGTCTTGCGTGCATACATATATGTATACACACACACACACACACATATATATATATACATATATTTATAATCTTGTTTGCATATTGTCTACCCCATTAGACTGTAAGCTCCTTGAGGGCAAGGGACTATTTTTGCCTTTCTTTGTATCCTCAATGCTTAGCACAGTGCCTGGCATGTAGTAGGTGCTTAATAAATCCTTGCTGACCTTACTGATGTTACTTACAGAAATCATGAGTTAAGTGTTCCAATGGTCAAAGCTGCACAGGCTGGACTGGCAATTCTTTAACATTTTAAGTTGCAGAGTACGTGCTGACTTGCATTGTTACAGGGAATTTTCTCACCATGGAATTTCCTATACTAGTGAAAATCACAGGTCCAGTCCTAATCCCTAAAATCTTTTTAAAATTCAATCTTTTGTCTGATGAACTAAAGGGAAAAAGGAATTTTAGTCAACTAAGGATAAAGGTTTGGGAAATTGAAGCACCCTAAAGGTCAGACTAGGGCAGGTGACAATAATAGATAGATAAGGGTCACCACTTCCACAAACACTGTGATAAAGAACATTTAGAACAGAGGTTATTAACTTTTAATGCATAAAATAAAATAAGATTATAAAGAAAACTAATTATATTGAAATATTTATCAGTTTTTTTTTTTAAATCAAGGGCACAGACTCTAAGTTAAGACCTCTTGGTCTAGAGAGTAAGAGAAGGAAGTGGCTAGGTGGCTCAGTGAATAGAGCACCGGCCCTGGAGTCAGGAGGACCCGAGTTCAAATCCTGCCTCAGACACTTAACACAAAAACTAGCCATGTGACCTTAGGCAAATCACTTAACCCCAATTGCCCCTCCAAAAAAAAAAAGGCAAAAAAAATTAAAAGAGAGTAAGAGAAGAATCATGGAGGTTCATTGCACATTTTCTAGCACCCCTCAACTCTTTACCAGGATCATTCTCTATGTAACTTTACAGAGAGCCAAAGAGACCATTAACTATTAGTCTCTCTTGCTGCTACCGAAGGCCCATCCCAATTCCAGAATCTGGCCTCAAAACTCTGCCTTAGAGAACTATGTTACTCTTAGTACATGCCCCTAGCTTGGTTGGATCACTAATCTTTCTCTGTCCTGTAATATCACCCAATGGGAACCCTATAGGATGCCAAAGAAGGATCCAGGGACTCTAATGGGACACAAGTCACCTGGTCACAGGGCTGAGGTTGGGTTATGGATTAAGGGAGCAAGGCTCAAACTCTCTTACACCCACTGATCATCCCCTGTCCCATCCCATTCTGATGGGCCCTTCCCTCCTGACCCTTCCATTTCTATCCTCCCAGGAAGGAAGAAACATACAAAATCATGGCAGCTACTAAAGGTGCGGTTGGAGACCATTCGGATACAAGGCGAGCAGTCTGCGGTGGCACAGCTATCCTCCCGGTAGCGGAATTGACCCACTGATGTCAAGGTGCTGGGCAACTGCCAGCTGTCCAAAAAGGGAGTGGGGTCTTCAGTTTCCTCCACCACAGTGCCATCGGGCAGGGTGAGGTCATTGGCCACATCACCGTCACAGACACCTACAGGCAGGAATGACGTGACAAGTACAACCTTGGAGAGCTTGGATCAGCCAAGGCAGGGGTGGTGAGCATCACAGCAGAGAACATGGATGTCCCAACTCTAAATTCCGATTTCCTATGCCACTCCCTGTTCCACTCCCAAGACTCTGGTTTTCCACACCCATTGGTCTCCTCTAGAAAAACCAGCCTCACACACCTCAAGCTGCTAACTCTGAGGGCAACTGATAACTGACACAGGACTCTCTGGCTAGGCAGGTCTCCACACTCCCAGCCTAGGCCCTTAGAGCATTAGGAGCCCACATTCCAATGTATAGGGTCAAGGCAAAGGGTAGTTGGTTCTGTCTCAGGTGAGACTGTCCCACTCACAAGCCTGACAAGGTCCACTAACAGACATCCCTACTGACTCAACTCCAACTGCAATTTAAGAAGTCTTCACATCTGAGAAAGGACAGGGGAATATGACTTCTAATGCCCCGTCTTTTATCATCTATGTCACATATATACATATATGTGTAGACATGTACTTATACACACAAACACGCATTATGTATTTGTATGTAGCAGTAGCATATTATAAATGTAGTGCACACTCATACATATATACGTGTATGCTTGTATGTATGTATGGATGTTATGGATATGTACATATATACTTTCTCTCCATATACACATACATGTATATGTATATAGATAAATACACACATATATTTATGGCTGAAATGTATATATGTTATATGTATACATATATATATATATATAAACATGACTGAAAAGAACATTAAAAGGCAGCTGAATTCTGATTAAAGGCAATGATCATTATTAGTTCCACAAATGATGAAACATGCCTTCCTCCTCTTGGTAGTGGGGAGGGTTTACAGGTACCAAAAGCACACACTAAGGACCTTCTGTGTGGCTGGCACCAGGCAAAGTGTTGGGGATATAAAGAAAGAGGGAGAAAGCCAGTCCCTCCCTCAAGGAGCTCCCAGTCTAATGGAGGGAACCTCAATGAAACAGCCATGGGTAAAATATAAACAGACTAAATCATAGAGGGTCTCCAAGGGAAGGCACTAGCATTAAGGCGGATCAGAAATATTTTCTTGCAGATGGTGAGCTTTTAGGTGGGACCTGAAGAGAGCCAGAGGAATCAGAATTTCAGGCACCAGGAATATTGTATGCTTTGTCAGAGGTGGTCACTCAATTGGTTAATTTTGCTTCCGTATTTCCCTCTGTGACAAGAATGGTTCTATGGGAGTTAAGGGTATTAAGAAGTGTCTATGGTATTAAGAGAGGGAAAAAAATAAAGCTTTAAAATAAAAAAAGAGGTTATACTAAAGCAAGAGGAAAAGGAAAAAAAAACTCAAATTAATAAGAGGCAAATTGAATTTGGGGCTTGTGTTTATGTGGGTCCCTGAGGTTGGATTCTCTTGGACTTCCAGACCTATAATGTGGGATTCTATTTCCTGTTGACTGTCTGACCTCTCTCTGCCTCTGGGTCTTGCTTTTCAGTCCTAGCTGGTCTCTTTGACTTACTCACTGCCAGAGACCCTTCTAATGGTCTGAGCTCTAGGATGTTCTCTCATGGTTCAATCTGCCCTATAACAACCTAAGTATCAGAAAGATAGCACTGTTCTCCTCCATCCATATGCCCCTCTTTGCACATCTCTTTCCAAGCAAGAAATGGGTACTGGAGCAGCTGTGTTCCCATACCCCCTTGCAGAGGTCCGGAACTCACCACATAGACCTCCACCCACAGATTCATCCGCTTTTCTGGACTCCACAATCATGAGCCCTGAGCTGTGGAACCATTGGATTCGGACTTGTGAAGGGGTTTGGATAACATACATATTTCCTGTGTCCTCAATCTTAAAGCCATGCTGGCTCACTGGTGGCCAGACAGGCCTCGAGTTGAGAATTACCTAGAGAAGAGGGAAAAGAGGCAACAAAACAGAAATTAATTTATCTCCAAATATGGGTACACTTGAACTTTCTTTATGTTTGTTCTTAAAGAGAGAGCTGCTAGAAGAAAGACCTGGAGAGCAGAAAGGATAGGAGGGAAATAATAAACCCTGGATTGCTGGGAGACAGGAGGATGGACAAGATGATCCTAGGAGGTTCCCCAACGTCAGCGTGGGGGCAGATTTATGTTATGATCACGTTCAAAATCATAGCTGCATAATTAGAGTGATGGATAGAAAGACAATTTCTCAGTGTCTCAGGTAACTCCCTAAGACTAATCTAATTCATAAACTGGCAATCTGAATTGGTGGAGGGAGTACCTACTTCGAGAGCTTTCCATCTTGATGAAATCACAGACATCTGGTGCATTCATTCACATTTACCCCAGTATGCCTCTCTGCTTGGAAAGCTACCCAAGGATAGGGGATAAGTGGGAATGCAGGGATCAAGTTTATGAGAAGGGGAGAAGGGTCTCCAGTAGCCATGTTACTCCTGGGACTACTGTGCAGAGTGTAAGGTTGGACTGAGTAACTTCTTGGGATCCCTTCCACTTAAGTATGGGTAATAGGGAGAACCTTCTCTGGTTTGGGGGGCAGCTTATGACACAGAATATAGAGTACTAGGCTGGAGTGAGAAAGATCCGAGTGCAGAGCCAGCCTCCAGCACTCACTATCTGTGTGACTATGAATGTGTCATTTAACCCCTCTCAGTCTCAGTTTCTTCATCCATAAAATGGGGATAATAAGAGCATTTACCTCACAGGGCTGTTGTTGTGAGGATCAAATGAAATAACATACGTAAGTGCTTTGCAGACCTTCAGCTATCATTATTGGCCACCATTAAAACTGGAATCTAATCTAGAGAAATCTGGAGTGAAAACTGAGCCCCTGAAAACCAGCATTGTTTCTCTCATTCCAATATATAAGGCAAACTGAAGGCAAAAGACTAAACTTTAAAAGGAAAACAATTGCTGAAAGTATAATCCTAATTGATTTTATTAAAGTAATTTTATCATTCACAATTGCAGCATCAAATTCCACAGATATTGTAGTGCTTTAGCTTTCAAGTAATCAACATGATCTTGTGTTCTCTGGATTTCTGGAAGGCATTTGAAAGTCTCTCATAGAAGGAAGGAGGAAAGGAAGGAGGGAAGGAAGGAAGGAGGAAAGGAAGGAAGAAAGCAAGCAAGGAAGGAAGGAAGGAAGGAAGGAAGGAGAGAAGGAAGAAGGAAGGAGGGAAGGAAGGAAAGAAAGAAACAGGCATTTATTAAGCATCTACTATAAGCCAGGTACTGGGCCTTTACAAATATTATCTCATTTGATCCTCATAATAACCCTAGGAGGTAGGTGATATTATGATCCCCATTTTACAGTTGAGAAAACTGAGGCTGACAGAGGGGAAATGACTTGCTCAGGATCATACATCTAGGACATATCTGAAGTCAAATTTGAACTTGGATCCTCAGGACTCCAGGTTAAACACTGTATCTACTAGCTTCTTCACTCAGTCCTAATAAAATGGAAATATGTGGACTTGGAAATAATTGAGCACCTAGATGCAAAGAGTAGATGAATGTCAAACTGGAAGGATATCTCCAGTGGACCACCTCAAGACGACATCAAAGAGCTTGAAAGACACTCAGATACAATCTGGTCCAATCTATACCTGACTGATCTTTCCAACTCTATCCCAAATAAAGGATCATCTGTCCAACTTCTGCCTGAAAGCTTCCAGTGAAGGGGATCTGCAGTTGTCCTTTGCAGTTGACAACAGCTCTTGTGGGCAGTGAGGGCTTTTTTTCTTGAACTGAGTGCAAAGTTGCCTCTGTATTTTCCACCCAGTGGTCCCAACTCTATCCTCTGAGGCAAAACAGAATGAGCTTAATCCCTCTTCCATATGAAAGCCCTTCAAAATATTTTAAAATTCCTGTCATGTTTTACATGAATTGTTCCTTCCATTGTCCCCCATATAACCTGATTTCTAGTCATCTTTCCATCTCCCTATGGGACACACTTCAACTTGTCTGTGTTCTTAAAATGTGAGGCCTAGAACTGGAAGCAGTACTCCAGTCAGAACAGAGTCTCACTAGACATAGAATAGTAGAGTTTAGTCCTGTTGACCCTACAGTTAAGATTTCTGTCCTGCTCAGTATTTTTAAATTTAAAATTTGTTTTAAAATCAGCAACTTAGATAAAGACATTGGTGGCACATGGATTGAATGTGTGGATGATAGGAACATAGAAGAGGAGCTGTTTATGAAACCTCTCTGATCTAGCTTGCTCATGGTCCTGTCAACAAAGGAAATAAGGTCAATCTAGCATGAAGTGCTTTTGATGAAGTCATGGTGTCTCTCAGTGATCATCACTTTTCTGGAATTCTCACAAACCATTTCTTTAATAATACATTCTACAATCGTGCCTGTTGGTCAATATGAAATTTATAAATGATCCATTTATACTTTTTCCCTAGTTAAAGCAAGGGGGAAAATGCCAGTAGTGAAGGCGGTCTGCACCAGGGATGACACACCACCTGTTACCCTCTGAGCCAGTCGCAATAATTCTAGGACAGGGTTGCTCTTGGAACAGGAATATTCTGGAAGTTCATACCGTCCTGTTGAGTCGATCGATGGTCATTTGGTGGGCTAGGTTGGTCACATTCAGCATCACTGGGCAGAAAGGAGGCCAGTTCAAGTGGCCCTACAGAGAAATAGCATTGTTAATAACTCATATGCATAGAAGAAATGTCATATGGAAGATCAAAAGTGCATTTGACTTGAAGACCAGGGACTCAGTTTGAACACCAGCCCTAATACTGACTAGCTATTGAACCCTGGGGAATCCTCTTCTACAGAACAAGAAACTGAGGCTTTAAAAGGTTATTAAATTAATTATCTGATATATTAATTCAAATTAATATAATTAATAAAAATTAATTTAAAAGCTTAATCTAGCCATGGTACCATACATTATAAATTATATGAACCAAAATTTAAATTCAGGTTTCACCCCCATTCTCTCCATCCATAGGGCCCTTTCTACATGGACTTGAGCAACTCTTCTTGTCCCTAGGCCTCCCCCAGAAAGCTCTCTCAAATCATTTGGGGACAGAGTGTTTTGGACGAATACAGAGGGGGAGAAAGAGGACAACTTATCCAGTCCCTTCTCAGTGATCCACACTAACAAGGATAGAAACAAAAGTAATAGCTAACAACTATACAATGCTTTGAGTTTTCAAAGCACCAATAATCCACAAAAGAATCAAGACCCCAGAATGTTTGTCTATCCACCAGAACTGTTTGTGCTGTTCTTTCTATAACAGATTTCCCTCCCAAGTTCTACTCCATCCTGGAGAGTATGGAAAAGGTTTGGCATTCCATGCATACCTCAGGCTTGGGGCCCAACAGAATTACGGGGCAGCCACATTAGGGTTTAAAATGGCACAGATCATTCAAAATATGTTAACTTATGTGCATAGACTGGAGAGTTGTCTCCACAGCCTTTCTCTGGGGACTGGGGTGTCATAATGCAAAGAGGTATAAAGGAAAATGCCTTGGGTTGGAATCCTGCCATCTGTGTTTCTGTCCTGGCATTGCTAATAACTCTAAATGTTGGCTTGGACAAGTCGTTTTTCTGGTCCTGAGTTTTCTCATTTATAAAGTAAGGCAGTTGAATCAACTGATCTTTAAGGATTCTTTTGACTCTCATAGTCTATGGTTCAATTTCTTCCATTTTCAACCCATTCTTCATAGAGCTGCTAAAACAATTTCCTTAGGCCAGAAGCCTGACCATGGCTCCCTTACTTACAAACCTTCCAAGGCTCCCTATTGCCTCTAGAATAAAACCTGTATTCCTTACTCTGATGTTCAAGGTCCTCCACAATCAATCTACCTGTTCCAGAATGATTGCACATTACTCCCCGTCATTCACTTTGTTCCAACCCAAATGGGCTAAATTCTGAGAATCTGTCATGCCATTCTCCAACTCTATGAATTTCCGAGAACTGTCTTCTGAGCCTAGAATGCACTCCTTTCTCACTGTCATCTTTTAGACTATTTCCCTTGCTCCAAAGCTCAGTTCAGATCCCCTACAAAGCCTTCCCTGATACTCTGAAAAAATAAAGAGCCCTCTGTATTCCCAATTTTTCCTGAAACACTCAGTTGGGATTTCTCCTATGCTCTCTCCAACACATTATATTACATTTATGCATGTGTGTGTTATCTCTGTACCCCTCAACCACCAGGAAAAGGCAAGCTCCTTGAAGGCAGGCATGATTTTTTCTCTGTGTATTCCCCATGCCTTGTTCAGAGTAATGGGGAAGTCAAATTTTAATATCCATTCATTCTTTTTCTTTCTTAACCTAAATTTTTATGTTTATTTTTATTTACATCATTCATTTTCACAAGATTTTGGGTTACAAATTTTCTCCCTGTCTTTCCCCTACACACCACCCCAAAACAGTGATCCCACTGTATACATCCTCTCCGAATCTGGTCTCTCCTATGTCCTCCCCCATTCCCCCTCTGACTTTCCAGCAGAGCAAGACAGATCTCTATGCCCCAGTGCCTGTATATCTTATTTCGAAGTTGCATGTAAAAAATAATGATAATGAGAACAACAACAACGACGATGACGACGACGACAACAACAATAATATATTTTTAAACACTTGATTTTAAAACTTTGAATTCCAGATTCTTTCCCTTCCTCCCTTGTCACCCACCCTTACTGGGAATATAAGCAATTCAATATAGGTTGCCCATGTGTATGCAAAACATTTCCATAGTGGATATATTGTGAAAGACTGACTGTATTTCCCTCTATCCTATACTGCCTCCCACTTGTTCTATTCTCTACTTTGATCCTGTCCCTTTTCAAAAGTGGGTGCTTCTAACTACCCTTCTGCCCAATCTGTCCTCCCTTCTATCATCCCCCCTCTTATCCCCTTGCCCCCTACTCTCCTGTAGTGCAGGATACCTAATTTAGTGTGTATGTCATTCTCTCCCTAAGCCAAGTTCAATGGCAATGGGGTTGACCCATTCCCTTTTGCCTTCCTGTTCTTCCCCTCCATTGTAACAGTTTTCCCTTGCCTTTTCTATATGAGATAATTAACCCCATTCTGTCTCTCCCCATCTCTTCTCATTATATGCTTCTCTCACCTCTCAATTTTACCTTATTAACATCAGCCTTTCCTATTCAATTGATCCTGTGCCCTCCAGGTATATCTGTACACATATATACATACACTCACATATGTATTCAAACATACTCTCCTATATAGACATATATGTATGAATACACACACACACACACACATATACACACACACACACATTTATATTACCTTCAACTATCCTCATACTGAGAAAAGTCTCATAAGTTACCATTATCATTTTTTCCATGCAGGAATGTAAATAGTTCAACTTTGATAAGTTCCTTATGATTTCTTTTCCCCTGTTTACCTTCTCATGTTTCTCTTGCTTCTTGTATCTGAATGTCAAATTTTCTATTCAGCTCTGTTTTGTTTTTATCAAGAATGCTTGAAAGTCGGATCCAGCCTCAGACACTTAACCCACACAAACAAAAAAACCCTAGCCGTGTGACCTTGGGCAAGTTACTTAACCCCAATTGCCCTCCCCCCCCAAAAAAAGCAAAAAAAAAAAAGAAGAATGCTTGAAAGTCCTCTATTTAATTGAATTACGATTTTCCCCTGAAACATGATACTCAGTTTTTCTGGGTAGGTGATTCTTGGTTTTAATCCCAGCTCCTTTGACCTCTGGAATATCATATTCCAAGCCCTTTGATCCCTTAATGTAGAAGCTGCTAGATCATGTGTTATCCTGATTGTGTTTCCACAATATTCAAACTGTTTCTTCTTGGCTGCTTGTAATATTTGCTCCTTGATCTGGAAACTCTGGAACCTGGCTATAATATTCCTAGGAGTGTTATTTTGGGGATCTTTTCCAAGAAGTGATCAGTGGATTCTTTCAACCTCTATTCTGCCCTCTGGTTCTAAAACTTCAGGGCGATTTTCCTTGAGAATTTCTTGAAGGATGATTTCTAGGTTCTTTTGTTGATCATGGCTTTCAGGTAGACCAATCATTTTTAAATTGTCTCTCCTTGATCTATTTTCCAGGTCAGTGGTTTTTCCAATGAGATATTTCACATTGCCTTCTATTTTTTTATTTGTTTGTATCTGTTTAATAGTATCTTGATTTCTCATAAAGTCATTAGCTTCCATTTGCTCTAATCTTATTCTGAAGGAATTATTCTCTTCAGTGAGCTTCTGAGATTTTTTTTTCCATCTGACAAATTCAGCTTTTTAAGGCATTCTTCTTCTCATTGACTTTTTGGGTCTACTTTGCCATTTGAGTTAATCTACTTTAAGGTGTTATTTTCTTCAGTTAGATTCTCTTTTCATAATTTTCTTGCATCATTCTCATTTCTCTTCTCAATTTTTCCTCCACTTCTCTTACCTGATTTTCAAAACCCTTCTTGAGCTCCTCCATGGCCTATAACTAATTCATATTTTTCTTGGAAGCTTTTGGTGCAGGAGTTCTGACTTTGTTGTCTTCCTCCTGTTCCATCCTTTGATCCTTTTTGTCCCCAAAAAGCCATCTAAAGTTGGATTTCTGTGCTTCCTTTGCTTCCTTTAGTTGGTCATGTTGCCACTCAATTACTTGACTTTTGAGCTCTTTGCCACAGTAGAACTCTGCTTCCAGAATGGAGAGCTTTGTCTCAAATCACTGGGATTTTCACAGCTGCTGGAGCTATTAGAAGGGTGCCATCTCTACAGCCCCTATAAGCTCTGGCTCACTGGTCACACACCTCAGGACCTGCACCCAAGAACGTGATCCAGATCCAGGCAGGTTAAAACAAGAGCAATTATCCTCTGAATGGTTGCTTGGCCCCCCTACAATCTGCAGGCCGGGAGCTCTGAAGCAGACACGTGGAAGTGGCTGTGTGGCTGCATGGCTGCCGTGCCTCTGCTGCTTCTCACTCTGGGGGCAGAGGCCAGACCGCACCTACATCCCCCCCTTCCCCCCAGTTCCAACAGTTTTACACTGACCTTTTGTTTTTACTTTGGCATTTGTGGGTTGATATGTCTGGAAACACCACAGCTGCTGGTGATCCACTCTCCCGAGGTCCATTCCAGTTGCTGCTGGGGGGTGGGGGTGGGGGCCTCCCTGGGGCTAAAACCACTGGTTTGTGAGGGGCTGGACTCCGCTCCCAGCATGCTGTGATGAACCCTTTCTGTCTACCTGGCAGGCTGCCTTCAACGGGAGATTTGTTTCTCTCAGTCATTTTGTGGGTTCTGTAGCTCTAAAATTTGTTTAGAGTCATATTTTATAGGTATTTGAAGTGGTTATGGGGGGAGCTCATGGAGTTTTCCTGCTTCTAAGCCACCATCTTGGCCTCACCTCCATTCATTCTTCCAACAAATATTTCAGAGAATGAAGGTATGGAAGAGCTTACAAGTTGTCAAATTCCCTCATTTCACAGCTGAGGAAACTATGACCCAAAGAAGGAGAAATGCCTGCCTAAGATCACCGAGTTTAATGGAAAAGGTAAGCCTAGAACTTCTCTCTCTTATATCCCCAGTTAATAGCTTTCTGCCATACTCTGCTGCCTTCTACCTATGTTCAACCCACTACACAAACTTGCTGTCCCCAAAGTTGTTCAGTCAGGTGCCTTGCCTCCTAATTCTAGTTCTCCAACCCATTGTGCTTCCACCATTTCTTTTTTGTTTAGAGACAAAATTATCTCACTGTGGGGAGCTCCTAGGGAGGAAAGCCCCTCTGCCAATGAAAACTGGCAACTATTCAACCAGTATCATCTCAGAGAGTTGTCTGGGGACACTGTGAGGGTAAGTGATTTGCCCAGGGTCACACAGCCAGTGCATGAGGTGAGGCTTGAACTCAGGTATTCCTGGCTCTGAGGTCATTTCTCTTTCTACTCCATAATAATCACAGCCACAATAATAAAAACTCCCTTGTCTATAGCACTCTTAAGTTTACTAAGCTTTTGCATAACAGCCCAGTGAGGCAGGTGGAACAACTGTTACTTAAATTCAATCCCACAAACTTATTTCTATAAAAGGTGACTCTCCTGGGCACCATTCAAAGTACTGGAGATATAAAAAAAATGAAACCTTTAAGGAACTCAAATTCTACATGGAGAGGTGGAAACACCATGCACCCAGAGAAGGAAATACAGTCTAACCAGAAGCAGAGGAGAATCCTAGCCACTGAGAAAACCAAGAGAAGACTTTGAGGAGTCAGTGACTCCTGGGCTAAAGCTTAAAGCAATCTAGGGATTTTAGGCAACAGAGTGTGGAGGGCAAACATTCCAGGAATAAGGGCTAGTTTGTACAAAGTCATGGAGGTGGTAGATAAAATGTCAAGTTCAAGGAAGAGCAAGTAGACCATTGGGCTGGAACATGAAATGTGTGAAGGGAAGCAATGTAAAATAAGTCTGGAAAGGTAGATGGGGGCTAGATAGTGGAGGGTTTAACCGTCAGGTGGAGCTGTCTGGTTTTTTTTGTTGTTGTTTGTTTTTTTTTTATTTTGTTTTGTTTTTAGAAGCCTCTAAAGTGTCCAGTGTATGGCAGACTAATGTCTTAGGAATATTAATTCACAGCTATGTTGAATGAAGAGGGGAGAATAAAGAGACAAGGGAGGCTGCCACAATAGTCCAGGAGAGAGGTGGTGATGGGAACCTGAACTGGGGGTGGTAGCTATGTAAGTATGCAGAGGAGGATGGATGGATCCAAGAGATGTGGAGGTAGACATGAAAAGACTTGGCAACTAATTAAATATGAAGGGGGAAAGAAGAGGGAAGAATGGAAGATAGCATAAAGTTTCAAACCTGGGTAATTGGGAAGGGGGTGCTGCCCTCAACAGAAACAGGAAAGTTTGGAAGAAAGGCAGATTTAGGGGAAAAGATGATGATCATTTTGCAGATAAGGAAACTGAGGCTCAGAAAATGTAATGATTGGCCAAGGGTCACAAGCAAAGTTCATTAGAGAGCTAAACTGAGAGCACATCACTGGGTTGGCCAGTTGGGTGCATTTCCCACTCTCTCACTCCCCAAATTCAGCCAAAGTTCCTCAGGCACCCTAACGGCAGTGGGGGCATGGAGCAGTTACCAGGTTTGCACTTTTGCAGTCGAGGACAAGGACAGAGACCATCTCCTCTGGGCGCTTACTGACAATATAGGAGGCCTCTTTAAACAGAGCCACGTAGCTCCCATCAAAGGTCACCAAGCTCAAGTCAGGAAAAATGGAACATCGACCTACATACAGACAGAAGAGAGATTCTGGTTAAAGAGATAGTACTAGGAAGAGAAAGTCTGCATTCCCTTCCTAGAGACGCCACGAAAAAGGATGAAGCATTTTTATAGGAATCCTCACATGGCCAAAGCTCAGCTTCTTTAAAGCCTGCAGCCCCAGCTTCATTCAGAGAAGGGGTCTGCTGAATGCTGGGCAAGGGGATCTCATTGGCTCCTAGCTTCTTCACATCCATGTGATAATGATGGAACCAGCTCCCCACCCTCCAGATCCCACACTGAAGACACTGGCTGGGCTTTCCTACCCTGTTCTCTTCCCTCTCTTCTGCTTTTTTCTACCTCCCTTCCCTTTCCTTTATGTCACAATTTGAGCAAAACACCAATTGTTTTTAAGGGAGATAGAGTAGACTCAAAGAATGTAGGTTTAAATATTGTCTCTGATGCTTACTGACTATATGACCTTGGAACAAGCCACCCTGGGCCTTGGTTTCTTCACCTATAAAATGAAGATGTTTGACTAGATAGCCCCTGATGCTTCTTCTAGCTCTAATTCGATAATGTTACGATTCTATCTTCTAGTGCAGAGAGGGCATGAGGGGCAGTTTCAAGGACACAGTTCACCTGTCTGGTCTGTCATATTCTGGACAGGAATCCTAATGGGTATTGGATCACTCAAGATGAAGGAGTGTCTCTGTTACCCAAGCTCCCTTGCTCCCCTCAGCCTCTGCCCATAGTCAAATGAGTATGGCCTTAGCCTCAGGTCACAGTGACTACTCACAGGCACATTCCCAGCGGGAGCAGCATCGATCTCCAATGGCACGAACCGCAAGGCCCAGAATCCCACAAGGAGGGGGTGAGGCACTGTACGGGCACTGCTGTGTCTGGTTAACTAGGATCAATTCTCCTTCTATACAGATATGTCTGACACATTCGCTTTCTATGGTGGGCTAGGATAGATGGGAAGAGAGATAGATGACGTCACTCTCTTGCCAGGGTGGGGAGAATCCCTCCCCAAGTATCTGGGGGTGTCGGAGAAGAGGAGACGAATCCTGCAGGTAGCCCCCACTTTGCCCCAGCTCCACCAACAATAACCCTTTACCAGGCTTAGGGACTGAGGAGAGAGGTGCAGGCACAGATAACTTATCATTAGGTGAATTGTGCTTCCTTCACACTCTGGAAGAATCAGAAATGAATGAATGGATGGATGAAAAAGCATTTATAAAATGTTTTTATGCCAAACACTGTGTTAAGTGCTGGGTATTAAGATACAAAAGAAAACCAAAAAAGTGGGAGTCAGGTCCTGCACTGGGATCAGATCTTGTAAGAGATCTGTAGTGTGTTGGCGTGTGCCAGGGGGAACAGGTCCTTGGGGGTCATGGAGAAGCATCCTCCAGTGGGCACACAGGCACACGCTCATGTGGTTTCACATGTAATGGCCTGATTTAAGGAGCTCAGGATAGAGTGGAACAAGGTTAAATGAGGGCACTATTTCTATGTCCGAGTGGCATTGTGCCCAGGAAAATGCCCTGTGTGCCAGACATGATGGTGAAAGGCCAGGCCACTGAGCCTGGGCAGAAATGAGGAGTGTCAGCTTGAGCTCAGTCATGCCAGTCAGAAAGATTCAGGCAGTGACCCCAAAAGAAAGAAAGCAAATCAACCAAAGTTCTTCTCTGGCTAATAACCAGTGTCTGGAAGGAGCTGGTCACCAGCTCCAAGTCTACCCCAAAAGCAGGGTCCAGAGCTCGGGGGTGGAGGAGGGAGGCTTTGTAGATGTGGGAGGGATTGAAGGGATAGGTCACTCTACAGGCAGCCAGAGAACCATGATTAATTACTCACAACACATGTGGGGAATGTAGAAGATTCTCTCATTGACATCAAGACTGAGGTAGGTGGCACCGAGACGTCTCCCACTGGGGCTGACCGTCCAGGTTGTCCTGTTGTGTCCTCATCATCAGATTCCTCTGGAGGCGGGAGCCCTAGGGTCATCCCAGAGGCCCTAGTCTGGGCCATAGAAGCTGGGAAGTATGAGGTCACAGTGGCTAATGGTGATGAAGATATTCCCGTCACATTGGTAGCTAGGGGGCCAAAGGGGAAGGATGTAGACAAATGTGGCATGGGTGTGACACCAGCATCCTTGGCTGTCCTTGGAGTCACCGGGGAGTGAGGTGTAGCAGGCGGCCCTGTGATACCCCGAGAGGACATGCTATATTCCGCTGTAGGGAGGGGCACTTGCTTGGAGAGGATAGCCCCCTTCTCAGTAGTGCTCTTGCCTGGTGCCCCTGACGCCCTTTGCACAAACATCTCATGGGTTGATGTAGAGGGGGTGGCTTCTGAACGCAGGAGAGGGGTGGTCAACCCTAGTAAAGCTGGTGCTGTGACCATGGTCAGAGGGACATCTTGCCTAGTTGTATGAATTTGAGTCAAATCCACTGAGGTCGGAGGAAGCGTAGGGTGGAAGGTCACAGGGGATATGGAGGTGGCTATGGGCATAGACAATTGTGTGTCCTTCCCCGGGGACACGGTAGAAACTCCAGCTCCTTTCGGGGCAGGGGGACTGGAGACAAGAGTCCATGGAGGAGGGTGGGATGAAGTTGACAATATGCCTAATGGTATCCCTGCCTCAGCTAGAGGCATGCTGGTATCTGACAGTAGTGAAGGCACAGTTGATTTAGAGACCAGAGAGGGTATAGGAGCTGGTGAATGTGCATCAGGTGACCTTGCTGCAGAGAGGGCAGAGGTAATCAGAGTCACAGGAGTCAGGGTCATGGGACTGGTGGCTTCAGTCACTGAGAGAACTGCACCCAAAGGTGGATGGATGATGAGGGTGGTAGAAAATTGGCCCCTTGCTGGGGAAGTTGAAAGGGTTGTAGCTGTGATATGGCCAGTCTCAGCTTGCTGTGTAATTTGTGCCATTTCTGGTCCTGTGCTCACAGAGGTTCTGACATGGATCTGTCCCACAGAGGTCTTACCAACAGATGGAGGAGAGCTGCTGGAACTTGTCATGTTCTCAGCTGAGAGGACTCTAGGAGTTTCTGTCCTATTCCCTTCCCCTGTCGACAGGGTCATTAGCAATGGTTCCTGGAGCCCTACAGAGGGAGGGAGCCCCACTGGAGAGATCCCAGGGGTTAGAGTTGTAGAAGAGGGTCTCTCAGAGAGAGCCAGACTGAGGGAGGGCCTTGTCCCTGCTTGCAGCTGCGACGTCCTGACCGGCAAGGTGCTTGGTGTAGGAACAGTCACAGCTTTGGACATTAGATGAAAGCCAGGAATTGTCGGGAGCATCAGCAGCTTTGTAGTAGTTGGGCTTCCTGTGAAGGTCACTTTTGCTTGAGTTGTTTTTATGGTGGCTGTCCCCACACTGGGCACTGGCATCCTGGGTGGGGACATGGAGGAGGTGGTGGTTTCTGGAGCTGGCGGGGTGTCGGGAGGGCTAGAAGGCAGCTGCACACCAGCTGCGGCCACTGTAGAGAGGTCTGCAATTGTGGGTTGCTGGCTGGTGCCTCCCAGTGTAGACCAAAGTCTTGGTTCTATTCCTTCCTTGGTTGTTGCCTGCAAGCTTGAAGTTGTAGTGAGGGCAACAACTGTGTCCCTGGCTGAAGGGTGGGCCAGGGAGAAGGTACCTATGGTGAGGGCTTCTGGACTGGTAGGTGCCCTAGGCCCACCCACGGCTGGAGACATCTTGGGGGTTTGAGATTCCTCTGGGGAGATCAGGTCTTGACCAGGAGCTGGGGTCCTCACACTGGGCATAGCAACTGCAGACTCAATACCTAAAACACAAGGAGAGGAGCTCAGGTGGGGACCCAGGGGTCCATTCTCTGGTCAGCACAACCTGGGAGCCATCATTCCCTCCAGAATTGACATTTGGCTGGCTGTGTTTCTATGACTAGTCTCTCTTCCCTAGGATTGGGAGCTCTCCCAGGACTTGGCCAATGCTGCCTCTTCAGGTCAGGGCCCCCTCAAGGGTAGGTCTGTGCCTCTTCTTCCCTCTTTAGTCTGAGGGCATGGTGCAGGCTCAGGCTCAGGCTCCTGGTGACTGACTGGCCACCCCAGGAGTATCATCTCCCCAGGCTGATTTTGAGACATTCAGCCTCCTGCCCATGGGCCTGCCTGAGGCAATATGGCCCATTCCCCTGTCCTTTCTTACTTTCCTTGAAGACTTTCCAGACCTTTCTTAGAGGATACAGGAGGATCTCCAAGTCTTCAAGTCCATTCCTATGGGATAGGCCCTGTGAGCTCATAGTGACCTGTACCCATCACTCATCACACAGGACACCAAGAAACCTTTAGTGTATATGAGAGTGACAGGAAACAGCCACGTACAGTCCTCCAAGTAGACACATTTCTGGGTGACTTCATCCAGGACCATAGGGATGGGACAAACAGGGACACAGCCTTCAACCCTGCAGAGACAATGGCATGCAGGCTTACTCCCAACTCAGTACAACCCAACCCATACCTGCGTGCCTGTATGTACAGCACTCACTCACGCATGCTTACAGATGGGCACATGTGTACACATCCAGGTGGGCACACAGAGACACCTATGCTGCCTTCCCCAGCTGGCTCATTCCAGTGCCCTGGTGAAAGATTCTCACCTGGGGACTTCCCAGCAGCTGGTTCCTTGAGGATCACGACAGGTTTGGAAGCAAGGGTTGGCGCAGGCATCATAGCGCCACTCACAGGTGGGGTAGGCAGTGCCTGGAGACCTGGTATCTGGGGAGATGAATCATTCTCAAAAACATATCATATGCCCACAACAGGCAGAGCCCTGGGCAAGGCACTACTGGGGAGGCAGAGGCTCAAGTCCTGTTTTCAAGGGCCCAGCCTCGTTGGGGAGGCCAGGTTCACATACATCCAAACTCTGGAAGTAATATAGGCTCCTTGTGGGCTCTTTTTTTTTTGGTATCCTCAGGACATAGAACATGACTAGATCAGAGCAGGTGCTTAATAAATGCCCATCGATGCTTGACTCCTTTATATAGGGGCATGAGAAAGCTTTGCAGTGAGCAGCTGACCCAGCCTAAACTCTTTGATCAGGACTCAGTCCCCTATCTACCCTGGACCCTCATTAAAGTCCTACTCACAACAGCTGGCAATTTGACACACACAACATCTGCCTGGCTTAACCCAGGCAGGTTTAATTATAAAGATGGAGGAAAAATGGCCCCAGGAAGAAAGAGGCCACCAGACCACATCCCCTGGATGTTCTTTGTTCGTGTGAGGGATCACCACCAAGAAAAGAAATGTCTCAATCATCTGACAGTCTTCACCTCTTGGGTTAGAGGAGCTTTTAGTTCTTGTTTTGATTTTTTATATTTGGTGGCATCAGGAAGCTTAGAACACCAGGCTGATCTACCAATGACCAGGAATAGTGAAGGATAGCAGAAAGATTGATGAATTTGGAGTCAGGAAACCTGGGCTCTGGTCCTGGGGGCCCTGCCACTTACTAGTTGTGTGACTGATTGTCAGTTAATTTTTCTGAACTCAGACTCCTCATCTATAAAATTGGAATATTAATGCATGTATTACACCTACCTCATAAAATAATTATGAAAGGAAGTGCTGTGGACGTCTTAAACTATAGGAATGTGAGTTGGGGGAGGGGTGATTCTTCTAGGGAAAAGCTTCACAAGGAAAAGGAAACATCCTTAGCAGGGAAAACTATGGAGCCTACACATACAAAAACCACAATGCAAGTGAATATTAGGGAGTGAAGAGTAATAGCATGGTGTGGTAGGGAAAGCACTGAATTTGGATCAAAGGAGCTGATTCCAAATCCCAGCTCTTTGGACAACTCAATGGCTCTAAATCCCTTGTAATGCCTGTTAACAGAGGGACAAATGGTGCTCAAAGGTTCTAGAAAAAGAGTATAAATTTGGCAAGTTTCTCCATCTCCTTCCAGGAAACAAACAATGTCTACAGAAAACAGGGACATACAGTCCTTAGGAAGATGAGGGCTTCTATGGGGGCAAAACTTCAAATACAGCAAGACAATTATCCCATCCCCCATTAATCCTCTTCTTCAGTCTAAACCCCTCTAGTGCCTTCAACTGGTCAATGCTTGATTCAACTGTCTCAAGTGATTGACCATGAATCTCCAACTGACCTCTTGTAGTGACCTCAAAGTCCTTCCCCATCCTGGATGCCCTCCGATGGATGGCTCAAGAGCTCAACACTCCAGACATGGTCTGGCCAAGATATCACTGAGTACTTTGTTTTGTACCTTTCTAAAGCATTTATCAGGGCAGATAGATGGAGTAGTGGCTAGAGTCAGCCCTGGAGTCAGGAGGATCTGAATTCAAATCCAGCTTCAGACACTTAGCAGTTGTGTGACTCAGGTAAGTCACTGAACCCTGTTTGCCTCACTTTCCTCATCTGTAAAATGAACTGGAGAAGGAAATGGCAAACGACTCTTGTATCTTTGCCTAGAAAATTCCAAATGGGGTCATGAAGAGTCAAATAAGACTGAAACAATTCATCAACATCAAAAACGAAGGCTTTACCTTGTAAGGCTGTGTATTAGTTAATAATGACATGTGAATATTGGCAGACTGTAAACTCCATGACAGTAGGGACTTATCTAAACTTTTTATTTCCATCATGTCTAGCATAGCACTTTGCTCAGGATAGATAATAAATGACCAATGAAGGGAACAACATTTCTTTTACTCGAAGTCTTTAAGCAGATGACAGTACCTCAGGTAGCAGGAAGTAGGGGAGTAGACAAAAGGACTGATCAGTAAACTTTCCTTCTAGGTGGCAATGGTTAGGGAGGTAGGAGACCATGGGAAAGAGGGAAAGAAAGGGAGCAGCTTAGAGATACCTCAGAGTGGGGAGTGGGTGTGAGGCCTTGTTATCCTGGACCCCATTTTGCCGTGGCTCCTCAGGGACATAGTTCCTAACTGGAACTTTCTGAGCTAATAGGTCTGGTATGTGTGCCCGTCAGCAAGAAACCCAACCTGACACAGCCCTGCATCACTTTCCCATCACCTTGCCCAGAGGCTGTTTTATTTTTAGATATTATAGTTATATCCACCAGCCATGCCCTTCTGTGCAAAGGCACCCCAAGATTAAACTGAGCCCCTTTGCCTCCTACTTAAATAAATGAGACCGAAACCATCAAGCACAGAGGCCAATGGTCACCTCACCTGTCCCCATTTACCAAGGTAAAAGGGCCTGGTGGCTTCTGCTAACATAGACAGACTCTTTATCCTACGTTATCCTCTCTTCTCTTTTCCAGGGGCTGGGAACCTGTAGCCTCAAGCCCACATGTGGCCTCTATGTCCTCAAGTGAGGTCCTCTGACTGAATCCAAATCTGACAGAATAAATCCCCTTAATAAAAAGTTCCCCACCCCTGGTACTTCAGTCCTAAGCAGTTTTCCTGTGTCTAATTTCTCCCTTTCCCCATTCAATCCTCCAAGTGATCTTAAAGCATAGTTATAATCAAATCCCACCCAGCTTCCAAAGCCTTCAGGGGTCCCTCATTTCCTGAGGAATAAACTCCAAATCCTGGCATTTAAAGCGACCCACATCATAGCTCCAACCTATTTCACAAAACGTCCCTCCACAGTCTTTCCCTTAATCCAAAGTGGACTGTTTCTTCTTCGTTTTTCTCCTGTCTTCTCCCATCTCCACTCCTGTGCTTACACAGTTCCCCTTACTTAAAAGAGACTTTCCTCATCTCCAACTGATAGCATCTCTCACAACATAACGCAGATGCTAACTCCTCCTGACATTCTCCATGATCCTTCCCCTCCCCTTGCTGAAAAATGGACTTTTGCCTCATCTTGCTGGGGGCCAGACCACCATGACACTTCCCAGGACTCTCTTCATCTGCTCTCTTTCCACTAGCCTCATCCCTCTGATTAGAACCTTGGACTTTGTCCCTGAGTCTCCCAGCCCTCATGAGTGAGCTTTCCCCCTGTCTTGCTGGTATCCAGGTCTCCAGGCTATTTTTCCACTGTCTCTTCATCATGGTCCCAGCAGGGGTCCTTCCCACTGGCACTTTGCAGCACCCCTTCTATTGTGTTGTCTTCCTCTATTAGAAAGTAAATTCTTTGAGGACAGAGATTATCTTGTTTGTCTGTATTTGCACCTCCAGCACTTAACATAGTGCCTGACATAGAGTATGTATTTTATAAATCCTTATGTATCTCTGTATATATTATCTCTGTACCTCTCTGTGTCTCTGTCTCTCTGCCTCTCTCTCTGTCTCTTTATCTCCCTCTCTGTGTCTGTCTCTGTCTCAGTCTCTCTGCCTCTGTCTCTGTGTCTGACTCCCTGTCTCTGTGTCTGTCTCTCTCTCTGTCTCTATCTGGATATCTTTGCCTGCCTGTCTGTCTGTCTGTCTCTCTCTCTCTCTGTATCTATCTCTGTCTCTGTGTCTCTGTCTGTCTCTCTCTCTCTGACTCTCTCTGTCTCTCTCTCTTTCTCCATAAAAGTCTTTTCTCTGTATTTTTCCTTCACACTTGTCACCCTCCTCCTCATATCATAATTATTTTGTGTGCTTGTTCTTTCCCTCATTAAACTGTAAACTACTCAAGAACAGGGGACCGTGTTCCATCTCCCTGCATAGCTCCAACACTAAGAACAGGGCCTTAAGGAGAGGCTTCCTTAATATTTGCTGAATTCAGTGACATGGCTCTTACCTACGAGCTTCAGCAGAGTGGCAAGCCGGAACTGCTCCGTGTGCTGGTACTTCTGCAGGATGGGCACTGGGCCTGAGAGGCTGATGAAGGAGCCAGGCTCATTGAAGGACTCCAAAGCATCATAGCCAGGGAGCCATGTGCTGCGGTGGATGATGAATGTGGCTTGGTTCTGGAAGCCTTCACTCTGCTCCCACTTGGCCAGGGACAGAGACCCATTGGTAGTCACATGGAGGAAGTAATTGGGTCTGTCGGCGGACTCAAAAGACACCAAGTCAGAGTCTGCAAATAAACATACTACCCCTTAAGGCTTCAGAATGGGGAGAGGAGGAGGGTGCTGAGGTGATTAGACCCTGCCTAGGCCAGGGGCAACAGGGGCTTGATGATAATGCCAGGGAAAATCCTTAGCCATACAAGCAAGGTCAACCAACTACATCAATTATCCAGGAATCAATGACTTGACTTTTGCATTAACCAGACCACTGCTTCTCCTTGCCCCTCATCTCATGTTCACTTTTCATTTGCTCATTGGCACCTCCCTTCATCCAAGGGTGAGGAGAAGGTAAAATAAGAATGAACTGGAATTAAAACTATGGAGAGGACATTGAAATTAATGGATAAAACAAAGCTTGAAGATTCATTAGATTTCAGTTTCTCTGCTTTCTCTGTCTTCCATGATCCCAGATAATATACAGCTCTACAGTATTGGGATCATACATTGGGATGGAAATTCAGAAGACACCTGGTCTAAGCCACCTATCAGCAGCGATCTCTGACAAATGGTCATCTAGTCTGCATTTAAAAACTTCCAGTGGCAGGGAATTCATTACCTCCTATTCCACTTTGAAAGCTTGTCCTTATGTTGGGCTAAATCTTGCCTCCTTGTGATTTCTCAATTCTAAAGTTGCCCTTAGTATACTCCTACAGAATCACAGAATGTTAGGCTTGGGAGGGACCCTTAGAGATCATTTGCATCTCACTTTACAAAGAAGAATGAGGAAGAAAGATTTTAAAATGATGGTGCCATAGTTAGAGCTTCAGACCTGAATTTAGGAAGGTCTGAGTTCACATACAGCCTCAAATACTTACTAGCTGTTTGAGCCTGGGTAAGTTGTTCAACTACTATCTGCCTCAGCTTTATCATCTACAAAATGGGGGTGATAATAGCACCTACCACCCAGGATTATCAGGAGATAGTGGATGACAGAAGGGCCTGGTGTACTGTGGTCCATGGGGTCACAAAGAGTTGGACATGACTGAATGAACAAGCAACAACAACCCATGGCTGTTGTGAGGTTCCAGTGAGATAACGTTTGTAAAGCACTTTGTTAACCTTAAAGTTTGTCTAGCTATCATCATTGTTCCCTAAGACTCATAATACATTGGCACCAGGGCCAGGACTAGACCTAGTCCAGAGCTCTCTTCACCATATTCAATATCACTCAGAGAATCTTTATATGGGTTTGGGATCATAAATTTTAAGTTGGAAAGGACCTTAGGGTCAGATAGACCAAACACCTCATTTTACAGATGAGGAAACTGAGACCCAAAGAGGTTAAAGTGATTTTCCCAAGAATTGAGATGAAAAGTGATTAAATGGAAAATGACCCTGCCATGACTCTGAAGTCCCTGAACATACCAGACGGGATCCTAGGTTGATCCCATAGTTTCTCTAGCCCAGGATTCTGTTCCTGGTGACCACCAGAGACATAGTAAGGCAGATCAGGGCTATCCTCCCTGAGATGCAATCAACATCGATTGAGGGCAAAGATTGGTTTGATGTTTGTCAGGCTCAATATCTAATAATACACAGACTTGCATTTAATAAGTGTTCTATAGATGCTTATAGAATTGTTGAATTGAGAAAAAGTCATAGTCACTTAATCAGTTCAGTCAAATGTGACCTCCTACAGCCCCTTCCAGATAGGAACAGAGGAAGACTCCTCTGCCAGCATCTCTCCTAAATGTACAAGACAAGAGAAAGCCCAACTTGGCAAACTGAGACTATTATAGCTAGTTAATAGATCTGTCAAGGTCTTGAGACTACTTCCAAAGCTCCAGACTATGAATCTAGAGCTCTGGGTCCTAGTACTAGCTTTGCTACTAACTTGGTGGGTAACTTTGGGTCTCAGTTTCCTCTTCTGTAAAATGGACTAGGAGAATAAGGTTGCTACCCAAGTATCAAACTTCCTGGCAATGCTGAATTTTTAGCTATGTCCCCATTAACTGCTTCATGCTTGAATTTTTAAGATCAGCCCTCCCATCAGATGGGGATCATCATTTCAGGTGCTAGTGCTTGTTTTTCTTTGTCATGAGAAAGTTTAATTCAGAGAAAGGTGGGGAGTTCCCCTACCCAGAAATGATTGTGATGTAAAAGCATGAAAACATTAATACATTTTTTTGAAAGATCAACCCTCTCTCCATTCCCCTACCACTATAAGAGAAAGGACTCTTACCATAAGCCTTGGGTTTATACACTGAAGAGGTCAGCAAGAAGTTAATGGTGTCTTCAGGACCCACATTCTCATGAAGAGCTAGTACGACAGTGCCACTCGCCTTCCTCACGGTCACCCGGGTGCCACCAAGCACATAGCTGACCAGTTGATAG